>PVIU01000760.1:0-75000 GCA_004026605.1 Ondatra zibethicus | reverse complement strand
CCGTCCATCTTCGTGGCTAGAACTCCTATTGTCCCTTGGTTATCAGCCTGGTCTACGTGTCAGTAGCTGAGACTTATATGACTTATGCTTGAGTTGCCTCAGATCATGGTGCATACCTGGAGAGAACAGCATGTTAGTTTCTCCGCGGTTGCCATGGTTAAACACTCTGACCAGCTGCACCTTTCATTCCACCTACACACTCTGGCCACAGCCCATCCCTTCAGGCATTCAGGGAAGGAACTTGAAGTAGAGCCCATGGAGGAGCACTTCGGGCTGGCTCCTTCTTTAGATCGTGCTTGGCTACCTTTCTTATAAAGCCCAAGGCCACCTGCCTAGGAATGGAGCCACCCACAGTGGGCTGAGCTCTCCCACACCGAGGTCACCTGCCTAGGAATGGAGCCACCCACAGTGGGCTGAGCTCTCCCACATCAAGGTCACCTGCCTAGGAATGGAGCCACCCACAGTGGGCTGAACTCTCCCACATTGACAAGCCTGTCAAGACAATTCTCGTAGCCGTGCCCACAGGTCAATATGATCTGGGCAATTGCTCAATGGAAGCTTGCATCACATGACTCCAGACGGTGTCCAGTTGACAGTTCAAGCTACCTAGGACAAATGGCTGCCAAACGATAATGGAAGAAAATATAGGATTGATGTGGGGTCGACACTATTGTATATCAGTTGCTAACATACAATCCCATTCAAGTAGGCTTCATCCCAGAGATACAGGGCTGGTTCAACATACAAAAATCTATCAATGTAATCCATCATATAAATAAACTGAAAGAAAAAAAAATATGATCATTTCATTAGATGCTGAAAAAGCATTTGACAAAATTCAATACCCTTTTATGATAAAGGTTTTGGAGAGATTAGGGATACAAGGATCATACCTAAATATAATAAAAGCAATATACAGCAAGCCAACAGCTAACATCAAATTAAATGGAGAGAAACTCAAAGCCATTCCACTAAAATCAGGAACAAGACAAGGCTGCCCACTCTGTCCATATCTCTTCAACATAGTGCTTGAAGTCCTAGCAATAGCAATAAGACAACATAAGGAGATCAAGGGGATTCGAATTGGAAAGGAAGAAGTCAAACTTTTGTTATTTGCAGATGATATGATAGTATACATCAGTGACCCCAAAAATTCTACCTAAGAACTCCTACAACTGAAAAATACCTTCAGTGATGTGGCAGGATACAAGATCAACTCAAAAAAATCAGTAGCCCTCCTATACACAAGGATAAAGAAGCAGAGAGGGAAATCAGAGAAACTTCACCTTTCACGATAGCCACAAATAGCATAAAGTATCTTGGGGTAACACTAACCAAGGAAGTGAACGATCTATTAGACAAGAACTTTAAGGCTTTGAAGAAAGAAATTGAAGAGGACACCTAAAAATGGAAGGATCTCCCATGCTCTTAGATTGGTAGGATCAACGTAGTAAAAATGGCAATTTTACCAAAGGCAATCTATAAATTCAATGCAATCCCCATCAAAATCCCAACAAAATTCTTCACAGACCTTGAGAGAACAATAATCAACTTTATGTGGAAAAACAAGAATCCCAGGATAGCCAAAACATTCTATACAATAAAGGTACTTTCAGAGGCATTACCATCCCTGACTTCAAACTCTATTACAGAGCTACAGTAATGAAAACAGCTTGGTATTGGCATAAAAACAGAGACGTTGACCAATGGAATCAAATTGAAGACCTGGATATTAACCCATAAATCTAAAGAAAAAGAAAACTCTGTTACCAAAAAGTGAGTATGTTCTGTACATTAAAATCAGTATCACCACTTTGCTTATAATAAATACCATGAATTGAAATACATTAGCTTGATATATATTTAAACCTAATTCCTATGGGCCTAGACTCACAATCACAATGGGACCTCTCACAAGTACCCTGACACACACATGCAGCTAAAGCTGATATTAAGGCAGATAAATATTCATACACAAGATGCATATTTATGAATTCAGGAAAGAGTAACCGGGGAATGAAACAGACTTACACCAAAGCAAGGAGGGCCATTGTGTGAATCTCTGAGCAAATCTTCGTGACCTACAATGAAGCAGGAATGTTCTAGAGAACGACAGAAACTAGAACCTCCAAATTATCCTGCCTGAGCGAGAGGCAAGGAATATGTGCTGATGCTCACATGCTTCTCACCAGCTTGTTCTCAGGGTGCAAATCAGCTGGTACCTCTAGTTTGCTGCATGCTGGCAAGTTCTGGAATTCTGGGGTGAAGTCAGAGACTTGGCAAACTGATTGGCAGTTGGAAGTCACAAGCACAAAGTGATGTGGTGGATGCTGAGGGATATGGGGAAAGTACCAAGTACCTGGCATACCTGTGCCTACATATCATCATATTATGTATGCACACATGTATTTATTTATTTGTGAGATGATACAGGTGTATGTATGTGGGATAGTTTCAGTATTAATCCTCACTATGGGTATGGAGAAACTGAGGCACAACCAAGTTAAACAGCTCTTTAAAGTTGCACAGTTGTAGTTATTGCAATGGGAATTCAACCTCTGCTTACTTTTCCAGTGGCTGTGATAAAATTCACAACACAAAGCAGCTTGAATGAAGAAGGGTTATATGGCTCACAGTTAGAGGGTGTGGCCGGTCTCTCATGGCTGGGTGGGCAATAGCACAGAATCCTGTCTGCCCCTCACTTTCTTTCGAATTCAGCCTGAGAGTCCGGTGCATGGATGGTGCTGCCCACATTTAATGTGGGTTTTCTCACCTCAATTAACCAAGTCTAGCAACTTTACCCTTAGATACAACATTTTTAAATGATTTCATTTATTTGTATACAAGTGCGCACATGTGCTTTGTGTGTGCATTTGCGTGTGTGTGTGTATTTGTGTGTGTGCGTTTGTGTGTGCGCCCACCCATTTGGAGGTAAGATGACAGCTTATGGGAGCTGGCTCTCTCCTCCCATCATGTGGCTTCTGTGTATTGAACTCCGGTTCTCAGGCTTTGTAGCAAAGCCCTTTTGTCTGCTAAACCAGCTCCCTGCTGCCCTGTCCCTAAAATATCACTTTAAAGTCACAACGCAATCCTGGGGTCCTTGACCTTGGGACTTAACCTCCTAACCCAGTCTACCATTGGAATCAGGACATATGCTAGTCTTCCTCAGAAAAAGTGCTGCCTAACACTATATTACCTTAACGGGCCCTGGTGCCACTTTTTGTGTGTTCCAGTAGGCCTTGGAGCAGAGGTCACACAGCCCTCTGGGACAGATCACCCTGTCTAGCCCCTGGGCCTTTGAGGTCACATGTTTACATTGAATTAGAATTTTTATTAATTGCTAACCTTTAGAGGATGATATCTCTTTGAACCAATTGGAGCAGGAAATTAATCTCACATGCCTGAGGTATTATGTCACCAAGGCCAAAGAATCCTCACAAAGGTTAGGACACATTGGCGCTGAGTCTCAGCATGCTGCACCTTGCCCAGGAAACATGTAAAGTCGTAGCTGCTCAGCCAGGCACATCCTGTTATTTCTGCTTTAATCTGTAACTCTCCTGTGAACAGCCCGGGCAACTGGAAGTGTCTGCTTTGTTTTATTCTTGAACGTTTTTATATTTGACACTCCAATATTGCCTTTGGTATTGTTGTCTAAGGTACTTTATTATCCTAAAGCGTGTGATCTCCCGAGTTTGACAGCATAGCTGTCATTCATACGATTTGGTAGAAGAGAGAGCCCTGCTCCGAGGGCCGGGCTGTCATGTTTCAGTTCCCTTTGGGTATGCTGAGAATCACTGCTGCTAAGAGGAGCAGATATAGAGTTTGGGAACAGAGGGTGGCTTTTAAAAACTCAAAACTACATGGACTTATATATACTTATATAACACACACATGCATGAATGTGAATGTGTATAGGTACACACTGGAACATGCATGTGGAGGTCCGGAGGTGTCTCTGGGAAGAGTCTGTTTTCTCCATTCACTGTGTGGGTCCCAGGGATCAAACTCAGGTCATCAGGTCTGTCAGCAAGCGTCCTTACCCACTGAACTACCTCACTGTTCTTCAACACCTTCTCTACCAAGATTCTCTTTGAACATGGGCAAATCCCTGTGAAGACGTTTCCACCTCCTCCTCCTCATAACAACTGGCACTGTAGAGTATGAGAGAGAGGTCAGAGGCCAGGGCCCATATTTTTCTTTGTGTCAAATCAACTTACCTGTGTACTAATTTGTTTTTCTATTGTGTTATGGTATACATGCTGGGGCTGGCTTGCCGTGGTTGTAAGAGCTGATTTGGTGATTTTTTTTTTACAAGCCCCTATCTGTCTACATCATGTCAGCACCGACACTTTGATATATTCTTCATTGTGACCCGGACAAGGTCCGTTCTGTGCCAGTGAAGTGAGCTTCTGAGAGCAGGCAACAAGTTTCAACATATTTACTGACTGAACTCCATAGGCCTGGCCACCTTTCTTACTTAAAGGGTGTTTGTTGCTTGTCCAAGAAGGGGATGGGAAAAGAGAAGAAAAAAAGTGTTATAGTTTGGGGGACAAGAAGGGGTTCAGAGAAATACTTTAGTGGGTGAAAGTCCTGTGGAAACATGGTCTGAGCTTAGAGCCCATTAGTCAGTAAGAAGCTAGGCATAATTGTCCGTGCCTGGAACCGAGCATTCCCGGAGGGAAAGGCAGAGGAGCACAAAGCCCTGCTAGGGGCCAGCCTACCTTCAGGCTCTGGGAGAGACTCTGTCTCAAGGAATAAAGTGAAGGCCGGCAAAGCACAGCAATTGGCATCTTTGTCTAGCCTTTGCGACTGTGTGTGCACAGGCAGGCGCACCCACACACATACATGTGAACATAAACAGTTTCAGTGGGTAGATCTGTTCATCTCAAATGTGGAGATATTATATAAGCTACATGTAGAAAACTTTGTATAGCAAATATTCCTCTTCAGTCCCACCTGAGGTCAGCAAGGATGACAACGTAGACCTGGGTGTCTACTGAATACCAGGAGTGTCACCCCCATCCCACCGCACAGGCAGTGGCATGGCCAGCAATATTAGCTGTCTTGGAAGTGGAAGCACCAGCTCAAACAGTACCCTCCTTGGTGTGTCTCTGAACCCCATGTCTCTGCAGAAAAGTGTTGCTACATTACCATAGCCAATTTGCATAAATGCCTGCTGATTTTCATAGTCTTGTAGAAATGCTATTTATACCCAAATGCCAAGTATATTGAGATGTAATTTACGTGTTGTGTGTGCATAAATGTTATGCGTGTAGATCAGTTCATTTTGACAAATGAATACACTTGTGTTAGCCATTCTCTAGCATGACAGAGAACTCATCTGTCACCTCAGAGTTTCCTATGTCCTTCCTAGTCAAGCTCCTCCATGTCTCTAAAAATTAGTTAAAATTAATTTTTAAAAACACTTATTTTCTTCATGACTGATCCCCCTATTTAAAAAATGCATATTATAGGGCCTGGAGAGATGGCTCAGTGGTTAAGAGCACTGCTTGCTCTTGCAGAGGACCCTGGTTCAGTTCCCTGCACCCACAAGGCAGCTCACAAGCATCTATGATAGACTCCATTTCCAGGAGATCGGATGCCCTCCTCCAGCCTCTTTGGATGCTGTGCATATGTGGAGCACATACAAGCATTCATGAAAAACACTCATACATGTACAATAATGTCAACACAACTTTTCAAATTATATAATAAGAACTGTATGGTCTGTCCTGTGTGTCTCTGAAGTCCCTCTGGATACTCTTAGGATTTATATTCGTGACTCTGGTCCCTTGTGGCTCATTACCTGTGATCACTGAAGACTTCCTGCAGCATGGATATATGGTTCTGTCGCTTGTTCTCCTGTTAGCAGGCAATTAAGCCTTTCCAGATATAATACATTTACTTTCCAGGTAAATCTTGTGACAGGATTTCTGTACCACGCTTGCATGTGTCTGTGTGTATAGGTTCTTTCTAATGTTGAGTAAGCATCTTGGCATGGGATTCCTGGGGCAAAGGTAAATGTACGCTGAACTTTGAAAATCTGTCCTTGCTGTCAGTTATCTATGTGATGACTTGTTTTGTGTTTTTCACCTAGGCTGCTGTGGGCAGAGACTGCTCATTTGTTTCCCAGCTGCCCAGACCTGAATAATCACACCAAAACTATATTAATTGCAACACTAGCTCAGGCTTCTTATTAGCTAACTTTTACATCTTAAATATACAGATTTCTGTTAATCTGTGTCTCACCATGAGGCTGTGGCCTCCCACTAAGGTTCTGGAGCACCTTTCTGCTTCAGCAGCTACATGGCATCTCTTTGACTCCACCTACTCTCTCTCTCTATCTCTCCCAGCCCGACTACATTCTTCCCTGCTGTAGGCTAAAGCAACTTCCTTATTAACCAATGGTAATAAAACATATCCATAGCATACAAAGGGGAATCCCACATCAGGCTGCTACAGTGATCACGTGCAAGCTCATTCCCCCTTTATAGTAAAATATATCCACCTTTATATTTAAAGGGCTCGTTTCTCAAATGTCTTTTTATTTCGTGCTGTGTGGGGGCTGTAAGCATGGATGCATATATGTGTGTGCTGCGGTTAGAGGGCAACTTTGTGAGGTCAGTTGTCTCTTCTGTCTTCGGCTTCTGGGGATTGAACTCAGGTCGTCAGGCTTAGCAGCAGGCACTTTTGTCCACTGAGCAAGACCATCTTGCCAGCCAAAGCCTTTAAAAAAAATCAAGATGTATCGTGGCTCTTGCTTTTAAATTTTCAAAAATTGTGTGTGTGTGTGTGTGTGTGTGTGTCCCACTGCATGTATGGCTGAGTGTCAGAGAACCACATGTGGGAATTGATTCTCTGCTTCCATCATGTGGGTCCCAGGGAATGAACTGGGTTGTCAGGGTTGGCAGCAATGCTGAGCCACCCTGCCTCCCAGTGACTTGTTTTAGATACAGCCCAACAGTGTCTGGCTTGTCATTAGGGGATTTAGTCCACTCTGACCCAATCTAAGTCAGGGTTTTCAGTCACGTTACCACTCTTCCGCATGTGTTACATGTTCCACAGTGCACTGTCACTAATTTTCCTTTAAATAGACCGAGTACATGTGTGTGGGGGGGATGAATATGTGTATGTCCACATGTGTATGTGAGTGCATGGGTGTGCACACAGAGTCGAAAGGTCATTGCCAAGTGTCTGAAGATGCACGTGCATCTCAGGTCGCTCTCTTTTCCTGTGCAGCGCGATTCTTTCTGCTCTCGGTCCTTATCACATTCCTGTTCCCTTTCTTTACTTTCACTTTTTCTGTTTTCGTTTGTTGTTTTGATTCCTTTCATTCTTGCACAGGTTTTGGACAAACAGCTTCTTGGTTTTGTTTTTCAGAACAAATTCATGTTATGACTTTAAAAGAAAAACCTCTCAGATAGGACTGGGAATCCATAGCTACTTTCCTGGTTTATGTCTCTCGAAGCTCAGAGCATGGCACATAGGGAGGGATTAGAAACCATGTCCCAACCTTCATAAGGTGAAGACATCAAGGCAGTCCCACAGGTAGGAACATCAATGCTGTCCGACAGGGTAAGAATAGACTGGAAACTGACTTATTTTAACAATGTCCTTTCTTCTGTCCCCTATAGTGGGATATTATTTGTGTTTTAATGAATAAAGCTTGCCTGAAGTTCAGTGCAAAGCAGCCACACCAGTCAGCCATACAGGTCAGACAGTGGCTGCACACACCTTTGATCCCAGTAGCCACACTAGTTTGCCATAAAAACTGGGCATTAGTAGTACACGCCTTTAATCTCAGCACTAGAGAGGAATATAAAATGGGAGGAGACAGGTCTCACTCTCAGTCTCAATCCGAGGATTCAAGGAGACAGAATCACTCATTTTTAGTCTGAGGTAGAGGTAAGAGCCAGTGGCTGGCTGCTTTGCTTTTCTGATCTTCAGATTGAACCCCAATATCTGTCTCTGGGTTTTACAGTCCCCACTTCCTGTGCTCTTTGTAGCCATCAAAGATCTCAGCTCCTGTGACCAACTCTGCCACCCTGGCAGCATACCACCGCCCATCACCAGCAACCCTGCCACCCTGGCAGCATACCACCGCCCATCACCAGCTGAACTGAGAAGAATGAAGCACATGAGAACAAACGTCCTGACAGGAAAGGCTGACGCTCTCAGGAGCGTGCTCCTAGGCAGTGCCCTGGGTCCATCTTTGCCATATGTTCACAGTGGCCTCTCCCAGACATCCATGGTCTCACTGCTGTGGCATTTAACTGGAATTATTTTACAGACTGGAATGGCTGAATTATAGCTTTAGTGGGGTCTGAGCTAGTAGTGCCATAGTTGCCAAATCTAGCCATTACAGATCATTAAATTTTATTATTTTTATAAGGGCATCAATTTACTGATCATGAATGGAACTTTGTGTTTCCTTTGGTAACTGACTCAAGTGATGTGTTTATTCAGAACAGTGTGGCTGCTGGACACTGGAATATGAATGCTGATAGTTTTACAAATTTATGCACCTAAATTTAGAACCACGTTAGAATAGTAAGTAAGCTCCTCGGAACACATGCCTGTATCTTCCCTTGGTTGTTGGACTGGTCATGTCTTCATCTAAATCAAATGCATGATTTTATCAAATCATTTTGTCATTGGGATTGGCGTAAGTTGGACTTGGTTGACTTTATTTTAATATGTAATTGGACACGGCCATAGCTCTTGTCAGTCATCTAGCTCAGGATTCGTCAAGCTGGCAATATAACTTACTATGTTGTATAGAACTGAATCTACACTGGGCTGACCCAGAGTCCTCACAGCTGTGCTTCAGGCAGCAGCATCCAATTGTCTTCTCTATGACCCTGGCATAGGCTTCTCTTCAGGTCACAAAGTGAGAATGATTCTAGGGGCTGGAGAGACCAGAGTTCAGTTCCCAGCACCCACACTGGACCACACACAATCAACTCTAACTCTGGCTCCTGGGGATCTGTCACCCTCTTCTGACCTCCTCAGGTACCTGCATGCATATAATGCATGTAAACACCCCCCATACTCAGATCACACACACGGAACAAGAAACACACACATACATCGACATACATGCACACACATACACACAGAGAGAACACAAAGAAACACATACACACATACTCATACACACATGTACATACATGCACACACACGCACACATGTTTCTGAAGTCCCTTCTCTTCACCATGACAATTCCTTCCTTTCAAGGGCTGGAAGGTGGATTTTATAGGAAATGGTAGATGGGTCATGAAATATAACAGAACTGTATTTTAAAAGCATTTTATGGAAAGTAAGAAAACCCTTTCATAAAATGTGCCATAAAGGAACCCCAACTCCCAGCTAGTTAAGTTCATCAACTGTCAGCAGCACACTGGAGAGGGGGGCGGTGGTGGCTGGTCTCCATGCCATGTTTTCCAGCTGAGTAAGTCATCCCAGACTTTCCCTCTAATAGGAGAGAGCCAGTTCTTACATGCTGCCCTCCGACCTCCACATACAGTGGCACACACACCGAATAAATGAATAAATAAATGCACGTGTGAGTTTGGGGAGACATGGTGGAGCAGGGATGCAGATCACGGCCATCCTCTCTCTGCCACACGCAAATCCTAAGACATAGCCACGAAGGCCAAGGCTGGTTTACCTTGGATTGTTATATAGGAGAAATGCCTAAGGAAAAAAAAAGGTCAAAGGACTGATTCTAGTGTATTCTTTCCTGCTTTGGGGGAAAATAGCAAACTCCTGGACCAGAGGGAGGAGGCTGAGATGGGGAGGTGTCATTTCTTGGTAAAAAAAGGGACAGTGAATAAGGGGTGTCCTCTCTCCTTCCTGCCTTCCCTGAGCCTTTAGCATCCCATGTGCTGTTCAGTCCTTTCTCCTCCTGGAAAGAAAGTGTTCACTGAGTATATGTGAAAGGCTGTACGACTAGGACTTCGTATTGCTAACATTTGGTACAGAAAGGAGACACTGTGGCCCCAAATGCCTTATCATTAATTTACAAACCATAATACTTTGAATTATGATGTGTGTTGAAATTCAGAGTCACTGGCATAGACAGGACTGAGGAAGTCATGCCAGGAAGGGAGCTTGGGGCATGTGACTCAATGCCAAGGCAGGTAGGACAAGGGGAACAGGTGTGGACATCAAGGAAATGAACTGCAAGCACTACTGTATGATTGCTTGTCCTGAGTCTCTGGTATAAGTGGCTTTGCAGCTGGGTTCTGAAGCCCCTGGGAGTAGAGAGGCTGTGACAGTCAGTGCTGTCAGCTTAATGGACTCTGGTATCACCTAAGATATGATTTTCTTGGTCTGCCTAAGGCAGGGCTCCTAGATTTTGTTAATTGATGTGGAAACCATCTTCATGGTGGGTCAGCCATTCCCAGGGCAGAACATCCTTAACTGGGTAAAACGGAGCAAGTGACTGAGCCCAGCAAGAGCACACCTTGCTCTCTTCCTGCTCCTGGGCTGTGAAACTAGTTGTCTAAGCACCTGCCATCTTGAGTTCTCTGCCACGATGGGCACTGTAATCTTGAACTGTGATATAAGCAGAGGCTGCATTCTGTTTCCTGGCCTCCCAGACACAAATAATCACACAGAAGCTATGTTAATGACAACACCGTTTGGCCTATAGCTCAGGCTTCTTATTAACTTACTCTTACATCTCAAATTAATTCATTTCTATTATTTTATATTTTGCCACGAGGCTCGTGCTTTGTTTTCTCTTGCTTAGTGTCTGCCTCCTTCAGCAGCTACATGGAATCTCCTTTACTCCACCTACTATCTCTGTTCCAGATTCCCTGCCTGGCTTTACTCTGCTAAGCCATTGGCTGAAACAGCTTCTTTATTAACCAATGGTAATAAAACACATTCACAGCATCACTGTGAGTCAGAATAGTCCCTTTATCACTTAGGCTGCCTTTGTCAGAGTGTGTTTTATCATAGCAGCAGAAGTAACTAAGACAGGGGCCAAACTTATGTGTGTTACAGAGGAAAGAGCAGAACTATCTGGACACGGCCTTACACTAGCCTCTGGGAGCAACTTTGTACACTGCTTCCAAAATACAACCATTTGCCCTCATTTTAGTGACTTTAAATTGCCTCTAGGATGGTTGCTCACACAGTAAATCATTATAAGGTTCAAATCAGAGCTACTGGACACACATACCAAACACACACCATATGCACACAGCAGTAAGTATCAGAATTATTTGACATTCTATCAAATGACATATTACTTTTGTTTTTGTTGGTTGGTTCGTTGGTTTTGTTTTCAAGACAGGGTTTCTCTGTAGCTTTGGACCCTGCCTTGGAACTAACTCTTGTACCCCAGACTGACCTTGAACTCACAGAGATCCATCTGTCTCTGCTTCCTAGGTGTTGGGATTAAAGGTGTGTGCAACCACTCCCCGACTAATAACATATGACTTTAATAACAAAGGTTGCAAAAGTAGCATATGAAATTTTCTTCTACAGCATGATTATGATTTTGTGGTTTTAAAAAGAATTTTGTATATATGTAGGCATGTCTGTGTGGATATGTGCCATGTGTGCAATGTCCATAGAAGCCAGAAGAGGGTACTAGATGCCCTGGAACTGCCAAATAGGTGCTGGGAAGCAAATTCTGCTGAACCATTCCTCCAGTCAACAGTTTTTTGTTAAACAGCAACTGCGTCTATAGTCTGCTTGTTCACATTGAACTGACAATCCTAAGAGAGAATGAAGCAAACAGGGTTGCTTCTCAGAACTTACAGAAACACTGTGGCTGACATTTGTTGAAGAACCAAAGATTTCTGGTGAGTACTCAAAAGTTAATTTTTTTATATCTCTTGTTTCTGATTTTATATGGGCTTTTAAATTTTAGTTTTAATGTATAAAATTAATGTACATATGACTCACCTAGGGATCTTATAAAAGCAGGTTCTTGTTATGTGGGTGTGCAAAAGTCTGGAATTCAGTGTTTCTAGTGAGCTCTCAGGGAACATTGATGCTGCTGGTCCCTGGACCACTTTTGAAGAGCAAAGATTCAGATATTGGTGGCAGTAGAGAGGAACAGGGGAGAAAGGCCAAGGCAGTGATAGAAGCTAACTTTCTTGGTAAGGTGTTTGCTACATATTCCTGAGGACCTCAAGTCAGAGCCCCAGAACCCACATGAAAAAGCCAGGCATGTTGGCGGTGCCGTGTATCCTAGTTCTGCAAAGGTAGAGACAGGAACACCCTTGGAGCTTGCTGACCTAGCCAACCTCATCTGCTTGGTGCAATTATTAGTGAGAGAGCCTAGTGAGTGAGGAAGACACCCAAAGTTAACCTCTGGTGTTGAATTGGGGCCACTTGTTTGGTTCCCAGCTGCTCAGCCCTGATATAATCACTCAGAAACTGTATTAATTAAATCACTGCTTGGCCCATTAGCTCTAGCTTCTTATTGGCTAACTCTTACATATTAATTTAACACATTTATAGTAATCTGTGTATTGTGACATGGCTGTGGCTTACTGGGAAAAGCTCCATCTGGCTCCTGCAGGGCTACATGGCTTCTCTCTGACTCCGCCTTTCTTTCTCCCAACATTCAGTTTAGGTTTCCCCACCCACCTCTATTCTACCCTATCAGGCCAAGTCAGTTTTCTTTATTCATTAGTGGTAATCACAGCATTCAGAGGGGACTCCCACATCACTTTGGGCTATGTATGCATGTGCACACATGTGCACACATACAGGAATATATATGTACACATATGCATCCAGAGTCATATCAATACATTTAAAAAAAACCTCTAGTTTCTAAGAAAATAAAGGCTTCATGGGAGGAGAAATTATATGGCATTTTTTCTCTGCATTGGAGGTTCTTGAATCTGGACAAGTGTGGGGTTTTTTGATGATCCTTCTTGAATTCACACAATATAGTCAAAGACTGAATGAGCAGTAACATTAGCAATCCCAATTATACACCTGACTGACTGCCCACAAGCCTGAACGATAGGCAGCATCCTGCATGCCTTCCCCATTAATTCCCTTGAAATCCTGTTGGCACCCAGGCTGTGCTTATGTGGTAACTCTTGTGCAGCAGTTACCAACCACACTGT
Source organism: Ondatra zibethicus (assembly GCA_004026605.1). Classification (NCBI taxonomy): domain Eukaryota; kingdom Metazoa; phylum Chordata; class Mammalia; order Rodentia; family Cricetidae; genus Ondatra; species Ondatra zibethicus. The sequence continues at coordinate 61,897 of PVIU01000760.1, read as the reverse complement.
GGTGACTTCCAAAATAGCTGAAGTGTGTGGTAGTGAATAGGAAGAGGAGCTGGGGATCCAGCTAATCCTTCAGTCACCTTCTGGCATTGATCTGGAATCTCTGTGTCTATCAACTATCTATTACCTCTCTGCCTTATTATCTATCTACTGTCTATTATCTATTTGTCATTTATCATTCCTTTGCCATTCATCTATCTTATCTTTCTGCCATTCATTTTTCTAATTTTTCAGATATATATATATATAAAACCAAACATCTGCCTATATATCTGCCCATCTTCTAAATATCTATCTACCTATATATCATCTGCCTATGTATTTCTGTATCTATCATCTGCATGTCTATCTATCCATCATCTATCTGTCTTTCTATCTATCTGTCTACTTACCTACATACCCATCTGTCATCCATTCATCTATCTATCTATCTATCTATCTATCTATCTATCTATCTATCTATCTATCCATCCACCCACACTACTTTTATTTTCCACAGGAATTGAAATCTGAACAGTTGCACCTTCCCACCAGGCTGTTACGTGTGGAAGGCATCTTAAAATTAAATAGACTGACCAGTTTCTTAGATTTTTCTCTCCTTGTTAGAACTCATTGTCTCTATCTTTAAAGTTGATGCATAAGTGTTCATCATGTGTGTGTGTGCGCATGCACACGCATGTGTGTGTGTATGCAGTAGTGCCATACTGTGGCACATGTGTGAAGCATGTGATGTTGGTCCTCACCTTCTACCTGTTTAAGACAAGGTCTCTTTATCATTGTTGGTGTGCACAGCTGTGCACATTAGAATAACCAGATCAGCATCTTCTATTAGATCTGTCTCTGCCTTCCATCTTGCCAGTGGATCATGGAATTTACAGAAGACAGACAGAGACACCCAGATTTGCATGAGTTCTGGAGATTTAACTCCAAGCCTCACATCCATGCAGTGAGTGCTTCGCCCAGCCATCTTCCCAGCCTCTAGAACTTATTGAATGTTGAGGAAGTGGATGACTTTGTTCCCACCCTGATACACAGCCAGCATTTGCAACATAGCTCACAAACCCTCCCTGTTCTCCCTTGCCCCAGCTTGTAAACTTTAAGATATCAAAAGCAAAGAGCTGTTGTGTTCATGCTGAGGTTGCCAGGCTTTATGTGTTCACACAGTATCTAATGCTGACAGTGTTGGAGGGTGTGTCTCTCCCAGTGCTTCAGACTGCTTGACTAGCAGAGGGCTTGAGGGCGAGGGGAAAGAAACCTCTGTTTCCAAACTTGGTGCTGATCTGGCATCTGTCTTATGCAGAGGAGCAGCAGATGGATTTTTCAGCACTGGCATGCTGCACTGTTTGCATAACAACCAGACTGTTGTTTGGAAGTCCAATTTAAGAAAACTAATGTGTCACCTTTGAGCATTGGAAAATGCTCAGAGACTGGTGATTTCCCATCCCCAGGAGAGGTGGGGTCTTCTTTCTTTTACACATGCATTCACGCACTCACACACACGTACTAAAGCATATACACACATTCTTTTGCACACCCTAATACATGTGTACATGCACACATATATGCATGAATACATATACACACATGTTCATGTTTCACACAGATTGAGACCTAAGAGTAGAAACACGGTTTCTGGCCTGATTGTGTAGGTGAGCTTCAGTCTCATATACAAGAATAATTTCCAGACTTGACCTCACAGAGCAAATGAGTTGCCATTGGCAATTCTCAAATCCGGCAAGCTTTTATTTATAGTAAATAGGACTCTCTGTACCAAGCTCTCTGATCAGTTTAATGTTTCCTGCTAATTATCCTGCCATTTTGTATCGTCATGACTAAAATTATGTATTGGTTTTTATCTTTCTTAAAATAACATATATTTGTTTCTTGGGGTGAGGAAATGGCTCAGGTTTAAGCACCTGACCATGCAAGTGTGAGGACTGGAGTTCAGATCCCCAGATCCCAAGTGGAAATACCGGATAGGCACGGCAATCAGCCTGTAATTCCAGCCTAGGATCCCCAGACCTAGCTGGCTCAGGGCACTAGGCATATTGGTGAGCTCTGGGTTTGATTGAGAGTCCTGTCTCAATTAATAAGGTGGAGGTGAGGTTGATAGTAATTTTGGGCCTCCATCCAGGTACTTGGGTTCAGTGTTTGGACTTCAGTGCATACATGTGCCCTCTCACATATGAATATGCATATATGCACTGTGTATAACACACATAGATGAAAATGAAAATAATTGGCGTGTATATGATAAGAAGAGTTCTGGAGAAAAGTCTATTTTCTAAATTATATATAAAGAAGGCATCAAAATATTCTGTAGGAAAACACAGGAGAGGACTGAAAAGATACCTTGGTTGGTGAAGCATTGAGAACCATAGAACAGCACTATGGAACAAGGGATGCTCTTCCGAAGTTACCCAGAGAAGCCTGAGTTCTTCAACTGTGTTCCACTGAACATGGTTTGCTTACTGATACTTTGAGAAGTTCAGCTAACCTCATATAACAGACAGTTGGTCATTCCCTATCATGTATCCAGGTGTTCAAGAATCATGTACTTAATTTTAATGTTTCAGCACAGATTCATTCCAAAGAGAGAAAGATGACAGGGTAAAGTTTGCAGAAATGCAGGTGGGATGGGTTCATCTCAGAAAAATGTTCATGGATTGTTCCACTCTGAACCAATTTTTGCTCCCACCATGATCCTATGAGTCACTGTAATGATCCTCATGGTAAATTTCTGCTCATTATTTCTGTCTCAGTTTTCTTCTTAATGGAAAGAACAAAGGCATTGCTAATAGACACAGATGGTGGCATACATGGTCTTAGTACTCAAGAAAGTTCCCTAAGGGAGCCCAGTTGTTGGCAGATAAGTCAGGGCAGCATGGACACAGTTTGTACACTGACTGTTGGGAAACTGGGGGCTGGTGTGTGACTCTGTAGCACTGTGTGGCTGTCCCTGAATCCTGGGCTGTCGACAGAAGTATACTTCACCTGCATGGGCTGTAGACTGTAGCTTCTCTTGGTGTGTTTTCTGCTTCTATGATGAACACTACAATCAAAGCTACTTAATAGAGAAAAGGTGTTATTATAATAACATTATATTATCAGCTGGCACTTCCAGGTCATGGCCCATCACTGTGTTCCTCAGAGCAAGGACTCAAAGCAGTAACCTGAAGTGGAAATCATAGGAGGACACTGCTTTCTCACTTAGGATTATGCTCAGCAAGCTTTCTTACACATCCCAGGCCCACCTAGCCAAGGATAGTCTCACTCACTGTCATATTGGCCCTCCTACATCAAGCTTCAATCAAGGCAATCTCTCACAGACACGGCCACAGGCCAATTTGATTTGTATTAGTTACAACACTGTTTGACCAATGACTGAGGCATATTTCTAGCTAGCTCTTACATCTTAAATTAACCCATTTCTATTAATCTGTGTATTGCCACGAGGCTGTAGCTTACTGGAAAGGTTCTGGCAGTGTCTGTCTCCTTTGGCAACGTCTCCTTGACTATGCCTACTCTCTCTCTATATCTCTTCCATCCTGGTTATATTCTGTGCTACCATAGGCCATAGTAGCTTTATTCATTAACCAATAAGAGCAAAACATTTACAGAAGGACAGCCCACATCAAGTACCCTGCCCCCAAGAGGAATCCAGTACAGAAGTACATATTCTACACTGACCTGTACTCCTAGCTCTACCTGTGGCCGTTTTTCTAAAACTTTTTACTTATATGTGGCTATTAGGTCGGTATGATAAATAACCAGGCCAGCTCAAGAATAACAATTATATTTTAATGGTTATAAGGGGAAACTCACAATACAAGAGTGGGGTGTTCGACTTCCTATCTGTCTGGCGGGAGCCGCGCAGAGAGAGCGTGCACCTGGGTTCTCCAAGGTTTTTCCTCCTGGGCTCCAGGTAGACACGCCTTAACTAGATGTGACTGGTTGACAGTTTCCCCATCACTTATGTGCCCACGATACCACATTAGATCTTGTTATCATGTCCGGGCTCTCTTGTCCATAGAAATGTCTCAGGCATTCTTTGTTTTGATGTTATTGATGGCTCAGAGGACTTGAGTCAAGTAGGGTAGAATGTTCCTGATCTGAAATTCTCTGGTGTCTCCCTCCTGACTGACAAGTGAGAGCTTGGCTTTCATTGATGATGTCAGCCTGGACCACCTGGGGCTTCTCTATACTGCAGATAACTCCCTTTGCCATTACCGAGGGCAGCATCACTGAGTATAGCTTGCACATTAAGGATGGTGAATGAGGCTTGTCTTCTGAGGACAGACCACCTACATAGATTATTTTGAGTTTTTGCAAAAGGCTTGTCTCCTCCATCCATTTATTTATATAATCAATCATTTATAAATGTTTGGACTCATGAATATTTATTTTAAACTTTGGGCTGTAAGCCGGTACTACATTATTGATTTTGTTGCCCTGGTGGTTCCGGCTTTTGGCCATGGGAGGCCCTTTCAGTGGGCTCCTGTGTGCCTTTGATGTGCCTTCATCTTCCTTGACTCTTAAAGCATATCCGGACTCTCTGGCACCACAAGACAATCCCAATGCTCATTTTCTATAGTCTTTGCTACAGCCCTAGAACTACCAAATGCACACTTTAAAAGCATTGAAGGAAATATAATTGTTTCTTTGTTGGAAAATTTCTCAGTGACACAGTGGCAATTCTTTGATGACTTGAAGGTTGCAGGAATAATTTATTCTGCATTTTAAGGCAATATGGTGAAATGGTGTACCATTTCTATCCTTTTTTATGTATTTCTATCCTTGGTTCTCATGCACCCTCAGTGAACCTCACTCTGGCTTTGTGGCTCAGACAGTTTCATCCTCTGTACCCATAGCTAGTTGCTCATAATCTCTTACACAGCTAGCCACATGGAACTGTGGCTATTTATGAAGAGGTTTTCTTCATAGCCCTAACCCGGACTCTGTCACCTCCATCCTCTTCACTTCACCCTTCCTTCCTGCAGATGAAGTCTGGAATGTAGAATACACCTGATAGGTACTTTTTAATTGTTGATTTAGTATAGTGCTTAAAGATGCCTTCCCGAGTTTTAAATCTGTCCTGTTATAACTTAGAAACCTTTTTTGTGCTTTACAATAAAACCCTGGGATTTAATTCCTTGCCATTTTATCATTCTGGCATTCTATTATACAAATTCAGTAGAGCATTTTCCTTTACCTATTTCCTGTGTTGTACTCATGAGAAAGTCCTTGAATAGTTGGCTGGTGGTTGAGTTGGCATCCACAGACGCAGGAGAGTGCCTGCCTTGAAAGCATGAGGAACTGAGTTCTGGTGCCTAGGACCTCCATGCAAAATGAGACACATGGCTGTTTCCTGCAGTCTTTGCACATGGAAGGGGAAATGAGAGGGTCTCCAGAGCCCAGGGGTCATTCATCTGTCGGATGAGGGAGCTTGAAGTTCAGTGAGAGACCCTGCCTCCCCACAATTGTGGACTCTCCACAATTCTTCATTTCAATTGGCTGTGGTTTTATTTAACGTCTTCCATATATAAATAAGATTATACAGATTAAGCAAGTTGTTCTCATTTATTTAGAAAAAGGAAAGGGAAGGGGCAAATGATATAATTATATTATAATCTCCCCAAATAAAAAAATTATACACACATATGCATACACACATACATACACATATATACTCACAAAGGCACACAAATACACATACATGCAGGCACACATACATACACATGTACATACATATACACACAGAGATATGCACACACACACAGAAACACATACATACATACAGACGTGCACACACACACACACACAGAAACACATATACACACACAGACGTGCACACACACACACACACACACACACACACACACACACACATAGTAGGGAGCAACTGAGGAAGACACCGTGTTTCACCCCTTGCCTCCATGTGCACTTACACACATGCACACACCCCACACTTACTACCAAAACAGTGCTATGAGTCATCTGCTCGGTGGTATCATTTCTAAGGCTGTCTCACTAGAGATTTACCCATCATATACAGAAGTATTTGTCATAGATTTCAACAAGGAAATTATATGATTGTCTGTTTTAAAATATTGTTTTAGAAAAATAGGTTTAAGAAGTTCACATATTACTATATCTTGATGAAAGAGTTATTTTAAAATTACCTTTCTAAAATTTTGCTGAATATAATATGAAATATAGGTTAAATTTACATACATAAATATTTTTGAAGATTTAGTTATAATCCTCATCTATTTTTCTTTTCAATAAAGGAATGGATTTGTGCTTGGTGGCTCATTCATGGGTCCCAGCCACTAGGAGGCTGAGGAACAAGAAATCCTGCAGGTTTAAGGCCAGTCTAGATGACAGAATGAGACCCTCACTCATAAAACCCAAATAATATAAAAAGAAATCTAAAACAAAATACAAAATAATTGTGCCCATTCTCTGTTATATATTCCTCAGAGATATTTTCATGTGAAAGATGTCCTCAAGAAGCAGAAGTGGGTAAATTTGATAAGTTACAATGTTGTTGTAGTTTAGTCGTAATTGAGCAATCTGGGGCTGTTTGGAGAGTTACTTTAGTTTAAAAACAAATTTAATTTCATTTTCTACTCCATGAAATAACTGCCAAGGAGGGATATTTTTAACTACAGCTACGGGAAGCACCTTGGGGGTGTGATAGTTTTCTCTTTTACAATGGGATTAGATTAGTTAGGAGAAAATTAACACTAAGGAAACGTGAGGCGGAGGGACCCTTCATTTATCATGCATATTAGGCTTCCTAGCAGATCCCAGGCAAATTACAAGTTAAATAAAACAACTCACAAAATTATCCAATTCGTGATAAAATGTAAACTTCATCGAAAGGGAAGTGAGGAGATTAGGTGTAAAAATTCCCACAAGTCTAGGGGGAAAATGTAATTATGTCTATTGAGTACTGTATTTATATTGAAGCTTCTAGGTGTCTCAGCTGAAAATGGAGAGGATTGCAGAGTTTTTGTTTGTTGTTAATCAGAGTTTGTTCTTCCTTTGTTGGGCCCACTTACCCTTGAACTGTTACTCGTTTTCATTAGGAGCTTGAAATATACAAAGAGGTGTTTTAATCCTCTAATATTAACCCTGTAACTTTTTTCCTTCCTTAAACGGCTCTGATCTTATGCTCCCTGTTGCCAGTCTGGCAGTAGCTTGGCTCTGGGCCCTGTGGGGTGTTGTGTCATGAATGATACAGGTGTTGTGCCTCCTCTGTCTTCCTCACTGACGAGAAGGACCAAGGTGTTCCATCTCATGGTCAAAACCTCCTCTAGACCTAGAAGTGTCCATCGACCCCCTGTGCCCTTCTGTTCCAGACATCCCATAATCCTTGCCATTGTGTGCCTGTGAGGAAGGAGCGTCTACTCCAGCTTGTTCTGCCATTCCCAGAACATGCTCAAAAGCATCCTTGACCTCTCTACTGTCTCCCTAGCTGCTGGTCCTCCTCTAAGTATGATGTGCACGCAAGTTGTATGTCAACTTGACACCAGCTACAGTCGTCAAAGAGGAGGGAGCCTCCACTGAGCAAGTACCTCCAGATCAGGCTGTAGGCAAACGTGGAAGGCATTTTCTTATTTAGTGGTTGATGTGAGAGGGCCTGGCACATTGTGGTTGGGGCCATCCCAGGGCTGGGGGTCCTAGATTCTATAAGAAAGCAGGCTGAGCAAGTCATGAGGAGCAAGCCAGTCAGCAGCACCCCTCCATGGCCTCTGCATCAGCTCCTGCCTCCAAGATCCCCAAGTTTGAGTCACTGTCTTTACTCCCCTCAATGGACTGTGACTCAGTTTCCTCCGGTTGCTCTGGGTCACTGTACTTCATTACAGCATTACTACAGTAGCAACCATAATGATGATGCACGACTCTGCAGAACTGGCCTTGCTGTAGGGCTTGATTGTTTGTTTGTTTGTTTTTTTAATGGGAAACAGGAAGGGAACAGTTCCAGACCAAGGAGAAATGGAAGAAAAGCAGTTTTGTGGAGGCTCTCTGAGAGGCTCCCTGACTGGTTACAGTGCTTCTAAAAAAGACAGTAATCCATTTTGTAGTTAAACCTGGGCAGATAATTCTGTGTGTCACCTTCAGTGAGGGATTGTGTGAAGGCAGCTGGGTGGATGGATTTCAGCTTTATGGTTTTGTTTTTCTTTCTACTTTTTGACATGGGGCTTCATGCAGCCTAAGTTGGTTTCAACTCAGCACATAGCCCAGACTGGCCTTGAACACCTAATTCTTCTGTCTCCAACTGCCAAGTTTATAAGTGTGCATTGCCGTGCCTGGCTCCATTCTGCACTGTTCAGACGAATGTAAATCAGAAAATTATGTTTCTGCCTCTGTAGAAATAAGCGGCAGACCAGCAGAAAGCTTGCCTGTTAGTAAGGGAATGAATTGGTTTGAATGGTGACTTGCTGCACAAGGGTACCTTATAAGAGAAATGAAGACATCGGTATGGAGAGCTACAGAGTGATGGGCAGACCACAAACTGGGGCAGTGGAGGGATGGACAGGGCATGGGTGAAAACTCCATCTTGAGATGAGGTAAAATAAATTCACTCCCATTGGATGTGGTTAAGTATTGTGAAGGTTGACGGCAAACTTGTTTCTTAGAAGGAGCTTTGGGATGGGGATGTAGGTACTTAGTCACAGTGCCTTAGTAGAAATTACCCTTGTTTTCTAGAGGGCAAATGAGGCAAGATACATTTAAATGGAAGGCCACCTACACATTCCTCAATTTAAAAAAATATCTGTCTCTCCGTGTGTGTGAGTATGTGTGCGTGTGTGTGGCATAGGCATGTGTCTGTTCATACATGTGTTCATGTATGTGCAAGTATACGTGTATGAAGGCCAGAGGCATATATTGGGCATTTTCCTCAGTCATTTTCCACCTTCGTTTTAGAACTTGGGTCTCTCCCTAAATGTGGAGCTTGCTAGCTCAAAGAGGACTGGAAGCAAGTCCCAAGGATCCTTCTGTCTGTGCCTCCCTGGCTTTCTACTGCTGTTCCAGGCTTTCTAGGTGGGAAGGGGTCTGAATTGGGTTGTTCACACTTATGTAGCAAGTACTTTACTGACTGACCCATTCCCCATCCACACTCAGACCCACCAATGTCATCGAAGGTGAAATTTTGCATATCCCAATAGGGTCAAAGAAAAATAAATATTTGGACAAAATTATTTTGTGATTGGACTCATCTACAAAGCAAACTTATTTCAGTGTGTCTGCTACTGTTTGTAATAGAGTCAACAAGCCTTTGCCCTCAATGGCCAGGAGTCAAACATTTTTAAATAATTTTTTTGTGTGTGTGTGGGTAGGGTTGTGTTTTGTTTTTTGAGAGAGTGTCTTATTTTGTAACCCTGGCTGGCTGGAACTTGCTCTGTCAAACAGTCTGGCCTAAAACTCAGAGATTTGCCTGCCTTGACCTCCCTCGGTGCTGGGTTCAGAGACATGACATGTGTGGGTGTTATATCTGTGCATCATGTGTGTGTCTGGTGTCCAAGAAGGACAGACTAAGGCATCAGATCCCCTGGAGCTGGAGTTGTAGGTGGTAGTGAGCTGCCATGTGGGTGCTAGGAATTGAATCCAGGTCCCCGGGAGAAGAGCCAGTGCTCTTAACTGATGACTCATGTCTCCAGCCACCAAAGTAATACTTTTTATTATTCTTTGGATATTTCAAACATGTTTAGGCTATATCCTGATCAGATACAACCCCTCTAACTTTCCCTGCCCCTAGCACTTCTCCCTCCCAACTTCATGCCCTCTTATTTTTTTTTAAATATGTAAGTTGTGTAGACTCTCATAACCGCTAACTCTGCTGTTACAGCACAAAAAGGCATAGACATTACATAAACACAGATTTGTGGCTCTTCCAGTAAAACTGTTCTATATATATGTGGAGTTTTAGATATGTGCACACATACACATGCACATAGAGGGAGGGAGGAAGGGGGAAGGAAGGCAAGAGAGAGGGAGAGGGAGAGAGAGAAAGAGACAGATAGAGGAGAGAGAAGGGAGAGAGAAAGCATGCACCGTTGTACTTGGACCATGAATACTGACCCCTGGGGGAAACATCTGGAAGCCGGGCGCTGTCTATCATTGTTTGCTAGGAACACTGTTACCAGGGGCGCTTCAAGGAAAAGGGCTCAAACACATTGGTATAAGTTGCTGGTTCAGTTACTGTTTCTAAAAATGACTGACAGCTGTTCTCTTTCTGTTGTTTTCTGAGACAGGGTCTCAGGTAGTTCAAAATGGCTGAACTCATCCTGTAGCAGAGGATGACCCTGAACTTCTGATCCTCCTGTGCTGGCCTCTAGAGTACTTGGGGACTGGACATCTGCTACCTCATCTGGTTTTATGAGGTGCGGAGGGTCAAACCCAGACAGTTGAGCTAGATCCCAGCCCCTGAGGGTTCAAAATTTCACACAGATTATTTTAAAATGGGTGTCCTTAGTGGTGGGCACGTCTACTGTGTTCAGAGCACATGTTTTTAAACACTAGCACACTTTTTCTATTGTATTCCGAACACACATTTTTGAACACCAGTACTTCAAAGTTAACACACCCCTCGCTTACTTTCTTATCTTCCTCTGCTCCAATTTGAAATTGTGCTTGATCAGTCTTTCCCCTTAAGAATATGTCAATTCACTAAAAGACAGTGACAGTAGAATTGGAGAAGATGAGATTAAACAGCCTTAAATAAACACCATTTCAGAAGCTCATCGCTGAAGCATTAGAATGTGAACGTGCTGAAGGGTCAAGATTATAAACAATTGAGAAACTATTCATGCATGTATACATTTATTTAATGACTTTTAAAGTCCTGTTGTCTACTGGATTTTGTGACAGCTGCTAAAAAGGGATCATACAGTGTAAAATAATCTGGAGTTTGGTGCTTGGGCAAAGAATGCTATTGCTTCTAAATGAACACAGTAGACAGAAAGAGGACGTTTGTAAACTGTCACTTTCTTGATGTCACCTGCTAGAGTAGTGGGTTGAGAAGATGGTTTAGTGGATAGAGATAGCCACAACAAAGACTGACAGACTAAGTTCCATCCTCAGGGCCCTCCTGTGCCTTGTCCTCTGACCTCCACAGGCATGCCATTGTCTCCCCACTCAAATCAATTTCCATGCAAAAGATGTTGCCAAAAAAAAAAAAAGATCAACCCAGCTAGCTAAACAGTGGGCGTTGTTTATAACCCCAATGAAACCTGTTGGTTATGAATATTATTCCACTAGGGACCCTGAACTCTTGAACTATTTCTCAGTCTAATATAGCCCCGTCTTTCTTAGCAACTGTATTCATTATTTATCTCATTCCTGTCATAGAGTGCCCAACAGAGGCAGATGAAGGAAGGATGGGTGGCTCTATTTTGGCTTGTGATTTGGGTATTGTCCACCCTGGTGGGGAAAGCATGGCATCAAGTGTAAGGATCTGGTTTTAACTCCCAGCAGTGTAATGGAAAGAAGAAAGGAAGAAAGGGAGGGAGAGAGGGAAGAGGGAGGGAGAGGGAGTAGAAGGGAGAGAGGAGGGAAGAAGATGTATGGAGGAGAAGAAAGAGGGCAGAAGGGGAGAAGGAAAGAAAGAATGCAGAGGAGGGAGGGACAAGGCAAAAAACGATGAAGAGAAGAAGGACACAAGGTCTATGGAGTTAGTCAATTTAATGTGAGGTCAGTGTGACTGGTGACTCATAAATGTGAGGAGGTAGAGAGGAGGGGACGAGGGATCAGACTGGAGCAATAGGTCTACGAGCCATGGAGTGCCAACAATAGCCACCATTGCTCCAGAACCCAGAGGAGAGATATGGGGTAGATCCTTCCTGAGGCACCTCAGAGGGAGTTGACAGCAATGCCTTGTGCCTGCGATCTGGCCTGCAGGAATAGGAAGCATAGAGCTCTGCTACACTAGCACGCTTGTGGCATTTCGTTCAAGCAGCACAGGAACTATAGTGCTGAGCAGGGGTGCAGAGTAAGAGAGAGAAAGATGGAAGATAATGTCTGAGCAAATGGTGCTGGCTGCTATGGATGCCTCTGTCTTATAATAATAATAGCCGGGCGGTGGTAGGGCACACATTTAATCCCAGCACTTGGGAGGCAGAGGCAGGCGGATCTCTGTGAGTTTGAGGCCAACTTGGACTACAGAGTGAATTCCAGAATGGGCTCCAAAGCTACACAGAGAAACCCTGTCTTGAAATAATAATAACAATAATAATAATAATTTTAAAATCAAAATATTCCAAAAGTAGCACTGAATACTGCCAGACACCACAATTACCTGCAGAAACTAGAACATGGAAAAGATTGACATGCAGAAAATGTAGATACTGGACTTGTTAGACTCACACTTATTGCTATGTTCAAATAAATAAAAGAGAAGTTTTAAATAAAACAAGGAACTGGACCTGTAGAAGATGCGTTGGATGTGAGTAAAGAGGAAAAGGAATAATGTCTAAATAGCACAGTGGAAATAGCTCTGTGGGTATCTTCTGCAACAGACTGAACACTGTTAAAGAGAGAGTCCATGAGTAAAGAGAGAGGTGAGAAAAGCAAAGCGAGACAGATGTGAGAAAGTCCACATAGGACGATGGAGAGGTTGTGGGGGGAGCCAAAGGAGGCTTGCCTTGATTTGGGTGAGTTCCTAGAGCAGTGGTTCTCCACCTTCCTAAGGCTGCTGCCCTTTAATACAGTTCCTCATGCTCTGGTGACCCTCAACCATAAAATTATTTTCATTGCTACTTCTTAACTGTAATTTTTCTATTGTTATAAACCATAATGTAAATATCTGTGTTTTCTGATTGTCTTAGGCAACCCCTGTGAAAAAGTTGCATTCAGCTTCCCATAGGAATCAACCTCCAGGTTGAGAACTACTGTCCCAGAGAACTGGGAAAAAGTCTTGTGGTAAAACTGTGTTACAAGACCTTGAAAATATAGATGATGTGAGATTCCCCTCTGATGCTGTGAATATGTTTTATTATCATTGGTTAATAAGAAAGCTGTTTTGGCCTATGGCAGGAGAGAATAGACCTAGGCAGGAAAACTAAACTGAATGCAGGGAGAAAGAAGGTGGAGTCAGAGAGTCATCATGTAGCCGCTGAAGGAGAAAGATGCTAAAACCTTATTGGTAGAACATAGCCTTGTGGTGATACATAGATTAATAGAAATGGGTTAATTTAAGAAGTAAGAGCTAGTTAATAATAAGCCTGAGCTAATAGTCCAAACAGTGTTGTAATTAATATAGTTTCTGTGTGATTATTCAGGTCTGGGTGGCTGGGAAATGAACATGCAATCTCCACTTTCATATAGAAAATAGACATTATAAAGAAGAAGTTAAGTTTTAGCCATAGGAGGAGAATTTGAATACTTTTAGTTGTTTGGTTATCGATGGAGAAAATATAAGTGACTAACAAATTTTACTTAATGGATTAAAAAAAACATTTGGCCAACAAATACAGAATAAATATTCCCTGTGTGTACCTTTATGTATGCATGTGTGTACATGTGTATGCATATATGTCTGCATATGTACAATTATAATTGTGTGTGTAGAGTATTTTGTTTGTGTGTATGTATGTGTATATACACATCATTTGTCATTGGGTGTCATTCCTTAGGATGCTGTCTTCATTGCTTCTTGAGACAAACTCACTGGCTTGAACTTATGGATTCAAGTTGGGTTGGCTGGGGTGCCCCAGAGATGTACCTGCCTCCACCTCTCTGACTTTGTTATTACAAGTTTGTTCTACCATGTCTGGGTTGTTTGTTTATTTACATGGGTTCTGGGATTGACTTTGGGTTCCTGTGCTTGTGAGGCAAGGACTTTCCTGACTACGCCACCTCCTGAACTTTGAGTAAACATTCTTCATAAGCACATATGAAGTGCTTGTAAAAACTAGCAACAAATGGAGATATCAAATGATAAGAATTATTCAGAGCATATCCTATAATGACATTGTGATAGAAATTAATAGTTTAAAGTGATAGGAAAATGTACATGTTTATGCCTCATTGATGTTTATAGATCTCACATCTGAATCCTCATGAAGTTCATTTTAGAATTTGTAATTGTGTTTGCCTTCTTCTGGTTGCTCAAAAAAGAATAGTGTGCCTTTAGCATTCTCCTAAGTCAATCTGGAATAGTAATAAAGTTCTAGAATTTTCCTCCATTCCTTGGAGCCCTTGTTTCAGAATTATGTTATCCTTTGGCTTCATTTAGAACTGTGTGCTGTCTTACCATGCTGCAGAGTTGTCAATTTGATGGTCCCCCTGGATCAGAACCTCATTTCTTGAAGCTTCTTTCCCACCCCTTGCCAACCCCCAGTCATTTTTTTCTGCTGGAGATTTTCCTGACAGGATGGGAAACATTTTTCAGGCTCCTTTATTTAAAAATAGCTTTGTTGGGAGGGTTGAGGGAGGGAGGGGAGTAGAAGGGAGGGGAGCAGAGAAAAATAAAAAAAAATTAAAAATTAAAAAAAAAGAATAGCTTTGTTTTGTAGACACATGTGATTGATAATTTGTCAATTTACAGAATCCTGGAATTCAAATATTCCAGTTTTTGGAGGTTTTTTTCTGTTTTGTTTTTGTTTTCTTTTTTGTATATATGGAGGCAATTCTCTACTGATCAAAAAAGGCCAGTGAAGAGGTCTGTGCATCGGATTCTTGCACAGGCAACCTGTTTGTTTACTTGGGATTCTTTCTCTTCAAAGATCTTTTAGGATGTCTTTGAAGTTTCTAGTTAATGAGAATTTTTCCAAGTCTTGGATTTGGGTTTTCATCTTCTGGCACTCCTTAAGCACCTTAAACTTAAAAGCACATTTCGGCCTACATGTCAGGAAAAATTGTCTTTTCTTTTCTCTGTCTCATAGATTTTTCACTCATGTGTTTATATTTGAGCCAAGTGGTTAAGGATGAAGGCTCCACCTTTGGCTCAGTCTGTGTTGAGAGTCTTAGAATCTGAGACAGGTTCACCATCTTTGATGCTTCCTACTGAGAGTCATGTCAGAATTAACACTCTTTGAAAAAAGTGATGCTTTGCTTACACATTGGCAGACCATAGTCCAGACACCCACAATTGAAAGTTTGATTTGCAGGTCAGCACTGTTGGGAAATGGTGGAGTCCTTGTCAAGAGGGACCTCATAGATCATAGTCTTAGCATCCCCAACAGTAACTGCTGAATGCCACGGTCCTCCTCTTTCAGTCTCTGCTGTATCTAAGATCAGACCACTTGCTCACACACATCCTCCTGTCAATCACAAGCTTCTTCACCAGAGGCCAATCTGTAGGGTCAACTGAACTTTGGGACCTCATAATTATGAGCTCAATTCATACATATGTATACTGGATTGTGGTTGTACCACCCTTCTATCCTCACTAGTCCCTCCCTTGCTCCCTCTGAACCCAATCTTCTCCCCAACTAGTTATCTTCCTACTCTCAGCTCTTTAAAAGGAAAACTGTTAACCTGCTGGGTTTCTGGAAGATTGCTGTGTCATGGGCTTGTTTACTGTGGTGTGGATGACTGATCAGTGGCTACACCACTGAAGAAAGCAACCTGTCCCAGCAGACACTAACTGCCAATAACTTTAGGATGGAGTCGGTGTCAGGTACTCCTCCCTCATCCATGATGAAATGATGAAGACCTGACCTTATATGGGGATGCACAGCTGCAGTGTGTTCATGATTCCCACTGCCATGCCATGTCTATATGATGGCTTTGCATGGCAGCCTCTCCATCTTCTTATCTTTCTGCCCCTCTTTTGTGCTAATACTTGGGTCTTAGAGGGTGACAGATAACTGTCCATTTTAGGGCTTAACCACTCCACTGTTACTTTTCTCAAGATGTTGACCACTCATGAGTCTCCCCATTAACTGCCACCCCCCCCAAAAAAAGATGCTTTTCTGTCCTTGTCCATTGTACAAACTTAAATATTTGGGCCTCAGTTTTCTTTATTTCTATTTATGATGTCATCTGAATCTTTTTAAAATTAGGGTTAGTTTGCTAAATTATCTTATTGTAATATCTGCTTGGGGCCAGTTTGTTATTTCTGCCTCATGCTCTTGAATTTTTTTCTCATGTGTCTGATGATTTATGTGTTCTTATTAAACAATGACCTGCATGTAAGTTTTGTTCACTGTTGAGTAATTTCATCAATCATTCAACAGAATTTTCTCATGTTTGGAAAGCATGGCCATGTTGGTCAATGGGAGATGCAAAAGTTCAGACCTGAACATCTATTACAATAACCACGGGATGAAAGTTGGAAGAAGGCAGCATCACTTACAACATCAACTCTTATTCTACACACTACAAGGAAAGGCCCTTGGATGTTTTTCCTTAAAGATTGTAGATAACAAATGATATGCCTTTACTGACACCATTGTTTAATCATACTAGATACAAGATTTAATTTGCTGTGTCTTTTGACTTGAAGTCCAGGATCTACGGGACTTGATATAGCAGAGCAGTTAGTGTAATGATCTTTAATGGTAGATGCTAACTGACTGTAGCCACGAGCCAGGCACCTGTTTGGGAGGTGTTATTGGAATACCATCACATCCATTCTTTTAAATACTGTCATTGTCTTTTCCTTATAATCCTATAATAGTAGAACTGAATATTTATGATCAAGACCATATAGTCTACAAGTCTAATTTATAGCTATAAATGTTTATAATGTAAACAGGAAAAATCTCCAGTCACTAAATTAATAACTTAAATAACTAGGAAAACTAAACCCAAACCAGAAAAAAAGTTGCAATTAGGGCAGAGATCAATGAAATAAAGAATAGGAAAACAACAGAGAAAGCCATTGAAATAGACAATTGCTTTTCTGAAGAGACTAATAAAAATCAACCAACTTTTAGCTAGAGGAACTAAGAAGGAAACAGAGTAGGACCAAAGGCAGAAGTTACAGTGGAGGCCTAAGTACTAAGTCCCAAAGAATCAGAGGTGACCAAAGTCAGACGTCACAGTGAATGCAGTAGTACTAAGTCTGTAGGTAAAATTATTACAAGAAAGGCTGGAGAGATGGCTCAGCAGTTGAGATTGCTCTTGCTTTTGCAGACAACCTGGGTTTAGTTCCAAGCACGCATCACAGGAAGACTACAACCCCCTGTAACTCCAGCTCCAGGGGATCAGATTCTATTGTGCACCTGATGAAATCACTCAGTGCTGAACAAAACATAAATGTATGTAATTGTGGGATATGAGCACACACATCACCAGACATATGAAGAAAAACATCAAGAGAATGAAAAGGAAACACCAAACTGGCTCCCAAACAGATAGCATAATAAAGTTAGGTTTAGTTTGACCAATCATCTTACATGAGGAATCACCATGGAAACACACCTCTAGGTTTAGTTTGACCAATCACCTTATGTTTGGAATTGCCATGGAAACACACCTCTGAGCATGTTCATAGTGTGTTTGAGAGAGGTTTAACAGAGAACGGAAGATTCATCTCAAATGTGAGTAGAACCATCCCATGTGTGGAGGTCCCAGACTGAACACAAAGGAGAAAGCAAGGCCTGTGACATGGCCCAGTAGGTAAAGGGCCAGCCACACAAGCCTGGCAGCTTGAGTTTTATTTCAGTAGCCCATGTGAAGATGAAGGATAGAATGCACTCTACAAAATTGTCTTCTGCCTTTGACATGTGTGCTTGGCACATGCATGTTCCCATATACACATATTAAACACACAATAATAATAAATAAATTTCTTAATGGAGAAAGTGAGCTGAGCATCAACGTTCTTCACTTTTTACTTCTTGGCCGATGATTCAATGTAACCTGCATCCCCAAGCTCCTGACTCAGCCTTCACCACCACAACAGACGGTACTGTCAAAGTATGAGCCAGAATTCTTCCTTAAGTTACTTTTGTTGGGTATTTTGACATAGCAGCAATCAAAGCAAACAAGACATTATGCAAAGTGAATAAGCCAGTCAGGAGACGATAAATATATGGCCCTATTTATATGAGGTACACAAACTCAACAGGTTACCTACTGCTGTGTTCTATGTGGGAATAACATTTATGAAATAAGGATGGAGATAAAGACTAGGTTAGAGTTTGCCACTAAATAGAAGCATGGAAGAGGTGTGTGTGGATAGAGTGGAGTCAGATAGAATGGGGAAGGGCTACGGCAGCTGTGCAGTAGAATGCCTTCCTGGAGGCAATGGTTCTTTGACACTATATCCATGACATAATTGCATACAGCTATATGCATCGTCATACCTCAGTCATATATATATGGTTCATTGATTGGCTTTGAAATGTCTCACATATGGTGATCTCCCATAGTGGTTACTGGAAGAATCATATCACTTTTGAACTAGTTAAGAATAAACAGGCTGATCTCCTATGCAGTGTTTTTTTTTTTTTTTTGCTCCTGTTTTCTTTTTAAATGTATTTCATTTTAAATTTTGAATTGGTTAACAAGCAGGCTTCCTCATGGCATTTCCTTACCTACTTCTGTCTTCTAGACAACATGCAGATTTCACCAGGTAATTTACTATCTTAAACACAACTCATCAGATCTCACTAGTCAGTCATTAGGAAGTAGCCGGCTGTCAAAACAAAGCCGTCTGTGTTTGTAATCTTGTTCTCTTTCTACACTCATAGCTTGGTGTGCATGGGATTCATACAACAGTCGTTCATTGTTATCTGTTACAGAGAAATTTCTGGCAGAACAATTGAGTCTGAGGATTCACTGTGGGTTTCACTCTTCCTATCTATCTCTTACTGCTGTCCTAGGAGTGAGCACACTCCCCACTGTCACACCCTGGAGAGGTGACCTAATTGTACTATGCCTGCTGGTGTCAAAAGGGCCTGTTGCTGAGCACACGCATGTCTTCACAGACATTTAAAAATTGTTCCCTGCTTCATCCAACTTGGTTGGATCAGTGGAGGTAGAGATTCCCTCCCCCTTGTTCTTCTCCACCCATTGCTTGGAACTTAACCCCACATTTTACAGAAATTAGAAACAACAAAACCCCACTGAAACTGTACCAGAGCTTGAGCACAAAGATGCTGCAGTCCCGGGGTAGAGTGAAGACTTCTTGCTTGGGCTTGGGACTCATGAAAACAAGAAGTGAAGTTGATATCATAGTCATGAGAAAAATTCAATCCACCATTCTTACAAAACAAATCACACCGAGGGCCATCAATACCTGTGACAATGGAAAGAGAATGCCAGATCTTCGCTAATTCGTTTTTGGCCTTAAGTCTTTTTTAAAATTGTATATTTGCATCTATCTGTGTACATGAGCATGCGTATAGGTTCCTGAAGTGACCAGAAGAAGACTTGCAGGTTCTGGAAACCCTGGAACTGGGCTTGCCGGAGCTTTTGCCACCATGCACAAACACTGGGAGTTGAACCCTGATCCTCTGCAAGAGAAGCACGTGCTTGTAACTGCTCAGCCATCCCTCCGTCATCAGCTTCAAGTCTTTATACTGGTTTAAGTCCTATATCATATCTTCCCCTTCTTGCAATATGTATTCTTCAATATATCTCCCATTCTGATTTTCGATAACTGCCTATTTCAGCCTACAAAAATCTACTTGTGGCTGCTCATATGCTCTTTGTGCGGGCAGAAATAACTAGCGCTGGGATAAAATAGAGGTAGAGAACAGTTTTCCTCATTTGGTAACCATCTAGGCAATTATATAATTTAATCACACAAACTAATCAAATGTCAGGCCATTTATAATGCAGACATCCAGCTAAGACCATAGGTCATCAAATGTAGACCTAATTAGATATGCATACATAATCATGTTAGAGTTACATTAGAAAAGAAAAGCAACATGCAGTCGGGGCAATTCTTTGTGCTTAATTACATTTTTTTATGACTCGGAGTTGATTTATTGGCATCATTAGGAGTTGCATGAATGTCTGTGAGTGTGCATGCCTGTGTGTGATTTTGCAGGGCTTATTATATGGCATGTCACAGTCTTCAAATGAGTCCTTCTTAATGTCAGTGGGTGTTTGTTAAGAAGGCAATGAACAGCGTCAGCAAACAGAATATGTTAACCCTGTGCCGAGCACTTCGGAAACCAAATTTGAATTTCAATATATATTGCAAAGATGTAAGGTAGAAGCAAGAAGAATGTTCATCAATAGATGTGTGTGTTAGTTTTATGTTAGCTTGGCACAAGCTGGCGTCATCTGGGAAGAGAGACCCAATTGAAAAAAGGCCCATAGGCAAGTCTGTAGCACACTGTTTTAATCAGTGATTGCTGTGGGATGGCCACCCCTGGGCAGGTGGTCCTGCATGGCGTATTAAGAAAAGCAGGCTGAACAAATCACAGAGAGCAAGCCAGTAAGCAGTGTCCTTTAGGGCTTCTGCTTCACATCCTGCCAGGCTTCCTTGAGTTCCTGCCTCGACTTCCCTCAGTGATGGAGTACGACCTGAGAATTGGAAAATGAAATAAACCCTTTCCTCCCCACATTGCTTTTGGTTGTGGTGTTTTATCACAGCAATAGAAACCCTAACTAAGACAGGAGATAACACTGCAAAGGCTTTCCATTGTTTTGTTGATTTTATGTTTTAAAGTGACTGCAATTAAAGATTCATTTACATCATCCTGTTTAAGGCAAAGAAATATAATTAATATTTAAAGTATTTTTGTAAGACCAGGTAACAAACATCATTAGGTTTTATTAGCATAAGAATTTGCTCAGGGATGGGGCTTTAGCTCCGTGGGGAAAACGCTTGTCACTTAAGCACTAGGACCCGAGTTCAACCCTCGGAATCCACATTATAAAAGAGCTAGGAGTGGCGACACAAGCTTGTGATTCTAGCACAAGGGAGAGGAATAGAGGTCAATGCCTGGGCTCTCAGCTCTCCCTAGTCAGCCTAGCCTAACTGGCAAGTTTCAGGCTGGTAAGGGACTTTGTCTCAAGAAACAAAACACCGGATGATGCCTGTGGAATGACATATGAAGTTGACCCCTGACCTACACACACACACACACACACACACACACACACACACACACACACACACACTCCTTCATGCCCCCCATATACACTTACAAATAATTGCTCAAAGTGAACTTGATATACAACTGATTGTCATTCTTATATCCTGTAAAAGATATGATTCCCAAACCTACTATATTTTTATTTTTAAAGCATAGGATTTAGTTGAAGTTAGAGTTGTTGTGTGTTTGTTGTGAAAAGAACTTAGAGGCCCAGAATTCTCAAGGACAGAGACTACTTAAGGAGTTGGCCTAGTTCTGTAACAACAGACCGTACTGAGCTGGCTTTGAAAGACAAGGGTGGCACCTGCCTTCCAAATTTCTTTTTTTTTTCCACATTTAATTTTTTATTATTGCATTATAAATAGTACCATTCAAAATTTCCACCTCCTCCACTCCTCCCATTTCCCTCCCGTTCCCCCCCTCCCCCTCCCCTTTTCCCCTCTAGTCCTAAGAGAGGGCAGGTTACCCTGCCCTGTGGGAAGCCCAAGGCCCTCTCACCTCCATCCAGGCCTAGTCGAAGAGCAGAAGAACCTTCATCCTGCCTCCCAAATTTCACACTGCAATAGAGGGACCATTCTCCATCACAGGAAAGAGATCTGATTAGCAGACATTATCTCATTAAACCAGAGATATTGATATTATAAAGATATTTATAGGAACTTAGGAGCTATTTTTTTAAGCCTAGAAGGAAAGTAAGAGATAAAGGATAGGTTTTGACACTAAGCATTTAATATGAATCAGTTCATTCTTTGGTTTAGTTAAGCTTGAGATGTCTCATGTAGGTCACACTGGATTCCTTTTTGCTATGTAGATGAGGCTGACCTTAAATTCTTACTCATTCTGCCTCTGCATCCCTTCCTGAGAGCTAGGACTGCAAGTGTTCATCACAATGCCTAGTTTTGTGCTCTAATTACTAAATCTCATAGACATATTGAACATGTCTTTAATATTAGGTTTGTAAATGTTGACCAACCATAACCAGACTTCAAGAAAAAACATTATAAAGGTAGACAGGAAGACAAACAAACAAAAGCAAACAACTTAAAAATTGTGAAAGTTGAGTAAATGAAGAACCCCAAGACATATAAAGACATGTTTTAGGGAATATAATATTTGAAGTAAACTCTTGTTTAAAAGTATTGGTACCCATACATGGATAGATGGTGCCATGTAATGGATGAAGTAGAATTTGTAAAAGTTGGACCCAAATCCTCATGAAAATTTAGTTTATAATAAATTGGATTTTTTCAGTCACCAGAAAGTAAATCATTCTGAAAACATTCACTAGATATTTTGAAAGAATAAAACTATATATCTATTCAAAAAGTATGATAATTTTCATGTTGCTGAATACTCTTATGTAAATTAAATGAATTTCTGGAGTATAAAGCTAAGTTAGTACAGATAAAATATAAGACAGACACAAAGTAAAGAAGTTGAAGGACAGAAATAGATTGCATCTATATTGCTAAGCATATACAGACACATTTTAATTTATATGTAAAATTTGCAATAACCACTTGCAGGGATGTGTTTGGTTTTTTGGTTGTGTGTTGTGTATTGCTGTGTACATTGGGTCTTAACCCAGGTAGTGGTCTTCAGGTGGAAGCTGGTGAGACAGTTCAGTTAGTGATGCTTGTCTAGTGGGCAAGAAGGCCTCAGTTCAATCACAGTGGTGGCCAAGGCCTGGCATTTCAGCACACTGGAGGTAGAGGTAAAAGGAGTACGAGTTCAAAGTCATCTTCTACACGTAGTGAGTGTGAGACCAGCCTGGGCTACACTAGACCCTGCCTCCAAACCAAACTCAAAACCTGTACAGTTCAGTCCCATCTGACAAAGTGGGGATGAGTGCTGGCTGCACAACTGGATTACTCTGCTGCTTCCAGGAATAGTTGAGCCCTAGATTTTGTGTTCAGCATCTGTTGTCTTCTGAGTCTTTTTGTTTCCTGCTCTTGCTCCTACGCATCTCTCTCCAACTTTAAAAATGAAGCAAAGCCTCTTGTATTTCTCCTGAAGATAATTAGGAAAGTATTTTCAAGAAAGGTCATTCTTTAAAAATTGTCAAGATGGGAAATTGGATGAAGGAAGAACATGACTAATTCCAGCCTAGATACAGAGCATCTTTCCTGGGAAAGATACTGAGGAATCTGACGTACTGTCTTCTTACATTTTTATGAACAAAGGCATCCAGTTTTATAAGCATTTGCAGCTTAAACCATAGAAAGGACCCAGAAAAATAACATTCATATAAAAATTAGTAGGGTGGGGAGATAACTCAGCACTTGATACCCAGTGAGAGGACCTGAGTTTGATCCCCAGAACTCACATAGACAGATAATGATGTATTTTAATCCCATCAACAGGGAGGTAGAGCCAGATAGATTCCTGGAGCCCATTGGTCAGCCATCTTAGCCTAATCAGCAAATACAGGTCCCAAAGAGAGAGCTGGTTTTAAAAGAGTAGATGGAGAACTCCTAAGGAAAGACAACTGGGCTGGTCTCTGACATTCACACACATGTGTGCACACACAAACACACACATTTAGTTGTACGGTAGGTGGTAATATTTGGAGAGTTGTGTGCAAGTCAGGGTCCTGAAATTGGAATTTGCTAACCTTCGTGTTAAAGGCTTCACTCTGTGAATCATCACTATGTGCCCTTCACCAATATCTCTGGCCACTGATTTTATTGTTGTAATTTTCATCCTTATACTTTACATTATGGGAGAATATTTCTCAGAGTTTGCTCTCATCTGCTCTCTTCTTTCTCTCTCTCTCTCTCTCTTGCTCACCTGAGCTCACTCTGTAACATATATTTGGTGGTCAGTAGATAATTTTCATGGCTTTTTGGATAAATAATAGAAATCTAGTCACGTCTTCTTAAATGAACATTTGTCTTTTCAAAGTGATTGGCAATAAATAATCTGGACTAAATATTTCTGTGGAAGGTGGTTTTAGCCACATTAACAAGTTGCTTATGAGTGAGTCATCGGAACTTGGTCATATTAATCTAAAAGCTTATTCATATAAAGATGGAGGAGGAGGCCGCTTGTTCATCCCAGCCACCGAGAATGAAAATAACCACACAGAAACTATATTAATTAAAACACTGCTTGACCCATTAGCTCTAGCTTCTT
Source organism: Ondatra zibethicus (assembly GCA_004026605.1). Lineage (NCBI taxonomy): Eukaryota > Metazoa > Chordata > Mammalia > Rodentia > Cricetidae > Ondatra > Ondatra zibethicus. Next base: position 37,748 of record PVIU01000760.1, on the reverse strand, counting down.
ATTGGCTAACTCTTATATTAATTTAACCCATTTCTATTAATCTGTATATCGCCATGTGGCAGTAGCTTACTGGCAAAGATTTGGCATATGTCACTCTGGTGGCTCCATGGTGTCTCTCCAGCTCTGCTTTCTTTCTCCCAGCATTTAGTTTTGTTTCCCTGCCTAGCTCTGTTCTATCCTATCAAGGGCTCAAAGCAGTTCTTTATTCATTAACCAATAAAAGCAACACGTAGACAGAAGGACCTCCTACACCATAAGTAGCCAATTTTCTCTTTCAAAATAGGTCAGTTTCTTCTTAATATAATCTAGCAATCCTGAAGCTCTACTAGGTGACAAGTTATTTTTGAAAAGTAACTCCCCTTTTTACTGGCATCATGACTCACTTGCTGTGCAAACTTAAGGGTCTGAGTTCAAACCCATACTCATACAAAAAACTGGATGTGGCTGTGTTAACCTGTCTTTATCCTAGCTCTACAGGGAGTGGAGACAGGAAAATTACTGGCTGCTTGCCTAACTCCAGGTTCAGTGAGAGACGACTCTGTCCCAAGGGAATGAGGCAGGGTTATAGAGCAGAGCAAGGACACATGACATCCTCTGGCCTCCACAGGTGTGCAAGGACTCATGTACCACCCCTAACACACACACAGCTTCTCAGAAACATCGTTTCTCCTCAATCACAAATAAATGTCTAGCTTAGGCCATGGTCTCAGTTTACCATCATCCAGATAATCAAAGTATCATTACTGACTTCAGTCCATCTCAGATGGGGAAGGAGATGTCGGTGCACCTCTCTGGTTGTCTGCATCTGTCCTCGCCTTCTTCCTTATTAAAAAATTGCTCATGTGGAAAATTAAAAAGAAAGCAAACCTAACTATAAAATCTAAGCTCTCCAGCACTCTGACGCTTTGCAATCTTCATAACTATTAACAATGTGTTCCCTGCAGACCACAGCGTAGGAGACGCAGGCTGCTGCTCAAACCCTAGCCTTCCCTCTCCTTCCACTTGAGGAGAGGGAGTGAGCAAGAGAAAATGACACCAGGAGAGCCTTGGTCTGATCCTAATTCGTAAAAGATAACCATATCTTTTTGGTACCATGGCAGATGACTCCCAATAGAAGACGCTTTAGTGAAAAGAATGAGGGAAGCAGGAATTTGTGATTATTCCTTCTTTACCATGGACATGGCTCTCCTGTGTCATCTTTTGGTTTTCACTGACCACTGAAACTCCACTAGCATTTAACATCTAACAGAATGATAATGAAGGTGCCGCAGAGGTGGGCAATGATCTTGGGTTGTTGTGTGTTCTATGTGCAACTAAAACACATACCCAGAAAACCTTAAGTGCAAGCATCAAGAGGTGCGGTAAAGAACCCTGAACCGTTGGCCAGCTGTAGCCAAATGGATCGATCTTCAATCCAACCATAGAACTAATCCTTACTGCTCCATTTATTACTGGTGCTGGAGCATCTAAAAGGGGTTTGTTGACCATTGTGATGTTTAATATTGATTGTCAGCTTGAGAGGATTTAGGATCGCCATGGAAACAAACCTCTGAACATATCCATAAGGGAGTTTCTAGAATGGATTGAGATGGAAAGACCCACCCCTTAAACATGAGCGATACAACTCCATGAGCTTCAGACCCAGGCTGAATAAAAAGGAGAAAAGTCAGCTGGGAGTTGGGTATGGGTATCTTTGTCTCTCTGCTTCCTGGCTGTGGAAGCAACAGCCACATGCTCCCGCTTCCATGACAGACTGTGTTCTAGAGCTATGAGGCAAAATGAGGCCTTCAGAAGTTGCTTTGCCATATATTCTGTCATAGCAGCAAGGCAGGCAGATCGTCACCCAGCATGGAGGAATATAATTGAGTGTCACAGCCAGGTTCACCTTCATGGTGGCCATGTTCTTGCATGTGTAGTTAAAGCAAAAGTCAAAGTACGAGTTGAGTGGCGGGAAAACATAGTCATGGGATGGCCAAAGGACAATGGATCCAGGATGAGGTGGGCAGGGCTGAGAGCCTGGAGACCAGGCTGAGCCTTCATACACAGGCTCTAGGGCCAGACCCTAGTGTGCTCCGCACTAGTAGCCACTTACTGTGTGGCTGCGACTTGACTTTTCCTGGTCTCTTCATATCTTGTTTGCTTAGATGATGCTGACCCTCCCATTTGATTTCAAGTTGGAATCTGTGTGGGTGGAGGGAGGGATTTCTGTGTCTATGAAAGAATATGGTGTAGATTTTTAAATATATAGAAGCAAAGGAAAAATCTCACATGCTTATCTTCTTGATTTGAAGTCTCCTCCGTGAGCCTTTTTAGCTAGAAAAATCCAGCTACAACATTTCCAACAGGTCTTGAATAACGTTAGGATAAGTTTTCTTGGGTGATGCATCCCTCTTACCCCCTGCAAACCGCAGGAGGCATACACCAACTCAGACTGTTCACTTTAAAATCCAGCTTTGGACATGACTGTTGATGTTAATGCGTGCTCTTTGCTCAGTTCACCTGACGGAGATGTTTATAGATGTACAGTCAGCATCTCAATGAAGATTTCAGTGATGATGGTCAAGTGTCAGACGTTTCTGTGATGTCCTTTCATGGCCAAAGCCATACATATCCTCCTGGCTCCCTCTTTCTTCTCATCCTTCAGTCTATTTAATGTGTTTTTTGTTGTTTCTAGAATGTTATGTCAGGGAGTTACGTGATATATGATATTTTGTGATTGGGTATTTGTTACTCAATATAATTATCTGGAGCTAGATCCAAGGAAGTATCTATCCATAATCAATCATCTATCTAATGTTTACCCTATCTATCTATCTATCTATCTATCTATCTATCTATCTATCTATCTATCTATCTTATATATCTATCATCTCTCAATAGTTTGCTTCTCATATTACTCAGTGCCATGGTTGTAACACTGATTCACCCTTGACCTGCTGAAGGCCATCTAAATTTATTCCAGAGTCTGTTGTGAATGAAGCCAACAAGAACACTCATATATAAATTTCTGTGTGTTTCTAAAGTCTATTCTGAAATAAATGTCCAGGAATTCAGTTTCTGGGTTATATGACAGGTGCCTCCTCCTTTTCTATAAAAGAAACTGACAAGACATTTCTAGAGTGACTTTTCCATTTTGCATTCCCCACAGCTTTTGTGATTGACAGCATTTCTCCCAGTCTCCCCAGTTTTCATTTCAGCCACTGAATAGATGCATGAAGATAGCTCACTGTGGTTTTAATTTTCATTTCTCTTGTGGTATTGAATATTTTTCATGTGTTTATCTGACAGACATTCTTTACAGAAACATCTCTTCACTCACTCACCCCCATCTTATACTTGATTTAGGTGGTAGTTATAGTGGTGGGTTTGAGAGTCATGTCCTTATTCTACTTGATAGGATGATTGCATGTGTAGTTTGTCAATATCTTTCCTTTTTTGCAGCTCACCATTTTATCCTCTCAGTAAGGACTGTGGGGAAACAAGACTTAGAGTTTTATGAATTCCAGTTTATTGGTGTTTCCCTTTGGTATCATTTAAGAACACACAGATTTAAGGATCTTCTCCTGCTACTTGTCTTTAAATATTCTATAGCTTTATGTGATAGAGCTAAGTTTGGGCCTCAAACAGAGTTCATTTTTAGGTAAGGCTTGGGATTTGATTTGTCTTGTGTCATGTTATTTTGTCAGTGGTATTCAGTTACTGTGGCATCATCTACTGGGAGATTTATCATTTTTCCACAGACTCTTCTCCAGACTTTGTCAAAGCTCAGTTGTGGGTGCTGTGTCAAACTGTCCTATGGCCTCTTCTCATTCTACCCACCTACATTACCAGCTTCTCTGCCAAGACAATGAATTCTCAATAACCATGGCTATATGATTTTTAAATTAAATGGGGTTATTCCTTCTACTTTATTTTCTTTAGAAATTGTTTTAACTATTCTAGTTTCTTCGTTTTTCTATATATATTCTTTAAAAAGTGTTGGCTTCTATCTGTTGCTATCACTGGGTCAGAAAACGTTTAAGAGCCAGATGCAGTGGAGGACTACAAGAAACAGTGTCTTCTGGACACAACAAGGTAGACACATATATAATCTCCAAGTGGTTGTGACAGCAGGCAAAAGACATGTGCAAGCCCAAGTCAGGTCAAATTTCAGCATAGAGAGGAGCACTGGGCATGAAATCTCATCCCTAGCTGTGGAGCAATTGGAAAGTACTGGCTATGGGGAGAGAGGGAGTCTTCTTTCTCTAAGACTGTGAGTGTCACCTCAGGTAACTGACCCACACTTCAATGGAATGCCATATGACCAAGAATAGGAGGTGAATCTGGGAGACTGGGTCAGGGCTAAATATGATCAAATACATAGTATGAAAGTCTCAAAGAACTAATAAAAATTGCTAAAGATATGACTGGTAAAAATAGAAAACTCCCTTTAAAATGTTGACCTGCATCTGCAAGTCAGGCTGTGAGCTTGCTAAGAATCATGATGAATGAGATCATCTTTAAGGTTCTGTGAGTATCCTTCACTATAGTGGGAATGTGCTGTTTTTATTTTTTTGAGACTTTCACTCATGGCTATGTGTTGAGTCTTACAAAAAGCTTGTTTCTCCATGGATTAATTTGATGGTTTGTTTTTCCTTCTGGGATTGTGGCTATGATGACTCCATCAGTGTTTAAATATTAAACAGACACAACTGGCCTGCTTCTGCCCATCTTTTCTGCCTTGACTGGATTTATAAATACTTTCTTGTGCTATGTTTCATCTCTGGCCTGAGGGTTTCAGATATATTTTGTGAATATCTTCCCTGTATACATGCAGAAGTACCCCAGATAGTGGTCTAAGTTTTGCCCCAACCATTAAGCACAGTTTAGAAAACATAAGACAGAAAATGCTTTGATTTACTTATTTTTTTCTGGTAACATCTTTCTTCCATGCTGATATTCCCAGACTCCTCCTGCCTCCTTTCTGTTTAGAGAACTCCAACAGCGATACTATAAAGAGAATTCCATAGTGGACATTGACACACTTTCACATTTTGCTTCTCCCTCTGAAAGTATCTTGATTTCCTTTGCATTCTGGAAGGATGTTACAATATCTATAACGTTCAGAGTCTATAAGTCTTTACATACTTGGTAAATATTATGCCGTTTCTCTTAACCCTGAATGATTTCTGATAAGAAATTGACTTGTATGTCATTCCTCTCTGGTAGCTCTCAAGATTTATTTTCTGTTCTCATTTATTAAAATTTCAGCTATCTTTAGCTATGTTTTAGCATGGGTTTTGTTGAAATCTTCCTGTCTGGGATTTGCTTAGATTTCTTGAGGACCTCAGATGCCACCTTAGTGATAGAATCGGCATGCCCAAGGTAACTTGACTATGAGGGAAGTCTAAGTTCTCTTCTCATACCTTCGCTGGTGTGTATAGTAGTGGGCCTGATGACACTATGCTATGTTTGGCATTGAGAGATGCTAAAAGAATTTGTCTTTTAGTGTATCCTGTGATGGTCAACCTTGATTTTCAACTTGATTAAAGGAGCAAATGTCTAGAAGTTTGGGCCAGCCCACCTCTTGGTGTGTCTATGAGGGTGTTTCCAGAGTTGACTAGACCATGAGGGTAACCACCTAATAAATGTTTTAATCCATTGATAGATTCAATATTTCAATCTTCTACTCAGAAGTCGTGGACCTTGGAAGGTTGGATCTTTTTGGAGGGAGAAGGGTATGAAGGGAGTGTTCTTGAGACCTGTGCCCTAACCTGGTCCTTCTCTGTTACTACCCACCACAGTCTGTGGTCCCAGCTTTCATATGGTGTGAGCATCCACTACTGTCTGTCTTCTCCAGTAACCATGAACTTCAGCCATACTCACCATCAACAGAGCCAACTGTGGTGATCGACTGAAATCTGTACATTTGTGAGCCAAACTAAGTAGTGTCTTCTTTAAGCTCTGTGTGTTGGGCATGTGATGATAAACTTAACTGTAGATGCCCCTTCCTTGGTTTGTAGCAAACATGGAAAGGGATCTTGGTGCAGAGAGGTTACTTCACATAGTCTCCATTATTTATGACTTGCTGTCTCCTAAGCTCCATGCCTGGGATTCATGAAGTAGAGTGTACACCCAGCAAACACACTCCTGTGTCATTCCTCAAGTCCTGAGTTCCTTGCTCACTTTTCTTTCTTCTTTCTATTTATTTATCTTTGTTTGTCACACCTGTCCATTTTATCTTTCCAGAAATACACACTACTCTTCAATTTTTTTTCACCATTTAGAATTTATCTCAGGAGTAATGTTTGTTAGTTTGTTGCTTTCCCCTTCCAAATTCCCTCTCACTTCTCCCCTTCCCTGTCTGCTCTTTTAAATGTTTATAAATTGTATCAATACTTTTGCTGACTAGACTAGATTCTTATGGTATCAGACACTGAAAGTATTTCAGTGTGGATTGACTCCTGTAGTTATTAAAGAATGGCTTTATCATACTGATAAGTTTCCATTAGCAGGCTGCCTCTCTCTGTTGTTACTCAATACCGAAAAGCAGTAGAGAAGCAACAGTAAAATAATGGAGTGAAAAATATGAACACAGCTTGAGTCCTAACTATTGGCATAGGTTCTATTAATTCTGTCATCACACTCAATGAACAAGCTCATGCTAAATAAACAAAACCTATAATATTTGTGTCAGTGTTTTTATATGATACCTTAAAGATTATTTTAAACCTCTTAAAAAATAATAGAATCCTTTTTCATGTTATTGCATTTTACTTTCTCTTACAGAACAATTGAAACATTGTAAAACAGTGTAATTCACATTTTGGTTCCAAAATCATTTAGAGTGAGACTTGAAGACCTGTCTTTCTCACAGTTCCCAGTAACTATAGGTGATGTGGGATTCCCCTCTGTATGCTGTAAATATGTTTTATTACCATTGGTTAATAAAGAATATGCTTAGAGAGTGTAGGCAGAGTCAAAGAGATGCCATGTAACTGCTGAGGGAGAAAGACGCCAACCACCAGCGAGAACCTTATGGATAGGCCCCACCCTTGTGGTGATAACACAGATTAATAGAAATGGGTTGATTTAAGATGCAAGAGTTAGCTACAAATATGCCTAAGCTATTGGCCAAACAGTACTGTAATTAATACAGTTACTGTGTTATTATTCAGGTCTGGGTACCTGGGAAATGAATGAGCAGTCTTTACCTTAATGACTGGGGCTTACACACATGTCCTATCACCCACTTTGGGTATGGGTCCTTGTATATCTGCTCATGGTTAGGAGAAAAGTAGCTGAGAGCATGCCAGCAGCTCAGCACTTTCTGCATAGGCAACTGGCTGATCAGTTCTGCTAGGCGTGCACAGGCAGGAGAGCATGGCGGATTCCCACCACCATACTCATAGATATTTCCAGGCCATGCAGTGTGCTACATGGCAGATTTAGCTTTTACTCAGATAAAAGGGGTTTATGTGCTGTACATTCCTTCCCAGAGTTGAAGTGGTGAGTGTGGCTCCTACTTGGCAGTATCAGAGCTGGCGGTAAAGGTACCTCCACCATATTGAAAGGCCGAGAGAGGCAGAGCCAGCATCTGGGGCCACTGAGACCAAACTGTTTACCATTTTAAAATGATCCTTGTCAGAAAATGGTTTCACATACGCAATAGGACAGATTCAGACATAAAAGACGTCTAAACAAGAATAGTGTGTTCAAAAAATGTTTGGAGGCTTGGAAGAGAGAAGAAAAAGTGTATAGACAGTTATACAAAGAAATAGATATAAAAAAATAAAACAAAGTCTTTAAAGAGACAGTAAAAGTAATTAAAAGAGTACAGACAGTCATAGACTAAAGAAGTAAAGAAAAATAAGCCACCTAATGATGGAATATACACAGAGAGTCTGGATTATGTATATTATTGTGTTTTCTTTGAATATTTTGACTGTGAATGACCTAAGTACAGAGAGACATTTCATTGTATGGACTGCTAAGCTAAAACAGCATAAAGGTATCTTGACTCCAAAATTTGGTTATAAGGACATGTTACTTGGAGGGGGGAAGGTACTGCTTTTGTTTCTACAGAGGATTGGAACCTCTGGATTCCTTCCAGACTAATGTGATTTGATGAAACAAGACCCCTGAAAGGTCTCTGTGAACCCTAAAAATACTTTGCCCAACAAACAGCAAAAACTAGTTTGGAGAAAACAATTCTCAATTTTCCAAAATGATTGTTTATAAATGTTTGTTTCATTTAAAGGGGGTTGTTTATAAGTGATTAATGGTCACAGTCAATTTCTTTTGAAAAAGGGAGATATGATATAGATATTTAATACTTTGTATTGGTTTGGATCTTGGTCTATTGACAAAAATTTAAGGTCAATTTTGTTATAAGTATTTCTGTTCTTGTTTAAGGTATTATGTTAGACAGCTCATTTAAAATGTACTGTAAATTAAAAATTGCAGATTAACAGGTAGTCATTTATAACAGTCAAATTTGTAGTCATTACAGAACTTTAGGTGACTGTCCAGGTAATAAAATGTCTCTGTCAATTCTAGAATTTTGGAATTTGCTTACAATGTACTTACATTGTATTATTGTATCCTTCTGAAGTCTTTGATGAAGTTGAAGAAATATAGTTATAATCATAAAAGATAAATTCAATATAAAACTTTAGACTCACAAAGATGGGATTGATGATGGAGTATTTTCCTTAATTTGCCAAATATAAAAGGACTAAATAATGTAACTATAACTCTTGTTTGCTACCTGTTTTGTTTTATGTAATTTTACTATGTTAAAGTTAAAACCGTCCCTTCTTATTTAGATAGAAAATGGGAGGTGATGTGGGATTTCCCTCTGTATGCTGTGAATATGTTTTATTACCATTGGCTAGTAAAGAAACTTCTTCGGGTCTATGGCAGGGCAGAATATAGCCAGGCAGGAAATCTGAACAGAGAGATATAAAGAGAGAGTAGGTGGAGTCAAAGAGATGCTATGTAGTTGCTCAAGAAGACAGATGCTGGAACTTTACCCAGTAAGCCACAGCCTTCTAGTGATAGAAACATTGATATAAATGGGTTAATTTAAGATGAAAGAGTTAGTTAATAAGAAGCCTGAGCTAATGGACCAAACAGTGTTGTAATTAATATAGTTTTGTGTGATTATTTTGGGTCTGGGTGGCTGGGAACAAACAAGTAGCCTCAGCCTCCATATAGGCAATTCTTAGATACGTTATTGGCAAGATGAGAAGAAGCCCCTGGGCTTTGGAGCTTCATTGGTTTTCTACTTTCACCACTGCTTGGGTTATAGAATTGCCTCAATTCCTTATCTACAAAATAGAATGATATGACAGCCAGCTTTAATAGTCAACTTGACAGAACCTAGGATCACCCAGAAAGAGAGCTGCAATGAGGGACTATCTACATTGTGTTGGTCTATGGGGCATTGTTTTATTTAAGTGTTATGGGAAGACCCAGTCCATTGTGGGTAATGCTTCTCTAGGCAGAGGGTCCTGAACATTACAGAGTAGAAAACTCAAGCTGAGCACAAACAAACAAGCTAGGCATGTACATTCATTTCTCTCTGCTGTCTGGGGATATGAGAGGAATAGCTGCTTCTCACTCCTGCCATCTTGACTTCCTGGAGCTAACTGGAATTCTGAGCTACAACAATCCCTATCTGGCCTAAGTTGGCTTTGTTGGGGTATTTTATCACAGCAACATAAATGAAACTAGGAGAGATGGTGATAGGATATAATTCTTAAAATTTTTATGATATCCATTACCCTTTCAACTATTGATAAATCTTAGTAGTGTCTTACTTAAGATGTGTGATATGATGACAGTACCTAAGGGTTTAGGGGAGACCTTCTGTTTGGCTTTCTCCCTCTTTTATATTGTCATTTCCCCTGGGTTTTCTTTGTTATGAAAATGTCTAAATTACTCACACACTTTAAGCCAGTCACATGGCTGCAAACAGAAGGCTAATTATTACGTCCGTTTTATATTCTGATGGGTGGGATTTCATTGCACTAATCAGGTTCCCATGGGAACGCAAATGTGTGCACCGGCCCTACATGGGCTGAGCTCTATGTTTGCTGTGCTCTATATTTGCTGAGCTCTATGTTAGATGTGCTGATTGCCATCTGAGTCACTGAGTTTGCACAATCCCACTGTTTGAATGCTCTTATCACCTGCATTCTCCAAGAATGGAATCAACCAGTGAGTGCCCAATGTCACTGCAGTGGTGCACAGTGAGGAGAGGTTGAGATGCCAGCCTGACTCATCCTTCTTGTTTCACAAGGGAAGAGGATAATGTTAGGATCAATGCTTAGGTTGCCCTTTTTATTTTATTTTATTTTTTCTTTTTTACCACATGGCTGCTATTTGAGCAAATGGTTTGGATGGAAATGAGGCTCAGTGAGACCTTGTCTAAGGGTAGTTTCCCTCCCTCTGAGTTTTGGGATCACATCAAAGTGAAATGAATTCCCTGTTGAGGGCGGCTGGAGAAATGGTTTGATGGTGAGCTCTGGCTGCCTGTGCAGAGGACCAAGGATCAAGTGCCAGCACCATGAAGTGGCTCACAACCATCTTTAACTCAAGTTCCAAGAGATCTGACATCCTCTCATGTGTTTCTGCAGGTTCCTGTACACACAGGCTATGTGTGCATAGATAGATTCAGGCAAAATACACGTACACAAAAAATAAAAATAAATAAATCTTAAAAAGAAATTGTTTATTGAATTTGAAATGGGGGAGAGGAGGAAAATTGTAGATTGAAGGTTTTGTGGCTGAGTTCATGTCCCAGTCCCTCCATTGGAAGTCTTGCTTGATTACAGGAGATGACCTGTTCAGGCTCCATCTCTCCCATTGTTAGGAGTCTTTGATAGGGTCACCCTCATAGATTTCTTGGAGTTTCCATTGCACAAGATGAGCCTTCTGCCCTAAAAATCTCTATAGGTAGTGGACACGATCCAGATGCATTGCACACATGTATTAAACTTTCCAAAAATAAATAAAAATATTTTTTCAGAAAGTCTATTAAAGTTTTGAAGGGGCTAAAGAGATGGCTCTGTGGTTAAGAGCACTTGCTGCTCTTGCAGAGGAACCAGGCTCACAACCCAGCATCTTAGAGTGCATTACCCTCTTCCTGTAGCTTCAGTCCCAGGGCAACCAATGCCCTCCTCTGGCCTTGGAAGGCACCAGGCTTATGCACACATGATGTACATATACACATCTAAGCAAAACACTCATACATATAAAAATAAAAGAAAATAAGGTATGTTTAAATAAAAAATTATTTATTAACGTTTTACAATTGACTTTCCATTGTGTGTTAAACAAATGTGAAGATTTCCTTCCTAATCAAGAAGGAAAAACACTAAACCCTTTTTTACTTTCTCCCTTCCACCCCACCCCATGTCTCTCATGTTTGTGTTCTTGGCAATTATCAAGCACTAAATCTAGTTTCAAATTTTATTAAAGTATCTGGACCCAAATTGGAAGGAAAAAACTCTGTGTTCCAGGGAGTAACAGAGCATTAACCATAAACAGCTTGGTTTAAAAAGACCGAATTGAGTTAGACAGGTCTGGTCACACTCTTCCGACCAAACCATCTGATTAGTGAATGCAGATCAAGAAGCAGGTACAATACATTTGGCTCATTAGCTAGCGCACCCAGCTATATCTGCATGCACATCAAGTCCAACAAAAGAAGAGGAAGTGGAAGAGTAAAACAACCAAGTCAGGTGCGGAAATTACTGGCGTGTTGCTTGAACAAATGAGAAGGAACGAGAGCAACGAGCAGACTCTGGCTAGAATGGGACAGGCAGGAGAGATCGTGACTGTCATTGGACCCTGTCCACGCACCTGCCCAAGCATCCCCTCCCTTGCAGTCTGCACTTAGTGCTTTACAGCAGACAGTGGCATTATTACTCCCTCCTCTATCTCGTGCGGCCTTCTGATCCAGTTTTTCTCAAGCCTCGATGCCTGGCACCTGCACCTGGACTCCTGTATTATAGCAACTATCCGAGTTGGACCTTAGTTGGTTCTCTTCCAGGTTCATTGAGCTCTTTTGCCAGTGTTTGATTTTTAATAACTTCTCAGGAGCTAAGAACTCTGGGCTGCCAGCTTTCCTCATTCCGTAAAGCTATGGCCCTTCACACTGGGGAATCTTGTGGCCATATACAAGTCAGGTGACAGTTTCCCAGTTTCTTTACGTTCTCTTTAGAGCAGCTCTGGCAATGCGTCATCCCTGTTCCTCTAAGCCAGAAGTGAGTTCAGTCTTCAGAGGTCCTGATCTTGTTTCCCATAAGCCACTTCTATTTTGGTTGGCCAGAGGAATTTGAATACTGTTTGCTAGTATTTTCTTTTTCTCAAAAAAAAAAAAATGTTTCCCACATGAAGAACATAAAAGAATTAATAACAGTACCAAAGATCAGCGGCCAAGTCATGTTTGGGCAGTCACACTTTCCAAAATCCCCTTGTTTTATTATAAGTGTATGCATTTCCAAAGAATTTCAACCTGACATTGTCTTGTCCTAACAATGAGCTGCTGATCTTTTGCTGTCTGTTCAAAGGGAAGGCCTTTCCTCTGGCGATGTGGTGAGCAAGATCATGAGTAGAAACTGACAAATGTTCTCTTGTTCTTCCCCTTGATAGCCCATCACCATGCCCTCACATCTGACATGCTTTTCCAATCCCAGGACACTGTTCTCTGACTTTATGTCTTCCTTGGGATGCTGTTTGTGGTGTTGGTAGTACCCTCCACCATCAAGCTATTTAATGAGACAGAGGCCTCGCCCACTCCAGGCTCTGTCACTATGGGAGTCACAGAGGTCTTCTGGTTCATATAGCTGGACAGAGAAAATACTATCGGTGGTGTTCACAAAGGAAGTCTGAGATGTTCAGTTTTTGTACTCTCAATCGAATCTTTACACAATATCGCAGTTTTACAGATGAGAAAATCAGGAATCAAAGTGCAAGCTACTAGCTCCCTGCTGCAGGGACGGGGAAAGACAGAGGAAGGTTGGCAAAGAGGAGCAATCACTGCCCAGAGGGCACAGTGCTCTCAGCTGGTGACTCCAGTAGCTGGCCACACAGGCCCTGTGCTTGGCAGAGCGCCACGTCTTTGTACGGACATCACCTCACACTTTCAATGTTCACAGTCTTACATTCTGTACTATTTATTGATATTATTTTGAAAATAAGTTTACTTAATGGAGTTTAGCTAAGTGCAGTGCAGAGGCGTGCACAGACTGTAATTGTGCTTTTTGAAAGCTTGATACCAAGTGGACACACCCAGATCAAGAACAAAAATGTCATTAGGGCTAGAAGCTTCCTTCCCTTCTCACCCTCTTTCAAAACTCATAAGTAATGCCAGAGGAAATCACGGGATACTTTTTATCTCTTCCTTTTTTTAAAACAAAAAAAAATGGCATTCATTTATTTTTTTGGTGGGGAGCACACATGACATGATGGTTTTTAATTTTCTTCCATCAAGTGGATCCGAGGGATTGAACTCAGGTCATTGGGTTTGGCAGCAAGCACTTTTTCCTGCTGAGCCGTCTCACTGGCCCCTTCTTACCTCATTATATCTTCAGATAAGTAGAATCATAAAGAATGTCCCTTTTATATCTACCTTTTGTTCCACATTCTCTGTGGGATTAATGTAATTTTTTTCCCATTTTTATCATTGTCATGATCAGTAGGATACTGATATATATTTTACATAGTTTTTCTTCTAACTGTCAGACTGCTGTTCTGAGGATCCCATAGACAGTGCTGGCAACTCTTAGTCCTCATTCTTTCTTATAAAAAAAGCAAAAAAAAAAAAGCCAAGAACTCTTTTTAAAAAAATGTTATGGCTGGGCAATAGTGGCACACACCTTTAATCCCAATACTTGGGAGGCAGAAGCAAATAGATCTCTAAATTTGAGGCCAGCCTAATCTACAAAATAGGTTCCAGGTCAGTCAAGGCTACACACAGAAACCCTGTGTCGAAAACCAAAAGCAAATAAACAAACAAATAAATAACAAAACAAAGGACAATTTGTATAATTTTTAAAACCTAAGCTTTTGTGTGTGTTTGCCTGCACATGTTTACACAAACCACATTTATGCAGGGGTAGGCAGAGACCAGCAGAGGGCGTCCCATTCCGCGGGACTAGAATTACAGGTTTAGAAACCCAGGCCCTCGGTAAGAACTGTCATTGACTTAACTGTTAAATTGTCTCTCCAGCACCTTAAACTCGTCCCCTGCTGCATGCTGCTGTATAGTTATGTTGGCTTCTGTGTGGGGTGGAGATACTAGAGGCTTGCATGTGTTCAGCCAGAATGAGAACTACCTAAAGCAAGTATCTCAAATTGACTTTACAAAAGTGTATACGCTGAGTCTACCTCTCAGCTGCCATGTCAGGTTTCAGGCCTTGATCCTTTTCAGGCTAGCAACTTAGTTGTGATTGTATACATCACTGGAGGTTGTGTGTGTGTGTGTGTGTGTGTGTGTGTGTGTGTGTGTGCGTGGTATGAGAATACATGTATGTGCATATGTGAATACCTGTGTGGAGGTCAGATGTCAACATCAAGTATCTCCTATCATCCTAGCTTGCTTCCCACTTTATATTCTGGGCAGGGTCTCTCTACACCCAGAGCTCACTGGTCCAGTTAGTCTGGCTCCATGGTGTCTCCTGTTTCTGCCTCCTCAGCACCAGAGTTATAGATGTATACTGCACACCTGGTCTTTGGCATTGGTGCCAGGATCTGAACACATGTCCCCATGCTTGTGTGTCAAGCCCTGTACTGACTGAGCCATCTTCCTGGGCCCCTGTTGACTCAAGGGGCTTGGCGCCTTGGCAAGCAGTTATTACGGTGAGAATCTTTTGAGTGCTGAATGGCAGAAGCTACTCTTTGCTGTCTGCCTCCAGGGTGCAGGACCTCCTGGGACCGCAGCCTGTGGTTGGTCCAAGGCATATATCCCTCTAACAGAATACAAGCTCTTGGCACTTGGTCCTTTCTGATCACTCCCATGCTACTGTCCTGACACACCTGCCATGCACACTCCGTTAACCCTCTATATTGTGAGCAAAGAGTATCCACAAACACTTTTCTTGTACTGTGTAGAAATCAAGTTCACCCCGCTCTGAGGTAAGGTCTCTCTCATCCAGACTGCCAGCTCCTTTCTTCCTTACATTCCACTCTGCTTTGCTTTTCAGGTGTGTGTGTCTGTGTGTTGTACGTGTGCAAGTTCATGCATCCATGGGTGTGTATATGAAGGTTAGGGGCTCAATGTCAGGCCTCTATCACTATCCAGCTCATTATCTGAGGAATATTTTCCCCAGGGATCCACCTATCTTTCCCCAGGTTACTGGAGTCAGGTGCATGCTGCTACTCAGGGCTCACCAACTCAAGTCCAGAGCCTGCAAGGTACACATTTCATCCCCCGAACTACCCCTAGCCCTAAGTGATGACTCTTGTGCTTTTGATATTCTCAAGACTTTCCTACCCTTAGACTGCCTCTGCAGGCCTACTCCAGTCTCCTGCTGCCTATGATGCAGGAGAGTTGCCATCATGGTTTGCTGCTTTATAGAGGTGCTTGGGGGATGACCACAGTAGCTCTTCAGATCTCTGGTCAGAGGAAACAGGATTACAAACCTTAACTACCTTGATGTTATTAATGCTTAGCTCTTCTTATTGTGACCAATGGAAAAACAAAAGGATCACTTTCCTGCCCCAAATATATCACAGAATTAGCTGTGGCATATGCCTAGTAATTTAACACCAAGCAAAATCATTACTTGTGTTATCTAAATTATAGTCCTGCCATGGTGGGAAGCTGAGTCTGAAAATATAAATCCCAATTCTTCTGCTAAAAAATACTTTGACATGATAAGGGATAAAGTAGGGAAGGTATTACGTTTCACTCCAAGGAATATTATTGAAGTGTGATTAGAATGGAATAGTAAGGGCTCAGATTAGAGATCAGGTTTTGTCTTCAGTGTTTTCTGCCACAGTCTACAGCATCCAATGAATGCTTTGTGCCTCCACTCATCACAGAGGAGCAATGCTCTCCTGTGCTACTCACCGAACTGTCATGTGTCGATGTTCCCAGATTCTTCTGTAAAATCTAAATGACACCACCAATGAGAATCCAAAAGAGGACCTCAGAAGTGTCCTCAGGGACACTGAGCTCTGGATGCAGAGCCCGATGCCCACGCTGTGGGTCCCCTGGCTTGCAAAAGGGAACGGACAAGATGCCTACGCTAGGACTAGGGAGATGATGTAGCAAAGTGTTTGACACGCAAGCATAAAGATGGGAGTTTGATCCCCAGGATCCACATAAAAACCAACCATTGTGGCAGCATCTATAATTGCCATGCTGGCAAGGCAGAGGCAGGAGGGTCAATGGGTTTGGCTGCCCACACAGTCTAGTTGAGTTGGTGAACTCCACATTCAGTAAGAGACCCTATCTTAAAACAATAAGATGGAAGTTGATTGAGAAAGACATCCAATATTGACTTCTGGACACACACACAAAGAGAGAGAGAGGGAGGGAGGGAGGCAGGAGAGGGAGAGGGGGGAAGTAAGGGAAGAAAGGGAGGGAGGAAGAGAGGGAGAGAAAAAGTCTTGACTGGGATAAAACAGCTACTTCTCAAATTATTGGTTATATACCTTTAAATGAAACTTAAAATTTTTTTCTTCAAATTGGAAGCTTAGCACATAGCTCCCATCGTTTGCTCACTATATAATATATAAAGGATATGTAAGTCAGTGTCAGAGGTTTTAGCTCCAGGTGGCATTTCTTTGGGCACTGATCAATCATTTATTCCCAGGGGTGCCCTTCTTATCAGATATGAACGTTGATGCTATGGCGCTGGAAGGGACATCTGGAAAGCTGTCCTGCCAACCCTGCGGCTCTGGATGTGAAATGCAATGCACCCTTGCACTTCAGTTTCCTTTTCGTAGAAAGACGGGGTTTGAACTCCTGTGTGCGTATTCATATAATCATGGGTTTCCCATTGCCCTCCACATCAGAGGGAATTCACTCCCAGGGTCCCTTCCTCTGATGACAGCTCAGTCAATAATGGCGAATACTAATGACTGGCCACAGCTGCCAAGGCGCTGAGCTACCTTGCAAAGAGAGGATGCATTCCTTTACATTGGTTGTTTCAGCTACAAATCATTTTGATTATTTGCAAATTGATATTGAAAAGCATCTTTCTGCCTGGGAATGTGGCTCAGAAGTCATGAGCACTTGCCTATGTTCAGATCCCCAACACCCAGGAAAAAAGGCAGGACACATACATGTATTTTTATCCATAGCATTGTGGGAGTTGGAGACCAGGGTTTTCAGGTGAGTTTCTTGCAAAGAGCCAAGACCAGGTTCAGTGGAAGACAGCCTTTCAAGGGAATAAGGCAGGAAGTAGTGGAGTGGGACACCTGACACCCTCCTCTGACCACTGCATATATGTGCATAGACATGCAAACCTTGCACGTACACATGCCACACAAATACACTTACAGATAGACAATAGACACACACACACACACACACATCTCTTAAAATAGAGCTTTTGACTTCTATTTGAAAGAAGCTCAGCACACAGAAGTAATTCAAAATGAGTTAGACATCAGTAGAAGAAAGAAAAGAAGGTTGATAAATGCAGATTCCTGGCTAGTCCAGGGCCTGAGTCACTACATAGCACATTCTGCATTGAGATGTCCTGGGCCCTTTTGTCTTCTTGAGCTTCTTCCTCAATCAAAATCAGTGATATTTGTATTTTAGGGCTCTGCTGTAAGAAAGACAAATGCCAGGCTTGGGGACGGTCAGGTGGTAAAATGCTTGCTGAGAAAGCTTGAGGACCAGTGTTTGTGCCCAAGAACTCATGCAGGTGACAGGCAGGCATGGTGGCCTCCTTGTAATTCCAGCCTTGCAAGGCAGGAGACAAGGGATCCCCAGAGCAAACTAGCTCATCCGATTAGTCAGATAGTGAGTGAGCTCTGGGTTTGCTCAAGACACCCTGCCTCACTGAATGAAGTGGAAGAGCAATGGAGGATGATTGCTGATATCTTTGGGCTTCATTGTATGCAAGCGTGTACACCCATGTGTATACATACCCATATACACCACCCACACATACACCCACACATACACATGTGAAAATGGAAAGAGAACATAGACTAATATTCCCTGAAGCTCATTTTCTCACTTCAACTAAAAAACCTGGAAGTATCTTCCTGAAGGTGTTGAGTCCTTTTGCCTGCTCCTACTGCATAATTTTATCTCAGCCATTATTAATTACTCTCAGCCATTAGCCACATTTATCAGATTATCAGCATTTAGTTCTCATGTTAGACCATGCAGCAGGCCATGCAGGAGCCAAATTCTGGACAGATGAGTTTCATTAGAAGGAGGAAGATGATAGAATATAGCCCAGAAAAAGACCCTGGTCTGGTCTGATTATAAAGAACTGATTATGAAGAGCTACCATCAGGCACAGATGTTCTGAGCATTGGAAGAATAAAAAAGGGGGAACCTGTAAGGGTTCATCACAAGAACTAGCAACCTGAACATCTGCATAAAACTGGGTCCATCAATATTTCCTTAGGTTGAGGGAAGGGTCCCTGAGGCCATGCCCCTCCCAGCAGACTGTGGGCAGTTAAGGCTTATTAGGGAAGGAGTGTCACTTTCTTTGGTGGTTTCCTTTGTTCCTCTGAATAATTTACCACCCACACTTGAACAAGGAACTGATGAAACCCAACGAGCCACACACACCAGGAAGACTGAACGTAGGGACATGCTGAGAAGAGCTACTGGGAGAGGGATGTGGATGAAGAAAAGGAAAGGGAGGAGAAATGACTAAAATTCGTTACATAAATGTATGGAATTGTAAAATCATTAAATACACCAAACTCCTGGTCTGAGTCCCCTCTGGCATCATGCGCAGGTACAGATATACCAGGGATGACTTCAATCGTCAGAGTCCATAGAAGAAATCACTTTTATTTAAACCAAATCATCTGAGATAAAATGCTTGAGATAAAAATTCCCCTTTGTCACTGGAGGCAAATTACCATTACCCTCCGTGCAATTTCAGCTCTGGAAGAAAATGACTATTTTTGCCTCTCTGTTATTCCTTCCCCAGACTAGCTCTTCATGTGTTTTGCACGGGGAGTCTTTTAAAGCTAATGATTCTGCGGAAACATGCTGGCACGGCGGTCATTTCATTCGTGGAAAGTTAAAAATCATACAGCCCTTGTCAAGCACCCTCATTGTCATGGTTGCCTAAGTCACAGCCAAGGTCAGAGCTTGGCAGGGGTGGGGGTGATGGAAGGTGATGCTGGTGATGTCTTAATTAATCTTTTAAGTAGTTTTAGTAAGATGCCATTGAAGAACACTTGGTGAAGTGAAAGCTAAATTCATGGATAGGTAAATGTCATGGCCAAATACCATTGAAGACAGAAGTCTAATAGGGTGAATATTTAATTTTTGATTCTATATCCTATAATAAAAACCCCAGCTTTATGTGTATTTGTATGTTTACGTGTGTGTCTGTCTGTATAGATGCATATTTGTGGAGACCAGAGGACAAATTCAGAAAGATAGTTCTTCTAGGACCATCCACTTCCTCCTCCCCACCCCCACCCAGGCTTGTGCTCCTTGAGTCTCTCACTGGCTTGGAACTCATTAAGTAGGCTAGGCTGGCTGGACAAGAGGTCTCAAGGGTTCACCTATCTAAGCCTCCCCATCACTGGAATTATAAAAGATCATCAATATGCCTAGTGGTGGCAGAGGTGGTGGTCCAGGTGGTGCTTGTGCTTGTGGAGGTGGTGGCAGTGGAGGTGGTGCCTTTAATCCCAGCACTTGGGAGGCAGAGGCAGGTGGATCTCTGTGAGTTTGAGGCCAGCCTGGTCTACAAGAGCTAGTTCCAGGACAGGTTCCAAAGCTACAGAGAAACCCTGTCTTGAAACCCCGCCCCCCAAAAAAAAGAAAGGAAGGAAGGAAGGAAGGAAGGAAGGAAAGAAGGAAAGAAGGAAAGAAGGAAAGGAAAGAAGAAAGGAAGGAAGGAAGGAAAGAAAGGCAGGCTAGTCTTCTCAACATTTTCTGCTTGGGTTGGAGACTATGTTCTCCCTGCCTTCCCTGATAGAACAGCAGAGATGCTGTCTGTATTTTCCTCCCTTCTACATAGGTAAGATGATGTTGTTTTAGATTGTCAGTTTTGTATGTTAAATAGAAACTTGTTTTCTAAACAAGCACTAAGAGAAATTCACACTGCTCTTATATATGTTTATGATATGGTTTGGGGGAATTACCAGGGATTCTGATGTTCCCGATTTTCTCCCAAATTAGGAATACTTCAGTATTCAATTAGTACTTTTTTACAAAATGCCCCAAATCTGAATGTTGCAATAGAAGTATTCTGAACACCAAATATTGGATTAAATTTGATAGTTTTAAGGATTCCAAAGAAAAATACAACTCCAGTTTAACTTCTTTGAAAAAAACAAATGCAAAAATCTTCAAAGTTTGTCTTATTTTTTGCACTTTGATGTACATATAGAATAAATGCTATATCGCTCTATAACGCACTTCATTGGACAGTGATATTGTTTTGTCCTCTCTCTCTCATCTATTTATCTATCTATATATCTCTCTCCCATTTCTGAAGCATCACTCTATAGCTCACACTGATGTAAAGCCCACAGGAGTCCTCTAGCTGCAGGCTTTGGAGCACTGGGGTTACACATGTGAGTGTCACAGCTGGCCAGGTCACATTTGTCTTTAACTAAAGGAAGACTTGCCAGTGTACTCTCCTTCCTGTTTCCTGGGTGTTGACCCTACCATCAGTTGCCCGCTAGCTGCTCATCCTGGTTCATGGGGAAGTCTCTAGCATCTCTAGCTACTCTTTGTCTGGTGGTGTTTCTTTTGGCAAGTTAGAAAAGAAACAGCAAGCAGTTTAACCGTTCCTCCAAACAGGCAAGGACACAAAGTCCATTTTTAGGAAGTTGATTATCTACACAACAGGATGTACTGATTTGATCCCTAGGTTAGAGAACAAGCTGAGGTGTGTGCGTGTGTGTGTGTGTGTGTGTGTGCGCGCACGCGATGTGCGCTTTCTTCAACTTAGAACTCTGCCTGGCTGAGCGCCATCTTCATACCAGTCTCCATGGCAACTTGCATCAGGATAAAATAGCAGAAATGTGAGCATGTTGCCTGCCCACAAACAAAACTGCCGTGACTCTGCCATGGGCCTGACCAGACAGACCCCTAAAACACTCCACATTCCTCAAGTTCTTCAGGTTCCTGCAGCTGGCTCAGCTTAAAGGTGCAGCCTCTTGAGAATCCTGCCAGGCAGTTCAAAAGCATCTGCTGGACCACAGATGCACCTGACATCCCTGTCTCCCCTTCCCTTCCTGTGCGCTTACATAGTTTCAGTATTTTATATCTAACATTTATTTTGGGGTGGAACTTTGCTTGATGGAGCATGTTGAAAAATAAGTTGAAATGTGATTTAAGTTCATTGAAAATTCTTGATGAGTAAGATTTCAGTATTTTCTTCCACCCTTCTTTCCTGAAAAGAATGTGTTTGTTTCTTAACAAGCTGTCATGGAGTCACGCAAGCTTCCTAAAAGATTAACACAGGCATCCATTTAAATATGTATGTATAAACATGCAATAAAAGTATGTTAATGGTTTCCTGGCAAGGCTGGATATAGGGCTCAGTGCTAGAACACTTGCTTAGCACGTGTGTCACGTGCAGCTTGCTGATCCCCAGCTCTGCATGAGAAAGAGAGCAACCTTTGATAACATCTAGACCAAAATGCTGACTATCACCACTGGGGCCATGATATTGGTCTCCAGTGGGCTCAGTCAAGGATGTCCTATGCAACAGCTCTTATCACAAGGTATATTGGCTCCAAGTATCAGCAGAATGTGAAAACTGAGAAAATCTGGTAAGATGTAGTATATGTGTGCTGAACCTGTGTATACATACCAATTTAAATACAAACGATGACCTGTAAAGCTCAAATAGGAATAAGTTATACCAAGGTTATTTCTATCTAAATTGTGTTTGCTCTATCTGCTCAGTCTGGGGTCCAGAGCACAGGCAGCAATTGTTGCCCTTGACTTGACTACTCAAATTTACCTATGCTTAATACTCTTAGTACTTAGTGTACTTAGTACTCTTACAAGTGCAATTTTCTAGAGATTTTGTTTTTTATTTTTAGTTATGTCTCCATGTGAGTATGTATACATGCATACCAATGCCCACCTAGGCCAGAGGCATCGGATCTCCACAGCCTGGAGTAACAGGCAGTTTCAACTGCTCTTAACCACTGAGCCATCTCTCCTGCCCCAGCCCCACAGTTGGAATTGCTAAAACTGCAAAGATTACATGAGAATTCCAGACAGCTGCTAGCAAGTAAAAAATATGTGCAGTGCAGTCTGGTCATTTTTACGCACCATTGCCTGTGAATCATAGGCAATATTTTTGTGTTAACATTAATTTCCCCATTAGGAATTAGTAAAATGTTTGAGTATGACTTGATAAAGGAAATATAGCAGATGCTTGATGAGGGACATGCAGGACCTTCAGAGGCTGGCCTGTCCTTAGTCACCAAAGTTTCGCAGTGTTTAAGATGCCCGGGTGTCCCACCCTGTATTATTCAGAAAAAGTTTTCTTGTATCAGTTTCATTAAAAGGAATTATGGAAATTTCATTTTGGGTTGGGCAAATTCAAAGTTTGTGTCAGAGACAAACCAAGGAAGCACACGTGCCACACATATGTAAAGGCAAAACATTCAGATGCATAAAATAAAATAGAAAATCAAAAATGTGTTCAGAGGTGGTTTTCTGAATATCTGGGCAACCACGGTAGTTGGATAAGGTTTCGAATAAAATGTGGAAATGGAGAGAGAGCCATTGGGAGTTTTTAACCATTTAAGAGCTGGGCATCATGGTTTGGTGCATGCCTGGAATCACTGCAATTTTTTTTAGAAATGTATTTTTTATTGATATTTATTGAGCTCTACATTTTTCTCTGCTCCCT
Source organism: Ondatra zibethicus (assembly GCA_004026605.1). NCBI lineage: Eukaryota > Metazoa > Chordata > Mammalia > Rodentia > Cricetidae > Ondatra > Ondatra zibethicus. The sequence goes on along the minus strand of PVIU01000760.1, from coordinate 14,718 downwards.
CCCTGCCACTCCCCTCACCCCTTCAACCCTCCCCTAAGGTCCCCATGCCCCCATTTACTCAGGAGATCTTGTCTTTTTCTACTTTCTACTTCCCATGTAGATAATATCTATGTAAGTCTCTCTTAGTGTCCACATTGTTGTCTAAGTTCTCTGGGATTATGGTTTGTAGGCTGGCTTTCTTTGCTTTATGTTTAAAAACCATCTATAAGTGAGTACATGTGATAATTGTCTTTCTGTGTCGGGGTTACCTCACTCAAAATAATATTTTCTAATTCCTTCCATTTTCCTGCAAAATTCAAGCTGTCATTATTTTTTTCTTCTGTGTAGTACTCCATTGTGTAAATGTGCCACATATTTCTTATCCATTCTTCGATCGAGGGGCATTATGTTGCTTCTAGGTTCTAGATATGACAAGCAAATCTGCTATGAACATAGTTGAGCATATGTCCTTGTGGCACGATTGAGCATCCTTTGAATATATACCCAAAAGTGGTATTACTGGGTCTTGAGGAAGGTTGTTTTCTAATTTTCTGAGAAATCACCACACTGACATCCAAAGGGGTTTACCAGCTTGCATTCTCATCAGCAATGCAGAAGTGTTCCCATTTCCCCACAATCTCTCCAGCATAAGTTGTCATCAGTGTTTTTGATTTTGGCCATTCTTACAGGTGTAAGATGGAATCTCAGAGTTGTTTTGATTTGCATTTCTCTGATGACTAAGGATGTTGAACATTTACTTAAGTGTCATTCAGACATTTTAGATTCCTCTGTTGAGAGTTCTCTGTTTAGGTCTGTACTCCATTTTTTTTATTGGATTATGTGATCTTTTGGTATCCAATTTCTTGAGTTCTTTGTATATTTTGGAGATCAGACCTCTGTCTGATGTAGGATTAGTGAAGATCTTTTCCCATTCTGTAGGCTGTCATTTTGTCTTGTTGACAATGTCCTTTGCTTTACAGAAGCTTTTCAGTTTCATGAGGTCCCATTTATTAATTGTTTATCTCAGTGTCTGTGGCTGCTGGGGTTATATTTAGGAAGTGGTTCCCTATGCCAATGCATTCAAGTGTACTTCCCACTTTCTCTTCTATAAGGTTCAGTGTGGCTGGCTTTATGTTGAGGTCTTTGATCCATTTGGATTTGAGTTTTTTGCATGGTGATAGATATGGGTCTATTTTCATTTTTCTACTTGTTGATATCCAGTTATGCCAGCACCACTTGTTAAGTATGCTTTCTTTTTTCCATTTGATATTTTTTGCTTCTTTATCAAAGATCAGGTGTTTGAAGATGTGTGGATTGATATCCGGGTCTTCTATTAGGTTCCTTTGATCCTCCTGTCTGTTGTTATACCAATACCAGGCTGTTTTTAGTACTGTAGCTCTGTAGTAGAGTTTGAAGTCAAGAATTGTGATGCCTCCAGAAGTTCTTTTATTTCATAGGATTGTTTTGGCTATCCTGGGTTTTTTTCTTTTCTAAATGAAGTTGAATGCCATTCTTTCGAGGTCTTTGAAGAATGTTGCTGGGATTTTGATGGGCATTGCATTGAATCTAAAGAGTGCTTTTGGTAAGATTGCCATTTTCACTATATTAATTCTGCTTACCCAAGAGCTTGGGAGGTCTTTCTACTTTCTGGTGTCTTCTTCAATTTCTTTCTTCAAAGATTTAAAGTTCTTGTCATACAAGTCTTCTACTTATTTTGTCAGAGTTACTCTGAGATATTTTATGCTATTTGTGGCTATTGTGAATGGTGTTGATTCTCTGATTTCTTCCCCAGCCCTTTTATCATCTGTGTACAGGAGGGCTACTGATTTTTTTTTAGTTAATCTTGTTTCCTGCTACATTGCTGAAAGTGTTTATGAATTGTAGAAGTTCCTTGGTAGAATTTTTGGGATCACTTATGTAAACTATCATATCATCAGCAAGCAGTGAGAGTTTGACTTCTTCTTTTCCAATTTGTGTCCCCTTGATATCCCTTTGGTGTCTTATTGCTCTAACTAGGACCTCAAGAACTATATTGAATAGGTATGGAGAGAGTGGACAGCCTCATCTTGTTCCTGATTTCAGTGGAATCGCTGGGAGTTTCTTTGCATTTAGTTTGATGTTGGCTGATGGCTTGATGTATATTGCCTTAATTAGGTTTAGGTATGTTCCTTGTATCCCTGCTCTCTCCAAGACCTTTATCATGAAGGGATGTTGTATTTTGTCAAATGCTTTTTTGGCATCTAATGAGATGATCATGTGGTTTTTATTTTTCAGCTTGTTTATATGGTGGATTACATTGACAGGTTTTTGTATGTTGAACCATCCCTGCATCTGTGGGATGAAGCCGACTTGGTCATGGTGGATGATGGTTCTGATGTGTTCTTGGATTCAATTTGCTAGTATTTTATTTAGTATTTTTGCATCAATGTTCATGAGTGAGATTGGTCTGTAATCCTCTTTCTTAGTATTGTCTTTCTGTGGTTTGGGTATCAGGGTAATTGTGGTCTCATAGAAAGAGTTTGGCAATGTTCCCTCTGTTTCTATTATGTGAAATAATTTGAGGAGTATTGGTGTTAGTTCTTCTTTGAAAGTGTTGTAGAATTCTGAGCTGAAATTATCTGGTCCTGGGCTCTTTTTGGATGGGAGAGTTTTGATGACTGTTTCTATTTCATCAGCAGTTATAGTTCTGTTTAATTTGCTTATCTGGTCTTGATTTAATTTTGGTAAGTGATATTTATCCAGAAAATTGTCCATTTCCTTTAAGTTTTCCAATTTTGTAGAGTACAGGTTTTGATGATCCTCTGTATTTCCTCTGTGTCTATTGTTATGTTCCCCTTTTCATTTCTGATTTTGTTAATTTGGATATTCTCTCTCTGCCTTTTGGTGAGCTTGGATAAAGGTTTGTCTATTTTGTTGATTTTGTCAAAGAATCAACTCTTTGTCTCATTGATTCTTTGTATTGTTTTCTTTGTTTCTATTTTGTTGATTTTAGCTCTCAATTTGATTATTTCATGCTCTCTAATTCTCTTAGGTGAGTTTGTTTCTTTTTGTTCTAAAGTTTTCAAATGTTCTGTTAATTCACTAGTGTGGGATTTTTCCAGCTTCTTTATGTAGGCATTTAGTGCTATGAACTTGCCTTTTAACACTGCTTTCATTGTGTCCCATAAATTTGGGTATGTTGTGTAGCCATTTTCATAGAATTTTAGGAAGTCTTTAGTTTCCCCCTTTATATCTTCCTTGACCTATTGATGATTCAGGTGAGCACTGTTTAATTTCCATTTGTTTGTGGGTTTTCTGGAATTAGTATTTCTGTTGACTTCTAGTTTTAAACCATGGTGATCTGATAAGGTACATGGGGTTATTCCAATTTTTTTTTGTATTTGTTGAAGTTTGTTTTGTTACCAAGTATGTGGACAATTTTTGAGAAGGTTCCATGAGGTGCCAAGAAGAAGGTATATTCTTTTCTGTTTGGATGGAATATTCTATAGATGTCTGTTAAGTCCATTTGATTCATAACATCTGTTAGTTCTCTTATTTCTCTGTTCATTTTTTGTCTGATTGACCTGTGTAGTGGTGAGAGGGGAGTGTTGAAGTCTCCCACTATTAGTGTGTGGGGTTTAATATATGATTGGCTTTAGAAGTGTTTCTTTGACATATGAGGGTGCCCTTGTATTTGGGGCATAGATGTTCAATATTGAAATTTCCTCTTGATGGATTTTTCCTGTGACTAATATGAAATGTTCTTCTTTGTCTCTTTTGACTGATTTTATCTTGAAGTCTATTTTGTTAGATATTAGGATAGCTACACCAGCTTGTTTCTTAGGATCATTTGATTGGTATATATTTTCCCAACCTTTTACTCTGAGACGATGTCTGTATTTGAGGTTGAGATGCATTTCTTGTATGCATAAGAGGGATGGATTCTGTTTTCATATCCAATTTGTTAGCCTGTGACTTTTTATAGTTGAGTTGAGTCCATTTATATTAAGGGATATTAATGACCAGTGGTTGCTATCTCCTGTTAATATAGTTTTCATCTTTGGTGATGTAATTTGTGCATTTTTTTTCTTCTTCAGGTTTTGCTGTAATGAGATCATTAATTGTGTGTGTTTTGTTGGTGTAGCCATCTTCCTTGGTTTGGAGTTTTCCTTCTAGTGTTTTTTGTAGGGCTGAGTTTGTGGCTAGGTATTGGTGAAATCTAGATTTGTCATGGAATATCTTGTTTTGTCCTTCTATGATGATTGACAGTTTTGCTGGGTATAGTAGTCTGGGCTGGCATCCGTGGTCTCTTAATGTCTGCATAATGCTTGACCATGACCTCCTGGCTTTCATTGTCTCCAATGAGAAACCAGGTGTAATTCTGATAGGTCTACCTTTATATGTTTCTTGGCTTTTTTCCTTTGCAGCTTTTAATATTCTTTCTTACTCTGTATGTTTAGTGTTTTGATTATATGTGGTGAGAGGACTTTGTTGGGGGATCCAGTCTATTTGGTATTCTGTAAGCTTCTTGTATTTTCATAGGCATATCTTTCTTTAGGTAGGGAAAATTTTCTTCTATGATTTTGTTAAATAATTTTTCTGTGTCTTTGAGTTGAACTTCTTCTCCTTCTTCTATATCTATTATTCTAAGATTTAGCCATTTTATTGTGTCCCATATTTCATAGATATTTTGGGTTAAGCTTTTGTTAGATTTAATGTTTTCTTTAACTGATGAGTCTATTTCCTCTATTGTATCTTCAGTGCTTTAATGCCTCAAAACAATCCCACACCAGTTTGGAAATTATTATTAAAAGGGGTTATTTATTGGAGGGAAAAAAACTTACAGATCAATGTCCCAAACCATAGTCCTTTCGTCAAAAGCAGGAAACAGAGTCTAGCAGTCTGAATGGGAACTGGAAGCAAGACAGCGAGCAGAGGGCTGCCGCTGCTTTTTAAAATGAAAGAGACCACGCTCCAGTGGGCTGGTATCTTAAAGGCTATTGGCTGAAGGAGTGGAAGGAGCTCACACAGCACCTCCCCGTTTTGTTTAAGTAAGAGAGTTCTAAACCTACTACAAAATTATATACAATAAAAACTAATATCCTATTCTAACTAGCTTAAGTCTTGTATAATAAATAACTTGGCCAAGTCATGAGAGGAAAGTAACTACATTTATCTATTCTTCAACCCCATCGAAGATCTGAGAAGTGAAATAATGTTACCTGAGTAATTGGGAAGTGCAATCAAACGACTTCCAAAATATGCAGCAAATCACAGAGACAACTGGCTACCTGGGCAATCACCCAAAGTCACGTTTGCAGCGTTAAAGCAACCAACTTTGGCTAAGGCCTAGGATAACTGACAGATTATTTTTAAAGGCAAGAAAATTTTCAAAACTGTCTTACCCTGTCTTGGCAAGATTTGACAGTTCTGCTTATCCATTTCTGGATACTATGTATTTTGTCAGTTGTTGAGGTAAGGACAGCTCCTTGCCCAGGGGCCGGTTTTGCCAAGAAGAAGACAAGCTCCAAATGGACTGTCTTTGTTGCTCAACAATCTCTTGGGAATAGATCAGTGTTGCCAGCAACAATTGTGTCTCACTACCACAGAACTCTAAGTTAGATTAAATGCAATTTTCTACAGCTCTTTGAAGAGGTTGAAGATTATTTATACAGAATATAATCTCTATGTAACTAAAGAATTTAATTAGTCTAATTATAAATATGACAAACTTAGATGACTATTGATCTACAATTCTTAATACCTATTTAACTTAAAGACTAAGAGAATAAACAACTGTGCAATAAATGAGGACAATGACCTCCAAATGTAAACAATGTACAAGTGTACATTGCAATATAGTAAAAAAATATATCAATACATAAACAATATATAAGTATCTTAATCAGAGGTAGAAATGTATACTGCAATATGGTAAATATATATATATCAATACAATACATATATGAATACAAAAAATGTTTTAAACAGAGGTAGCAGCATGCATGCATACAATATTCAATATAATTTAACTTTGTATCCATATACAAGAATCTATGCCAATGTAATTATCTATAAACAATAACTCACAAATACCAATTTATTATACCATCATCCAATTTTCCCTCTTACTTTTTTTTTTCAGAAAGATCCCTGAGCTTATAAAATTCCTCCCCCAACCCTCAACCGTATACTAATTATAATCAACCCCTAAATGATGTCCCTAAAGCTCAGGACAAACTGTGCTTAGAGAGGGGACGTCATCCTCTTGAATTACTTCCAGCTGTCATGGGGGTGATGTTCTTTATAGGGTATCCTGTGAAAGTAAAATGATGGTTAAATTTCAAGATCAATGTCTGGTAAAATTGCAAATAGTCTCTAAGTATTTTGTGGAGGTCTGGCCAAAATGTTGTAAAAGATGTGCACCGTTTCAGCTAACCAAGTTGGAACCGTCTTGTGCAGCTGATACTTGAAACAGGTCTTGTAGTAGTGCTATCAGTATCATGATGTCATATCAACCAGGTGGAGTTGTTGTTATGGAAACTTCAAAGATAACTGCAGGAAAAATTTATTGTTCATTGTGGAAAACTTAAACATTATTTACAGTTGTATATATTCAATGAAAGGCATGATAAAGACAAAAATAGATATGAAGAAAAGCAAAGATGTTTTCCAAATTCATTTTTCTTTCTGTCCTGTATCATGGCTCTTGACATGAGACAGAAACTCCAGAAACTCTGGGTTTGTCTCTTATCAACAGGCTTGGAATTAGAGAGGAACTGAGCCACAGTTCAACTCCAAATCCAGCTGTATATATTTATGAATATAAATAAACAAAAATATGTGTAAACATTATTACTTACAGAACCTATTCTATTTTCCTGGTGATCCATATTGGGTAGTAATTTTTTCCATCTGTCAGTATTCAAATATCCAGGGTCCCTTGAATTTTTTTTGAAGATGAGTGTTGTCCTGCAGAGATAAGAACAGAACCCTGCCCCCATTCTATATGTTTTTCTTACCACCTGTATGATTATCATCATTGTGGATGAGTTATTTCTGCTTTCCAAGAGGTTTCTCCTCTTCAAATCAAACCTTTATTAATTTTGATGGTATCCACAATTTTTCTTCTCCTGTGGAAACAAGAGCAAAACCCCTTCCCCAAAGCAGCACATCTCCTGGCTTCCATTGCAAGCTCAGCACATCCTTGAAATAAACTGGTTGATTTAGTTGAGAAGATTTTTCCATTACCTAATGTCTTTCTGCTGCTGTTGTCCCTTTCTCATTAGCGTTAAGAAAATTCAATGTAATAAGGCATTATGTAATCTATTTCTGGGGGCATTCCCCACCCATTTCTGTTTGTTTAACATATCCTTTATAGTTCAATTTGATCTTTCTATGACTGCTTGACCTGTAGGATTGTATGGCATACCTGTAACATGCTTAATATTATAATAAGCAAAAAACCGTTTCATTTTCCTAGAGACATAAGCTGGACTGTTATCTGTTTTTATTTGTGTAGGTATACCATGTTGGCCATAACTTCTAATAAACGTGTGATTACTGAATCAGCTTTTTCTGAGCTTAAAGCAGTTGCCCATTGAAAGCCTGAATAAGTGTCAATGGTGTGATGTACTTATTTTAATTTTCCAAATTCTGCAAAGTGGAACACATCCATCTGCCAGATTTCATTCCTTTGAGTACCCTTTGGGTTAGTCCCTGCAGGTAGTGGTGTTTGGTTATATAAAGAGCAAGTAGGGCATCTCTTTATAATCTCCTTAGCTTGTTGCCATGTAATGGAAAACTCTTTCTTTAAACCTTTCCTATTGACGTGATGTTTTTTATGAAATTCTGAGGCTTGTAACATGCTTCCAATCAATAATTGATCAATTTCTGCATTACCTTGTGCTAGAGGTCCTGGCAGAATAGTACGGGACCAGATGTCTGTTATGTACATCGGACAAAGCCTATTTCTGATTATGTCTTGTACCTGTATAAACAATGAAGGCAATTCTGTATCATCTGGTATAAATTCAGTGGTTTCAGTGTGCAAGATAACTCTTTATGCATATTGTAAATCAGTAACTTTATTAAGAGGTTCTTTAAAATCCCTTAGCACCTTAAGAATGGCATATAGGTCTGCCTTCTGGACAGAAGTATAAGGGCTTTGCTCCACTTTACTCAATTCATCTGATTTGTAACCTGCCTTCCATGATTTATTAGCATAAGTATAAAATGTATGGGCTCCAGTTATTGGAGCATCACGTACAATTCGAGGAAGAATCCAAGAAGTTCCCTTTATAAGGTTAAGTCTACCACTTTTGGGATAGTTGCTATTAATTTCTCCCAGAAAATTAGCACAAGCCCTTTGCCATGGTTCATTGTCTTCCTATAACCTTTTTAGTTCATCTGTAGTGAAATGCACTATAATTTCTGCTGGATCTATACTTGCTAGCTGATGAAGTCTCAGTTTACCTTTTATAATTAATTCAGAGACATTTTCCACATAAGTTTTCAATTTTTTACTTGATTTGTGTGGTAAAAAGATCCATTCTAAAATAATATCTTCCCTCTGCATTAAAATTCCCATAGGAGAAATTCTGGAAGGCAATATGACTAGGATACAACTAAGATTTGGATTCACCCTATCTACATGTGCCTCCTGTAATTTTTCCTCAACCATTGTCAGTTTCTTTTCTGCTTCAGCTGTTAATTCTCTGGGACTATTCAAATCTTTATCACCATCTAAGGTTTTGTTTAAATGAATTATTAGGTCAGGTGTTATCCCAACAGCCGGTCATAGACTGGAAATATCTCCTAACAATCTTTGAAAGTCATTAAGAGTTCGTAACCAGTCTCTCCTAATTTGTGCCTTTTGTGTCCTAATTTTCTGTAAACCTATTCTGTACCCTAGGTAATTAACAGAATCTCCTCTTTGAATCTTTTCAGGAGCAATTTGTAATTCCCATTTAGGCAAAATTATCTTTACTTCTTCAAACATTCTTTCTAAAATATCTATGTGTGAATCAGATAGGAAAATGTCATCCATATAATGGTAAATTATAGACTTAGGGAATTGCTTATGTATTATTTTTAATGGCTGACTTACAAAGTATTGACTCAGGCTGAGGCTGTTGAGCATTCCCTGTGGGAGGATAGTCCACTGTTATCTCCTAGTAGGCTGAGAGTTATTATAAGTAGGCACTGTGAAGGAAAAAAATTCTGTATCCTATTCTTGTAAAGGTATAGTAAAGAAGCAATCCTTTAAATAAGAGGCCATCCTTTGGGTAACAGAGAAGGCAAAGGAATTCCAGACTGTAGAGGGCCCATAGGTTGAACTACGTTTTTGACAGCCCTTAGATCTGTCACCATTCTCCATTTGCCAGATTTCCTTTTCTACAACAAACACAGGAGAATTCCAAGGGCTAGTTGACTCCTCAATATGTCGAGCATCTAATTGCTCCTGTACCAATTGTTCTAAAGCCTGCAATTTATCTTCAGCTTGAGGCCATTGCTTAACCCATATTGGCTTCTCGGTTAGCCATTTTAAAGGTAGGGCTGTTGATACCTCTAAAGGTTGGTTTATGTTCTGTACAGCCTGAATGGCTGGTGACCTTTGTGCATAGTACCTTATTAAATCCTTCCCAGAATTATGAGTTCCTGGGACTGCAGGAATGTTAATCTGTGTATTCCATTGCTGTAGTAGGTTACAGCCCAATAAATTTATTGCAATATCAGCTACATATGGCCTTGGCTTTCCTCTTTGACCTTCTGTCCCAATACAGTTAACCCATCTCATGCTTTGTTTAACTTGAGATATGGTTCCAATTCCTAGTAACTGAACATCTGCCTCTTGAAGAGGCCAATTTGGATGCCAAGATTCTGGAGTGATGATACTCACATCCTCTCCTGTGTCTATCAAGCCAATAATCACAATTCTATTTATACGCACTCTCAGCTTTGGTCTCTGATCATTTATAGAAGTTTGCCAAAATATATGCTTCTTATTTATTATTTGAATTTCAGACTTATCCTCCAAATTTGAGCCCTCATTTTGAACCTTATGATCTTGCACAGAAGGTTCTAGAGTTTTAAATTTTCCTGGTGTGACATATCCTCCACGGTTACTGGGAATGACTAGGCTACTTTTGGCTTGGGGGCCTGTGAGAGGCCCCTCAGGGAGTTTCCCAATGGTATTGGGTTGCCTTGTCTGTCTGTTGTTGATCTGCATTCATTGGTCCAATGTCTTCCTTTACCACACCTCCTACATATACCTGAAGGCTGAGGTTTCCTATTCCTGCCATTCCCAGATGAAGTATTATTCCTAGAAATTCTTTGCCTGCAATCCCTTTTTAGGTGTCCTAATTTACCACAAATAAAACATTTGGCAGGTTGATGTCCCCTCATCGCTTTTCCTACCCAAGATTCGTCATCGTAATTAAAGGTCTGAAAATTCATGGTATACTGGATCCATTCATCCATAGGTGCTGATCTAGACCTTAACGGCCCAATTATCTTTTTTCAGTCTAAGTTTGCATTTTCAAAAGCCAGCAATCCAAGAATTAGTCGTCTAGATTCTAGGTCTGTTATTCTTATGTTCAGAACCTTAATTAATCTTTGCAAAAAGTCAGTTTAGGGTTCTCCCTTTCTGTCCCTAACCCTGGTATATGACTTAACTTTTATCTTAGTTCTTGTATCCTATCCCAGACATTCAAGGCTGCTTTGTGGCACAGGGACAATACTTCTTCATCATAAAGAGCTTGGACCTGTGGATCAGTGTACACTGCTACACCAAGAATTTGATCCTGCAAAACCTCCACACTTTTTTTGTGCTTCATTGCTGTTCCATATGTTTGGATTCTTCTCTGAAATAAACTCCAAATATCAAGGAAGTTCATCTTCTAATAATAATGGTGCTAACTGGGAGAAATCATGGGATATAGCCCTGACATTAGAAGCCCAAGTCCTTATCATTTCCTTAACAAACCATAAGTAATGATGGTGTGCTTAATTTCCTTCAGATCATTCAGTCCTATCAGCATCCACCTACCTTCTGTGGCTCCCTTTGAGCCTTTAGAAGTTGACGCTTTGTCAGGATAAATTACAGGCTATGTCGCTAAAACCCTGGGTAAACCAGTTCTGACAGCTGGTGGTGGCATTGTATCCTGCCCTTGTGTCTTCTCACCCAGTTCATCAGCTCTGATAATTTCCTCAATCATTTCAAATCTCTTAATCATTGTCTCATGTAAGGCCTGAATCTCCTGACCTGCAAATGTTTCTAGTGATTTCCCTACAGTATCAATTTTCTGGTTCCCATTCTGCACCTGTGAGTCCAAGGTCTTATTGTTTCCTTTCAAAGATAACATCTCCTCCTTGAACTGCCCCCGGATATCATGTAAGTTGCCATCCTGGAGGTATATTCTGTCTGTTACCTTATCAAAACTCTGGGACAGCTTCTGAAAGTCAAATTCAACAGCCTGGACCCTCTCAGATAAGTTCCTAGTACCCTTAGATAAGGAGTCAATTTTGCCTATCATGATATTAATCTTATCAATTAATGCCATATACGTCCATAACGATATAATAGGGAGAAGAAAATTGAAACCTAAGAACCAGTAAATTGAGGTACCTCCAAGGTCATAGAGGCCTCGTGTGATTTCAGCAAAAACCGTGGCTGGAGTCCCATTAAAAACGAAACCTGCCATTTTCCCTGTTGACCAGCAGATGGCGCTGTTTCCGAGTTGTGACCAAAATCAATGGAAAGGTATCAGCATAGATCCTGTGGTAAATTCTGCCCTAATACTTGTTAAGAAACTGGGGGGAAAAATGAGTCTCAAAAAGTTAAATGTATACAGAGCATGAAATCCAAAGTCTGGGTACAGCGAACAGAAACCCAGAAGCTTCCAGCGGCTAGCAAACAGTGCGGCTAGGCCTGGTCATCTGCCTGCCATTCCTGTGGCAATCGCAGCTCCCACCCAATGGAGGGGTCGAGACACAACTGCTGCAGAGGTTCTGGCACTGCTGGTCAACCGTTCCTATGCTGTGTCCACTGGGATAAAGGTTCAAGCTGCAAAAGCCGCTGCTGGGATTTCAAACAGCGATTCTCTTTGAGCTGCCAGAACGTCCCAAGGAGTTTTTGCCCCAGAGAATTTTCAGCGTTTGGCAACCTGTTTCATGCTGCCTAAGCCCTAGGCTTTAAGGGGGATTTAAAAACCGCTCAGCAAACCAAGCAGGCAGCGTGAATCCCGGGAGGCATGGAGTTTTTAACTGCTGACTCCATGCACAGGCCAAGGCTGGGGGAGGGCTCATGCCAAGCCGAGCTGGCGGCAAAAAGCTGAGCTGGCGGCAAGAAGCCAAGCTGGCAGCAAGAAGCCAAGCCAGTAGCAGGCAGCCGAGCCAGGGGATGAGGGTAGGGGTGAGGGTGGTTCTAAAACCAAACGTTGAGGCACCAGATAATGCCGCAAAACAATCTCACACGAGTTTGGAAATTATTATTAAAAAGGGTTATTTATTGGAGGGGAAAAACTTATAGATCGATTTCCCAAACCACAGTCGTCTCACCGCAAACAGGAAACAGAGAGTCTAGCAGTCTGAACAGGAGCTGGAAGCAATAGAGTGAGCAGAGGGCTGCCACCGCTTTTTAAAATGAAAGAGACCATGCCCCAGTGGGCTGGTATCTTAAAGGCTATTGGCTGAAGGAGCAGAAGGAGCTCCCGCAGGAGCGCTTGAGGTTATCTCTTCCATTTCTTGTATTCTGTTGTTCATGCTTGCATTTGATCTTTTTCTCATGATTCCTGTTTCTATAATTCCTTTGGCTTGTGTTTTCTTTATTTTTTCTATCTCAGTTTTCAAGTCCTGGATAATTTCTTTTATATGGTTGAGTTCTTTTTCTTGGTTTTCTTTAAGTGATTTGCTGATATCTTCCAATTTTTTGTTTGTTTTTCCTCCATTTCTTTAAGGTAATTTCTCATTTCATCTTTAAGAATTTCAAACATTCTCTTGAGGTTATTTTTTAGATCATTTTCTTCTGGTTCATCCATATTTGGTTGTTCAGGTCTTGCTTTTGTAGGGTCTTTAGGTTTTACTGGAATTGTGTTGCTCTTTTTGATGTAGCATGTGATCCTTTTCTACTCATCTTTTCCTCTAATAGGTATGGTTGGGGCTGTCTGAGATTCTGTTAAATAATCTTCTAGGTGCCAGTGAATCCAAAGCTCAGATTGCTGTTCCTCGTGGTACAGTCAGTGTCACAGTTCTAGATACCCTGTTGGTTATTCTTGTTCCTGGAGGTTGCTCAGTGCTCCTGTGCTTTGGTCTGTTCCCTTGGAGTTTGCTGTCTCAGGCCTACTTTGGCCTAGGCTGCTGGCTTTGATCTATTTATGTAAATCTTGGTCTGGATCTCCTCCTGCAGAAGTTCCTGGCTTGGAGTTGGACCTGTTGTGGTTGAGATCGCTGACTCTAAATCTGGTCGCTGGCTCAATCCTGATCTGCCTGTGTCCCGGGACTGGGTTTGCTCCTGGCTTCTGCCCCTGTTGGAGCTTGTTCTCTCTGTGTCTTAGGTAACTGGTTCAGTCCCACTCTAGTTCTGGTGGAGATTGCAGACTCTGAGTCAGGTCGTTGGCTCAATCCTGGTCTGCCAGTGTCCCAGGACTGGGTTGGCTCCCCGGGCTGGATTTGCTCCTAGCTTCTGCTCCTGGTGGAGCTTATTTCCTCCGGCCCTCTCTGTCCTGGGAGTCTCATTTGGCCCTCTCTGTCCTAAGACCCACCACTGCAAATCTTAGGCCTACATGGTCTACAAAGTGAGCTCTAGGTCATCAGGGACAGATAGCAAGACTGTCTCAGACACAAACAGAAAAACACAGTCAAAGCAAAAATCATTCTCCATTAATTCGCCAGTGCCACAGCAACACCCAAGTTCATCTGGTCAATAGTTTGGGTGTTAGAGAATTCATTGATAAATCTGGAGGTGATGGCTATAATCTAGCCAGTGAGTCACTTGAGTATATATAGGAGGGTCATATATTGTTCTGTGATAAATTAGACACATAAAATATTAATAATGAAGCTCCACCATAGATAATGTAAGACACATATTTAACTGATGTTTTAATTACCTGAAATATCTATTGATACATGCCAGGGTGGACTCATCTGGATGTTTGTAAAGAGGCTGCTTTTTGTATTTTGTTGCAGAGTTCAGTTTGCATTATTTTTTGAGTTGGGTCCTTTGTGGTTTTGTAATTTGTTTTTTGTTTGTTTTTCTGTGGCAGATTCTTACTGTGTGGCCCTGGCTGACTTAGAATTTGTGATGTTTTTGCCTCCCTCTCCAAAGTGCTGAGATTACAAGGACAACTTTGATCTTCTGTGTCCTAAAGGCCTGTATGCTAAAGTATTGGTTGTCAGTCTGTGGAGCTATTTGGAAGTGATGGAACCTTTGGGAGGTAGAGACTGGTAAAGACAGTGCCCTTGAAGGGAGTACTGGCAGCTCAGAGCCTTTCTCTCCTCTCTGCTTGCTTCCTGGATGCCATGATGGAGAAGTTTGGTATCAACATGTGCTCCCTACTTCCCAGGCCCTATAGTAAAACCAACCTACCATAGACTGGAACTGTGGGTCAAAGCCAATCACTCCCCCTTAGATGCTAGTTGTCTCAGTATTACATCACAGTGATGGAATGTGAACTGGTATGCATTCCTTGTGCCGTGGTAGCATATGGATTTGGTGCAGTGCACAGAGTCTGCATTTGGAGTTCCACCATTTTTTTT
>PVIU01000759.1:0-271660 GCA_004026605.1 Ondatra zibethicus | reverse complement strand
CCCCTCACGCACACTGTCCACCCCCTCACGCACACTGTCCACCCCCTCACGCACACTGTCCAGCCCCGCTGCTTTAGACTGACCAAATTCTTCTCCAAGCGCCTGTGACCGGGCTTCGGTCCTATCATGGTGGCCCACACAGAAAGAAGAAGGGAGATAAAGGACACCATTTTTAGCCATGGGAACTATGGTTGGGTGCCAGGGAGGACTTCTGTGGCCAGTTCACCCACAGTGACCCACCTAGACCTCGGCCCCAGAGGCTGCTGTCTTCAGGAACCGCCTGGCCTTCACAAAATGAAGGGGCCTCTCCTGCCGGGGTCTGTGCTTCCACACCCACTCTGTGAACTTTCTGGGTCTTGATACAGACAGCTGAAGGCAGGCAAGGTTACCTGAGGAGATCAGACACTTGGATAATGAGCCAGTTGTCTTCCTCACCCCGGGGACGCCACAGATCACCCCACGGTGGGAGTCAGGCAGGCTTTCGTGGAAGAGGAGGTGAAGTTTGACCTGGGTATCAAAGAGCTGAAATTAACTCTGTAGAAACAGAAAGGGAAAAGCTGATTGGGTCCTCCAACAGAGAAAGACAATCTTGGCGGAGAAAAGACTAAGGTGGTTAAAAATAACTTGAGGAACCAGGCGCAGTGGTACACGCCTTTAATCTTAGGGAGGCAGAGACAGGTAGATCTCTGAGTTTGAGGCCAGCCTGATCTACAAAGAGAGTTCTACACAGAGAAACCCTGTCTTGAAAAACCAAAAATAGCCAGGCATGGTGGTGCCTGCCTTTAATCCCAGCACTTGGGAGTCAGAGGCAGGTGAATCTCTGTGAGTTCGAGACCAGCCTGGTCTACAGAGTGAGTTCTAGGACAGCCAGGGCTACACAGAGAAACCCTGCCTTGAACAACTTTTAAAGAAAAGAGAGCCGGGCGGTGGTGGCGCACGCCTTTAATCCCAGCACTCAGGAGGCAGAGGCAGGCAGGTCTCTATGAGTTTGAGGCCAGCCTGGTCTACAAGAGCTAGTTCCAGGAGAGGCTCCAAAAGCCACAGAGAAACCCTGTCTCGAAAAACCAAAAAAAAAAAAAAAAAAAAAAAAGAGTTGGGGCAGAGTCAAAATTCTACCCTGAGGCAGAATCAAGGACGTGCTGGTTTGGGGCTGAAGAGACCTGAGTGGTCAAGTGTGTGGCTCCCGGCTGAAATGCCAGCTCTGGTGCTGTGTGACCCTGGTCAAGGGACTTGACGTCTCTGAGTCTTCGTTTTCTCACCCATTGGTGAGATTCGGTGATGACAGGGTGTTGCTGGGGGCTCAGGGCAGCATGGGAACAGAGCGGGTCCTGTCTTTTATTCACCTGTCACTCTTCTGTTCCTGTTTTCTTCCAGTGGAGCTGGCCTGAACCTTGGACCTTGTCTTCCAAGGAATCGGTATCTCAGGTGAGGGAAGGGCTGGCTATTGGCAGGTATCAGAGCCTGTGTCTGTCAGCTGCCTGGGTTGGGCTCTGGAGAAGGTGGCCAGGGAAGGTGATCTCTGAGTTGCTGCAGAGCTGTCCATAGGCCACTGGGAGAGGCCTTCAGGGTTTGTAGGCCCCGTGACCTGGCCACCTGGTGGCCACCTGGCCTCTCTGAAGGCTGTCCCCTGCCCCTCCCACCTTCCTCCCTTCCTCCCTTCTCACTTCATGACCTAGACTGGCCTAGAACTCACCCTTCTGCCTCAGCCCTGTCTCCAGTGGAGCTGGGAGTACTGGTGGGTACTGTACAGAAAGAAAGGAGCCTCTGGGCCGGTGGGATACCCTGTCAACCTCAACCCCTGTGCCTCCAGCTCCGGCAGGAGGTGCTCGCTGATCATGGCCTCCAAGCCTGAGAAGAGAGTGGCCTCTTCTGTTTTCATCACCCTGGCACCCCCACGCCGTGACGTGGCTGTGACTGAGGAAGTAGGCCAGGCAGTTTGTGAAGCCCGACACGCCCGGCCCTGGGAGACCCTCGCTCCCACGAAGACCCCTGGGACTGGCTCAAGGAACCCCAACACCTGGACACCTTCTGGCAGGACCACTGCCTCGCTTCCTGCAGCCCCACCCCAGCTCTCCAATGGAGGTAAGAGTGGCCCGAAGGGGACCAGGACAGAGACAGAACCAAGGCAGGGAGGAAAGAACAGGCTCCGAGTTACTCATTCATTCAGGTGTCTACTGTGTACCAGGCCTACTATGGAACCCACCTGCCTACACCTGAGTCCTGACTCCTCTGAGCTCTGTGACGTTGCAGGTCACTTAACCTCTCTGTGCCTCAGTGTCAAAAACTTCAAAGTATAGTTGTGAGGATTAAGAGTATTAATGCAGGATCAGCAAGACGGCTCAACAGGTAAACATGCTCACTGGACAAGCCTAAGGACCCGAGTTCAATCCCCAGAACCTATACAAAGGTGGAAACAGATCAACTCCTGCAAGTTGTCCTCTGACCTCCATATGTACACACACACACACACACACAGATACACACAAGCACACTAAGTAAAGTAATAATTGAAAAATACATGTCGAGCCAGGTGGTGGTGGCACAAGTCTTTAATCCCAGCACTTGGAAGGCAGAGGCAGAAGGATCTCTGAGTTTGAAGTCAGCCTGGTCTACAAAGCGAGTTCCAGGACAGCCAGGACTACAGAGAGAAACCCTGTCTGGAAAAACTGAAAAAAAAAGAAAGAAGTAAGGAAAGGAGAGAGAACAAAGCGTATCAAATGTCAAGAGAACGAGCCTTACAATGGAGCCTGGTGCCACCCAGAAGAGGTGACTCTTTCTGTGGCTGCGCTGAGGAGGTTTCTCTGAGGCCTCTGCCAGACTGGGGAAGTGGAAACAATTATGGGGGCCCTGAGATGAAATGAGCTTGGAGGGTTTGAAAGATGCTCTCATTCTGTTCTTGGACATCACGGCTTACCTGCTGTGCGATTTCTTTCTTTCTGTGTGCTGGAGCACATGCGTGTGTGTGTGTGTGTGTGTGTGTGCGTGTGTGTGTAGACATCAGTGGGCAGCTTGTGGGTGGTAGTCTCTCCTTTCAGTCCCTGTATGGGTCCTGGGGATTGAACTCAGGTCATCAGGCTTGGTAGTAAGTGTCTTTCTCCACTGGGTCATTTCACTAGCCCTATGATTGACTTTTAATTGTATGTGTGTGTCTATGTGTCTGCGTGCGTGTGTCTGTGTGTGTGATATAAGGAAGAGAGAGGACAACCTAAGCAAGTTGGAGAGAAGAAAGAGAGCTTCCTCCCTGTGGTTCCCTGGGATCGAACTCAAGCCGTCAGCCTTGGCATTAAGTACCTTTCTTGGCTGAGCCACCTCACGCCTCTCCCCACTCACGTTCTTGCTGATCTTCTTCAGCTCATTGTCCCAGAAGTGAGACATAGCTAGGAGAGAATACAGCCTTTGATGCCTCCGAGAGAGCTGGATTCTGACTTGCAAGCTTGCATAGAGTTTGGTTCCCAAACTCCCATAGCTGGTCAGTCACACCAGTGTCACCTCTGGGCTTTTTCCAACACAGTTGGGCCCCACGTCAGAGGTGGAATTGAGGTTTTAATTTGCCTTTTTCTGCTTTTCTGGGTACTTATTACACTTTGTGGTGAATCTTTTCATTCATTCATTCACTTTGGTGTTTTGGGACAGGGTTTTCTGTGTAACAGCCCTGGCTATCCTGGAACTCACTTTGTAGACCAGGCTGGCCTCAAACTCACAGAGATCTGCCAGCCTAGGATTAAAGGCATGCACCATCACCGCCTTTAATTTTCTTTTGTTTCTATATTTTCGCTGTTGTTTTAGTCTTTGTGTGTGCATCAGTGCAGGTGTTCATGGAGGTCAGCCGTCAGAGGCGTTGGGTCTCTCTGGAGCTGGAGTTACAGGGGCTTGTGAACCTCATAATGTGGGTGCTGGGAAACCGAGTTTGGGTCCTCTGCAATAGCAGTGCTCGCTCTTAACCACAGAGCCATCTCTCCAGCACTCATTTAAAAAAAACATACATTTACCTAATTATTTTTAAATTTATATATTTATGTACATGGATGTGTTTGCCTGTGCTCTGGAACTGGAGTTACAGACAGGTGTGTGCCACCACGTGAGTGCTGGAAACCAAACCGCAGTCCTCTGGAAGAGGAACCAGTGCACTTAACCTCTAAGCCAGCCCGCCAGCCTCAGATTTATTTCATTTTTATGTGTGCATGCATCTGCATGTGGGTTGTATCTGTGTGTGGGTTTGTGCACATGTGAGTGCAGTACTGTCAGAGGCCAGAAGAGGGTGCAGCATCCCCTGGATGGGCCCATCTAGAACACACATCTATTTGTAAGGTCCCTTCAGCCCTGGAGAGGCGTGGGCTGGGCTAGGAAATCTGACCTCAGGGAAGTGACTGTGGGAATTAGCTGAGCATGGGCCTGGTGCTAGAGCCCAGGTCTTCGCCCAGGTCTTCGCCCAGGTCTTCAAGCTCTGAGAAGTCTAGAGCTTTCGGTACTTGTCCTTCCGTGGTCAGTGTCTTTTCCCCACCTTTGCTTATGTGTGTATGTGTATACCTCGGGTCAGAGGGCAACCTGGAGGAGTCTCTTCTCGCCCATCCTTTGGGTCCTAAGGATCGAATTAAGGTCAGGTTGTCAGACTTGGTAGCAAGTTCCTTTACCCACTAAGTCCCCACAATGGCGCATCCTCTTCCTCTTTTTGTTTTTGTTTAAAGCACATTCTTTTGTTTTGCTTTATTTTGTATTTATTTGGCCCCTCCTCTCCAGATCCAGTTTTAATCGGTCATCATGGTTTAATCTAGTACTTCCTTTCCTGATCCTTCTGCCTCCTCCACCCAAATACCAGGGTTATAGGCAAGAGCCATGTAGCCCAAACCGACTTCTCCTGCCTCAGTTTCCAAGAGTAGTATCGCCATGCCTAGCTTTCTCCTTTTTTTCTTTACCCCCACCCCTCACCGCCACCCAACAACAAGGTTTCTCTATGTAGTCCTGGCTGTCCCGTAACTCACTCTGTAGACTAGTCTGGCCTCAAACTCATGGAAATCCTCCTGCCTCTGCCTCCCAAGTGCTGGGATTAAAGGTGTGCATCACCACCTGGCATTGCTCACTTTCCAGAGGAACAATTTAAGACTCAAAGAGTTGACGCTCATGCTGAAGGACCCATAGCAAGACAGAGACTACAGGGTGGAACGAGGCCTGGAGCCAGAACCCAGCCTTTACACACTGCCGCTTGGCCTTCTGGGTGAAGAACCCTGTGCCCTGTGGGAATCTGAGCAACCCTTCTCTTCTTCCACTGTAGGGTGCCCTCCCCCGCCTCCTCCCCTGAATGATGAGGACATAGACCTCTTCCCGCCTCCCCCCCCACCCCCTTCGGCCTACCTGCCTCTCCCAGAAGAAGAGCCTCCTGCCCTGACTGGGACATCGCTCATTTCTGACTTGGAGCAACTACACCTGCCCCCGCCACCACCTCCACCTCTAACACAGGTACTGCAAGTGTTCCCAAGCCTTGGCTCCTGGTCGTGGGAGGGGACCTGGCCTTTCCAGCATTATCAAGGTGGACATGATTTGGTCCCTTCTATTTGAAGGCAGTTGGTCTTCAAAGCTCTTCCAGGCCCCAAAGCTGGTAGAAACTGGGTTTTCCAAGGTCTCTGGAGTGACATGTCCCTTGTCACCTTAGTTCGTTAATTGCCCACTCTGCCCCCAAGACCTATACGGGTTCCAACCCAAAGCCATGAAGCTGATTAGTCCTCTGCCCTTCTTGGAGAGGGTTGTCAACAGGAGTGGTGTCCGGGGTCAAGGTCTTTGTCCCCTCCAGCTCAGTGTTGGTGGGTGGGACACCTCATTCCCAGGATGTTTTCAGAAACAGGTCAAGCTGGGCCTGATGGTTGTGGGACCATAATCCCAGAGGTTAATCACAAGGCCTAGCCTGGACTACAAAGTGAGTCCAAGGCCAGCCCAGGCAACTTAGTGAGACCCAGTCTCAAAGTAAAAGGTTAAAAAAAAATAAAAGGTTGGGGATATAGTTAAAAGTGATGGAGTGTTTACGTAACTAGCATGAGAGAGTCACAGAGGAGGGAGTCCCAGTCAGGGAGCAGGGAAGTCCTAGCTCTTGCTGCCATAGTAACCTTCCTGCTAAGCTATAGAGGCAGGACACTCGCATCTCCAGCCTCAGTTTCCTCATCTGTACAATGTAACTAATTGTTCTTGGAGTCACCCAGACAAAAAGCCAAGCTGGGAGGTTCTGGTGGGGTCCCTACCAGCTGACCTCTCTTCTATCTCCTCATTCTATGTCCCCACAGGTTCTACCGAAGGAATCTTCTATCCGGCCTCGGCCCAGTGACCTCAGATCCTCGAAAGAGGAGCTACCCCCTCCTCCAGAAGAGCCTGTCACCTTTCCAGAGAGAGAGGCCTGCACAGGTACAACCTTAGGCCTGGTCTCTAGGTCTCCTGGGGCCAGAATGGGCTTCTCATGGGAAGTTGGGGAGCAGGGTCCCCCTGCTCATGAGACAGAGACTGTCCATAAAGTGTGCAATCACTGAATGTCCGTGGCTGCCGTGTGCTTGCTTCTGGTTTGTTGTTGGTTGTTGTGAGGAGAAGCGGGCCCCTTTGTTCCACCCCACCCGGCTAGCTTACACCCGAAATAACCACACAGAAACTGTATTCATTAAATCACTGCCTGGCCTGTTATTGGCGCTAGCCTCTTATTGGCTAACTCTCACATCTTGCTTTAACCCATTTCTGTTAATCTGTGTATTACCACGAGGTCATGGCTTATTGGGAAAGATTCTAACCAGCGTCAGTCTCAGGCAGGAGCTTCATGGTATCTGACACACTGCCCTTCTTCCCCAGCATACAATTCTGTCTACTCCGCCTACCTAAGTACTGCCCTATCAAAAGGCCAAGGCAGTTCCTTTATTCAACCAATGAAAGCAACACATAGACAGAAGAACCTCCTACACCAGTTGGTTTTGAGATAGGATCTCATGTAGTCCAGGCTAGCCTTGAATTTGATATGTAGCCAAGGATGCCCTTCTAATTCCACCTGCCTTACCTCTTGAGGGCTAGGGTTACAGTGTGCCACTGTGCAGGCAGAAGCCAATGCTTCACCCACAAAGATCACAGTCTGTACTACCCCAGATACATCCCTAACCTTTGCTTGTGTTGAGGCAAGGTCTCTTTCTAGCCAAATCTGGCCTTGGGTTTGAGATCCTCCTGCCTCAGCCTCCTGAATATCAAGATTCAGGAGGCTGAGGCAAGGGCTTGGTCCTTTAAAAATTCTTTTTCTCTCTGTTTTTTTGAGACAAGATATAGCTGGCATTAGTTGGCTTGAAACTCACTGTGAAATCGGTAGCTTCAAAGTTGTGGCAATCCTCCTGCCTCAGCCTCAGTGCTAGGATTACAGAGCTACTGTGCCCAGCTTTCTTTCTTTTTTTTTTAATTTTTTTTTCGTTGTGGGGGATGGGTAACAGGATGGCTTGTCTCCAAGACTGATGACTTCACGTTGATCCCTGGGGCTCACGTGGTGAAACAGACTCTCAGAGGCTGTTCCCTGTGATCTCCACACAAAGCACAAACACACACACACCAATCAATCAAAATTAAGGGTTTTTTTTAGTCATTTCTTTTTCATTTGTTTATTTCATGCCTGTGTGTATGATGCAGGAGGATTAGAAGTTTAAGACTGGGCCTGGAGAGATGGTTCAGCAGTTAAGAGCACTGGCTGCTCTTCTAAATGACTGGGGTTCAATTTCTAGTACCCACATGGCAACTCATGACTGTTATTCCAGTTCTAGGAGATCCGATTCTCTCTTCTGGCACCAGACATGCATGTCATACACAGTTATACATGCAGGCAAATACATATTCATATAAAGTAATAAAACATATTTTAAAAATAAAAAGAAGTTTAAGGTCATCCTCAGCTACATAGTAAGTTGGGGGCTACCCTGAGCTACAGGAGACTTTGTCGAAAAAAACAAAAACAAAAAACTCCCACAAAGTCAGCCAGGCATGGCGTTACACACCTTTAATCCCAGCACTTATGAAGCCAAGACAGGAGGATGTCTGAGGTTGAGGCCAGCCTTGTCTACATAGCAAGTTCCATGCCAGGTGGGGGTGCACAGTGAGACTTTGTTCCTCCATTACCCCTCACCCCCCAAACACACACACATATGCATGCACACACACACACACCTACACCCACAAGTCTCTAATTTTGCCTGCTGAGCTTTGGGCCTGGGCATCCCGTCTGCAGCAGCTCCAGGGCCACTCCCATTGCTGAGTTTTCCCGGTGTGTCTCTGAGCAGGTTTCCCATCAGGCTGTGCAGCAGCTCCTTGCCCCTTTTTTTTAAGGCTGCGTGGCAGCCTCAGTGGGAACCTAGGTGTGGTGGGTTACACAGCTACCTCCTGATGGATTTGTAGGTGGTTTCTTGCCCTTACGGCGCCGAGCTGACTCACCTAACTGGCTCACCTCACCATGTGCAGGGTTTTCTGGGGTAAATTCCTAGAAGAGAAAGTACCCTGAAAAAAAGTACTTTTTTTTTTTTTGAGTCTTGCGTTTTTGTCAAATCACCTGCCTTAGTCACCCCAGCCTACGTGCGCCCCCAGCAGGGCTGAGCTGTTTTCTAGCCGCTTCTCCCGCACTGTGCACTTTGTTTAATTGAGCTGTGACCTACTTACTCAGAACCTGCCCCAGGCACTTGGAGACACAGCTTCATCTAATGCCGTGTCCTCTTTCCTGGGTCACACAGCAAGGCACAGGGGCAAATGTTTTTCTAAGTTTGTCAATTATCTTGTGACTTATGGTAGATTTTGTCACAAATTAGATTTTTTTTTTTTAAAGGTACAGTCTTACGGTGTAGCCCAGGCTAGCCGGGAACTCTGTGCACCTTTGTCAGCCTTCTGAGTGCTGGATTACAGTTGCAAACCTTACACCCAGCGTCAGAATCTCTTAGTATTTTTTTTCCTTAAAATTTATTTTAGCCAGGCACAGTAGTGCTCACCTTTAATCTCACCACTCAAGAGGCAGAGGTAGGATCTTTGAGTTTGAGACCACCCTCATTTTGTTATTTGTTGTTGTTGTTATCATTGGCTTTACAAGACAGGTTTTCTCTGTGTAGCCTGGCTCTCCTGGAACTTGCTCTGTTGACCAGGCTAGCCTCGAATGCATAGATTTTCCTGCCCCTGCCTCCCAAGTGCTGGAATGTGCGCCATGAAGCCCAGCGATTTTTATTATTTCTAATTAGGCGGTTGAGTGTGTTTCTGGGAGTGGATTTGTACTCATGGGTGCATTACCCTCGGAGTCCAGGAGAGGGCAGTGGATTCCTGGCGTTACAGGCAGTTGTGAGCTGACTGATGGGGGTGGGGGGATTGAATTTAGGTCCTCTGTAAAGCAGTGTGTTTTGTTTTGTTTTGTTTTTCTCTTTTTTCTTTTTATTGATATTTATTGAGCTCTACATTTTTCTCTCCTTCCCTCCCTGCCTCTCCCCTCCCCCCTTTAACCCTCCCCCAAGGTCCCCATGCTCCCAATTTACTCAGGAGAGCTTCTCTTTTTATACTTTCTACTTCCCACTTAGATTAGATCTATGTAAGTCTCTCTTAGTGTCCATATTGTTATCTAAGGTCTCTGGGATTGTGGTTTGTAGGCTGGTTTTCTTTGGTTTATGTTTAAAAACCACCTATGAGTGAGTACATGTGATAATTGTCTTTCTGTGTCTGGGTTACCTCACTCAAAATAATGTTTGCTAGTTCCATCCATTTTCCTGCAAAATTCAAGCTGTCGTTATTTTTTTCTGCTGTGTAGTACTCCATTGTGTAAATGTACCACATTTTTTTTACCCATTCTTCAATTGAGGGTTGTTTCCAGGTCCTGGCTATGACAAACAAAGCTGCTATGAACATAGTTGAGCACATGTCCTTGTGGCACGATTGAGCATCCTTTGGATATATACCCAAAAGTGGTATTACTGGGTCTTGAGGAAAGTTGTTTCCTAATTTTCTGAGAAATCACCAAGCAGTGTGGTTTTTTCTTGTTTGTTTTTGTTTTTTGAGACAGGGTTTCTCTGTAGCTTTGGAGCCTGTCCTGGAACTAGCTCTTGTAGACCTGGCTGGTCTCGAACTCACAGAGATCCACCTGCCTCTGCCTCCCGAGTGCTGGGATTAAAAAGGTACGCCACCACCGCCCGGCCATCAGTGTGTTTTCTTAATCGACGAGCCATCTCATCTCCTCTCTCAGAATTCTTGTGACTTCCGTTTTTACATATAGACCTTGGATCAGGATCATTTGGTTGTTGGCATCACCAAGACCCCCTCCACTCTCTGGGAGATGAGAAGCTAGATGCCACGGAGGCTTTGTTTGTCTGTTTTTTGTCTTGCCGTGTAGCCCAGGCTGGGCTGGTATTAAAGTTGTGCAGAGCCCTGTGAGTTCGAAGCCAGCCTGGTCTACATAGTGAGTTCCGGGACAACCAGGGCTACACAGTGAGACCCTGTCCTGAAAAGATGTGTGTGTCATGGTGCCCAACCTAAAGATATGTGTGTCAAGCGCTGTTCACCATCCTTTCTGGTGCTTATCATGACCTTCTATATTTATCAGCTGAGGAGGACTTTGAGGCTGGGCCCTGGGCACACTGGGCATCATTTTCTGGGCGATGATTGGGTACCGCCCTCCTGGGCTGGTGACTGCCTGTGTTTCCCCTCCCTCAGATGTCTGCGGCTTCTGTCACAAGCCTGTGTCCCCTCGAGAGCTGGCTGTCGAGGCCATGAAGAGGCAGTACCATGCTCAGTGCTTCACCTGCCGCACCTGCCGCCGCCAGCTCGCTGGGCAGAGATTCTATCAGAAGGACGGGCGCCCCCTGTGCGAGCCCTGCTACGAGGTACTCCCCTGCAGGCAGCCCCCGGGTCAGGTTCCACACGCGGACCTCGGCCGTTATTTCTTTCTTTTTGGAACTCCTAAGAGAATGGGCACTGTGAACCCAGCTGAGAGTCAGAATGGAGAAAACGGACCCGAGGGGGACTTGGTTCCTGCGGCTGCTATGATCCTTGTGTCCGCTTCCCAGCAACGAAAAAAAAGATTTATTTGGTTGAGAGATTCCAGTTCGTAGCAAGATGACCTTGCCAATTTGAGGCTGTGGTGAGGCAGTGCACCATGGCAAGAGACTCTGGCAGTGTGAACTGACTCCCCTCGTGGCCAGCAAACGAGGAAGGGACTAAGCCACATCCCCAGAAGAACAGACTTCTTTAGGTCCCTCTTCCTAAAGACCCCACCAACTCCCAACAGCGCCCCCTGGAGCCCAGGCCTGGTAGATTGATGCAGAGCATTCAGTATGCAAGTGAACCACGGTTTGGTGGCTTCAAGCAGTCACATTTCTCTCTTACAGTTATCAGGGTCATTAGATCCAAATGAGGGTGCCTCCTCCTCTCGCTCTGCAGGCCCTGGGGAAGGAGGCATTTCCTTGCCTTTTCCAGCTTCTTTTCAGCGTTTTGTCTGTTTTTTCAAGATAGGGTGTTTCTGTGTTATTGCCCAACTGTCCTGGAACTCTCAAGTCCCAGACCAGGTTAGACTCAAACTCACAGAGATCCACCTGCCTCTGCCTCCCGAGTGCTGGGATTAAAGGCTTGTGCCACCATACCTGGCCTCTTTTGGGGGGTTTTGAGACTACAACATAGGGTGATCTTGCACTCCTGACCCTCCTTCCTCCACTTCTGAGCAATAAGCCAGCTACGGTGGTGTCCACGTGTTCCCAGCATTCAGGAACCTGAGGCAGGAGGATGAAGAGTTCAAGAAGCCTGAGCTACAAAGCGAGACTGTGCCTCAAAATAATAATAATAAGCAAAGAATTTAGATACCAATTATCAGTAGTTGTGTTGATCACTTAAGAATTTGTTAACTCACCCCTCCCAGGAAAAAAAAGAGAAACAGCTGGGCTTGGTGTAACACGCCTTTAATCCCAGCACTTGGGAGGCAGAGGTCAGTGGGTCTCTGTGAGCTCAAGGCCGGCCTGGTCTACAAAGAGAGTTCCAGGGCAGCCAGAGCTACACAGTGAAACCCTGTCTCAGAAAAAAAAAGAATTTGTTAAGGAGGCTGAGTACGATAGTAAACACCTGAAATCTAAATACTTGGGTGGAGGCAGGAGGTTCAAGAGTTCCTGATCATCCTTAGCTACGTAGTGAATTTTGAGTCCAACCTGGGTGACATGACATCCTGTCTCAAAAGTAACCCAAAAAGGGGGTGAGAGCCTTTGGAAAAATTGTTAAGGTAGTTCTCAGACTGAGCATGTGGTTCGGTGGCAGTGTGCTTACCTTGCACACACAAGGCCCCAAATTCAATCCCTGGTATTGAAAGACGGAAGGGAGGGAGGGAGAGAGGAAAGGAGGGAAAGAGGGTGGGAGAGATAAATACAAGGAGGAGGCTAGAGACCCCTCCTGCCTCTGGGTAGGTGTGTTTGTGGGGGCTAGAGACCCCTCCTGTCTCAGGATAGGCGTGTTTGAGGGTTGGCTCAGACAGTGGCTCTCTGACCCAGGACACTCTGGAGAAGTGCAGCAAGTGCGGAGAGGTGGTCCGAGACCATGTCATCCGCGCCCTGGACCAGGCCTTCCACCCACCCTGCTTCACCTGTGTCACCTGCGCCCGGTGCATTGGGGATGAGAGCTTCGCACTGGACAACCAGAACCAGGTGTACTGCGTGACTGACTTCTACAGGTGGGAGAGGAGAGTGGGGCTGGGGAGTGGGGAAGACCAGGCAGGGGCTGGGGGTCAGGCCAGTACTTGTACAGCTTCTGTGCTGAGAGAAGCCGTCTTCTGGTTAGGTTCCCCATATAGTCTGTGGGGCGTCTGTCAAGTTCATCGTCTGAGGTACTCCATGCAATCCCCGGACATTTTATGGCCAAGGAGTGCGGTGAAAGCGTCATTTTAGCAGAAGTAGAAACTGAGGCACACAGTAACCAAAGTGCAATGAGGCTTCCATATAAGGACTTGAGTTAGGAGCTGGAGGTGTGACTCAGTTTGCAGAGTCCTTGCCTCACCTGCACAAAACCCAGGGGGGTGTGGTGACACACACCTGGAATCCCAGCACTCCAGACCCAGACCTAGAAGCAAGAAGGTCAGAAACTTAAGGTCATGCTTGGCTATCCTAGCAAGTTCAAGACTAGCCTGGTCTGTATGACACCCTGTCTCAAGAAAATGAAAAGGATTTGACTTGGGATCCTAGGCTATGTCTCCTCCCCTGGGAACTGGAGTGGGGGACTGGGGATACAGATGTAAAGGAGACTCGTGCTTCGTCCCCCTATTTGAAAAGGAAGAGATGGGGCATGGTGGTTCATGCTCATGAAGACGGAGGCAGTAGGGATTGGTGCTGCCTGTCTGATGTCAGCCTGGAGTGTAGAGTAAGGCCCTCTCTCAAAAGATAAGCAAACAGCAGCACTCAAAAGGCAGAGGCAGGCAGATCTCTCTGAATTCCAGGCCAGCCTGGTCTACATAGCAAGTTCCAGGCCAGCCAGGGCTATACTGTAAGACCCTGTCTCAAAAAATAAGTAAACAGCCGGGTGGTGGTGGCGCATGCCTTTAGTCCCAGCACTCTGTGAGTTCGAGACCAGCCTGGTCTACAGAGCGAGTTCCAGGACAGGCGCCAAAGCGACACAGAGAAACCCTGTCTTGAAAAACCAAAATAAATAAATAAGTAAACAAAAAATAGACAAATAAGGCTGACGAGTGACTCCGTGGATTAAAGGAGCTTGCTGCCAAGCCAGACAACCTGAGTTCAATCCCTGGGACCCAT
Source organism: Ondatra zibethicus (assembly GCA_004026605.1). Lineage (NCBI taxonomy): Eukaryota > Metazoa > Chordata > Mammalia > Rodentia > Cricetidae > Ondatra > Ondatra zibethicus. The sequence goes on along the minus strand of PVIU01000759.1, from coordinate 257,918 downwards.
AGGTAGAAGGAGAGAACTGACTCCTGCATGTTGTCCTTGGACCTCCAAATACAACTGAATAAGTATGCTAAAAAAAAATTTTTAATTAAGCAAAGTACAAGATAATGGATGGCCAGGTCCACCAACACCCTCCTCAGTCCTGATACTTCCCAGTCAATTACTGACCTCGGCTAATTATACTCTAGGAAGCTGGAGTCATTACACTGGTCCCTCCTCCCGCCTCTGCCGGGAAGGGTGGACATCTGTGACTGTCCCTGCAGATTCTGTCACCTAGCAATCCTGGGTGGGAGGTGGAGGCTCTGGAGGTGAACTGTGGCCACCCTGTTTCTGCCAGCTGATGTTGTTGTCGGTGTGAGGAGCTGACATTCCTGGCATGTGCTTCCCCCTCCCTCTAGGAAATTTGCCCCCGTGTGCAGCGTCTGTGAGAATCCCATCATCCCCAGTGACGGGAAAGATGCCTACAAGATTGAGTGCATGGGTAGGAACTTCCACGAAAACTGTTACCGTTGTGAGGTGAGTAACCCTTCCCTTGCTCACTGCCCTCAACAGAGGCCAGGAAAAGTGGATAAAAACACACAAGGCTCCATCAGAGTTCAGTGTGAGCTCACATCACTTCATGTGGCGAGACTGTGTTAGCTCACGGTGGTGACAGCATCGGTAGCAAATGATAGCCCCGAAGCCATCACTGCCTCCTGGTCCTGCCTTTACTTTCTTTTCTGAGGGCTGGCACAGCGCGTGGGCACACATAGCTCAGGTTTGCATCATTAGAAGCCCCAAGAGAATGAGAGTGAGAAGGGCATACCGTCCCAAGAAGATTCCTGCTTGGCCGGGCATGGGTCATTGTCTGTTGCTATGATAAATGCCATCATCGAAAACAAATTGGTTGAGAAAAAGAGTTATTGTACGGATTAAAATTCATCATTAAGGGAAATCAAGGCAGGAGTCTGGAGTATGGAGCATGGAGGAATGTTGCTTACTGGCCCAAACCCTCTCTCTCTCTCTCTGGGATCTGTTCAGATAGATTTCTTAGACAGCCCAGGACTCCTCCCACCACCACCCCACCCCACCCCACCTGCCTGCAGCGAGCTGGGCTCTCCTACATCCATGAGCAGTCAAAAGAATGCCCCAGAGACATGCCACAGGCCAATCTGCTCTGAGCAGTCCCCTGACTGAGACTCTTGCAGATAACTCTGCGCCATGTCAGATAGACAGCTGACGCTAACATAGCTTCTGAGCCTATCCCATGCTGGGAGCTGATTAGCTAGGATTGACAGCCCCTAGAACCAGAAGACGGAACCCTTGCCTGGTGGTGGTGGCACTCGGGAGGCAGAGGCAGGTGGATCTCTGTAAGTTCGAGGCCAGCCTGATCTACAAGAGCTAGTTCCAGGACAGGCTCCAAAGCTACAGAGAAACCTTGTCTCAAAAAAAAAAAAAGAGGAAAAAAAATGAAATCGGAACCCTTGAAACAGGTCCATCTGTCCAGTCCTGTCCTGTCTCCCTACCTCACCCCACGCTGACAGGGTCTCACTGTGTAGCCCTGGCTACCCCAGAACTCATTACAAAGACCAGGCTGGCCTCAAACTCATGGAGATCCCCCTGCCTCTGCCTCTCTGGTGCTAAGAGTAAAATGTGCACCACCACACCTGGCCTCATGGAACAGGGTGTGACTACCACAGACAGAGAGAAAGGGATCCTGGGCAGGCTTAAACCTTTGTAGGTGCCAGATTGTAGGTACCAGAAAAAAACAGGTAAGAAAATGGGATTTCGGAGCCAGTGAGATGACCTAGTAGGTAAAGGTGCTTGCCACCAAGCCTGGCTACCTAAGTTCAATCCCTGGGAGCCATATAATGGGATGAAAGGACCGACTTCTGCAAGCTGTCCTCGTACCCACACGCACTGAGGCAACACAAGCATGCCCACATGCACATACACAATGAATAAATTAAAATGTAAATAACAATTTAAAAGGGACTTAGAGGGAAAAGGCTGTGATAGACTCTAACCAGGACTAACCAGGAGGTACTAGAAGGAAAATAACTCTTATAGTAGGAAGTGGTGGCCCATGACTGTAATCCCAGCCCTGGGGAGGCTGAGGCAGGAGAACCTGAGTTTGAGGTCAGCCTGGAACACGCAGTGAGACCCTTTCTGCAAGAGAGAAGGGGAGAAAGTACTTTTGTAGAGGAGGGGGTATTTCGCCTATTACATGAGACAACCCCCCCCATGGGTTTGCCAGTTGCATAGAGGGGAAAGGAAATCCAGGAGAGACAACCTTGAAGGCGTGAGGACCTGAGTTCAGATCCCCAGAGCCTTCTGAAAGGCCAGGCGCAAGGCTGTGATCTCAGCGAGGCTGAGTTGGGAAGAGGAGCTCTGGCTGCTGGCCCAGCCTACTGGACAGAGTTCCAGGTGGCCCTCGGGAGCAGCAGGTCATCCTCTGACTGTGTGCACACACAAGTATCACGTGCACACACATGCACACATGCACGCACAAGGAAGGAGGGGAGGGGAGAGAGAGGAGGTCGGGGGTGACCGACTGCTGCAGGAGAAACTCTGAGGATCAGAGGGAGTGGAGGTTTCTAGGTGTCTCTGGGATGCAGAGTGTCTGGGAGGGGGAGGGTAAGAGATGGAGCCAAGAAGGGGAGGGGCTGGTCTTCCATGAGAGGCTGCTTAGAAACTTCTACTGCAGCCCCAGCCGGAAATGCCAGACAGTGGTCCTGTGATCAGAAGGGTTAGCTGCTACTACTACTTTATTTTTTGTTTTATTTTTTAGATGTATTTATTTAGTTTATGTGTATGAGTGGTTTGCCTGCATGTATATATTTGTACCGCATGTGTGTTGGCGCCTGTGGAGACCTGAAGAGGGTCTCTGATCCCCTGACCCTGGAGTTGTGGGTGGTTGTGAGCCACCATGTGGGGCTGGGAATCAAACCTGGGTCCTCTGTGAAAGCAGTGAGTGTGCGAAACTCCTGAACCAGCCCCTCCAACCCAAGACCTCTTTGGGTTTTTCTTTTCTTTTCTTCTTCTTCTTTTTTTTTTTTTTTTCAAGAAGCAGTTTCTTTGTGTAGTCCTGGCTGTCCTGGAACTTGCTCTGTAGATCTAACTGGCCTGCCTCTGCTTCCCGGGTGCTGGGATTAAAGGCAGGCGCCACCACCACCCTGGCCAAAGACCTCTTTGGGAAAAAATATATATATTTTACGTGTATAGAATGTTTTGTTTGTGCACCCTGTGCATACATACTGGCAGATGCCAGAAGAGGGCATTGGGTCAGGTGGAACTGCAGTTTCAATTGTTAACTTCCATGTGGGTGCTGGGAATTGAACCTGGTCCTCTGGAAGAGCAGCCAGTGCTCTTAACCGTGGGGCCATCTCCGCAGGCTCCGCCATGCCCACAACCTCTTTCACCATCTTCAAGTTCTTTTTTTTGTTGTTTGTTTTTGTTTGTCTAGGCAGAATTTCTTTCTTTTTTTTTAAGATTTATTTATTAATTATGTATACTGTGTTTTCCCTGCATATATGTTGCAGGCCAGAAGAGGGCACCAGATCTCATTACGGATGGTTGTGAGCCACAGTGTGGTTGCTGGGAATTGAACTCAGGATCTCTGGAAGAGCAGTCAGTGCTCTTAAACTCTGAGCCATCTCTCCAGCCCTAGACAGAATTTCTTTGTAGCCTTGGCTGTCCTGGAACTCGCTCTGTAGACCAGGCTGGCCTCAAACTCAGAGCTCCACCTGCCTCTGCCTCCCAGGTGCTGGGATTTAAGGCGTGCGCCACCACCGCCCAGCCCATCTTGAGGGTCTTAATCTTGGGGCTGTATTCCTTCCTTCTGCCTGGACCCTGCAGGCACTGACGATGACAGGTGGCAGTTTTTATGCTCGTCACCTTCCTGGAGCGTCCCAGAGCAGGATCTCTGAATCAGCCAATGCGTCATTTCATTTATTCCCTTGTGTGTATTTGAAAAGATAACGGATAGCCGAGAGGATGTGGGGAGAGAAGTTAATTGCTTCATATATAATCTGACTTTGTCAGTTAGAGTTCAAGGTCTGGCCGGCTGACGAGGAAGCTCAAGAGCTGTTATTAGTCCCAGCCCTGACGGAGTCCACCAGTACCAGGCGCTCCTAAAGCTTGGCTGAGCAAATAACCCCCACTTCCTGTCCACGGTCACTTTGACCGAAGCTGCTTAGTGAGTCAGGATTTGGACTCCAAAGTGACATTTCAATAGGTGAGGCCCAGCCAGGCTTGGTGGCTCAAGCGGGGGCTGAATTAAACCCTTTTTTACCCTTTTTTTTTTTGTTTGTTTGTTTGTTTTGTTTTTTGAGAGAGGGTTTCTCTATAGCTTTGGAACCTGTCCTGGAACTAGCTCTTGTAGACCAGGCTGGCCTCGAACTCACAGAGTCCCACCTGCCTCTGCCTCCCGAGTGCTGGGATTAAAGGTGTGCACCACCACCGCCTGGCTTAAACCCTATCTTTTTATCTTTCTCTCTCTCTTTCTTTTAGAGGCAGGGTTTCTCTGTGTAACCCTGGCTGTCTTCAAACTCTCTCTGTAGATAAGGTTAGCCTCAAACTCACAGAGATCCACTTGCCTCTGCCTCCTGGGTGATGGGATGAGCCACCACCACTAGGCTAAACTGTATCTTTTTTTAATAATTTATTTTATTATTGATATATATTGAGCTCTACATTTTTCTCTGCTGCCCTCCTTGTCTCTCCCCTCCCCCTTCAATCCTCCCCCAAGGTCCCCATGCTCCCAATTTTCTCAGGAGATCATGTCTTTTTCTACTTTCTACTTCCCATGTAGATTAGATCTATGTAAGTCTCTCTTAGTGTCCACATTGTTGTCTAAGTTCTCTGGGATTGTGGTTTGTAGGCTGGCTTTCTTTGCTTTATGTTTAAAAACCACCTATGAGTGAGTACATGTGATAATTGTCTTTCTGTGTCTGGGTTACCTCACTCAAAATAATGCTTTCTAGTTCCATCCATTTTCCTGCAAAATTCAAGCGGTCGTTATTTTTTTTCTGCTGTGTAGTACTCCATTGTGTAAATGTACCACATTTTTCTTATCCATTGTTCGATTGAGGGGTATTTAGGTTGTTTCCAGGTCCTGGCTATGACAAACAAAGCTGCTATGAACATAGTTGAGCACATGTCCTTGTGGCACGATTGAGCATCCTTTGGATATATACCCAAAGTGGTATTACTGGGTCTTGAGGAAGGTTGTTTCCTAATTTTCTGAGAAATCGCCACACTGACATCCATAGGGGTTGTACCAGCTTGCATTCCCACCAGCAATGCAAAAGTGTTCCTTTTTGCCCACAACCTCTCCAGCATAACTTGTCATCAGTGTTTTTGATCTTGGCCATTCTTACAGGTGTTAGATGGAATCTCAGAGTTGTTTTGATTTGCATTTCTCTGATGACTAAGGATGTTGAACATTTCCTTAAGTGTCTTTCGGCCATCTTAGAGTCCTCTGTTGAGAGTTCTCTGTTTAGGTCTGTGCTCCATTTTTTATTGGATTATGTGATCTTTTGGTGTCCAATTTCTTAAGTTCTTTGTATATTTTGGAGATCAGACCTCTGTCTGATGTGGGGTTAGTGAAGATCTTTTCCCATTCTGTAGGCTGTTGTTTTGTCTTATTGACCATGTCCTTTGCTTTACAGAAGCTTTTCAGTTTCAGGAGGTCCCATTATTAATTGTTTCTCTCAGTGTCTGTGCTGCTGGGGTTCTATTTAGGAAGTGGTTCCCAGTGCCAATGCGTTCAAGTGTACTTCCCACTTTCTCTTCCATAAGGTTCAGTGTGGCAGGCTTTATGTTGAGGTCTTTGATCCATTTGGACTTGAGTTTTGTGCATGGTGATAGATATGGGTCTATTTTCATTCTTCTACATGTTGATATCCAGTTATGCCAGCACCACTTGGCTAAACTGTATCTTAAACTGACCCCTAAAAACAAATTAAAAAATCCCACAGGGGCTGGAGAGATGGCTCAGTGGTTAAGAGCACTGGAGAGATGGCTCAGTGGTTAAAGAGCACTGGCTGTTCTTCCAGAGGTCCTGAGTTCAATTCCCAGCAACCACATGGTGGCTCACAACCACCTGTAATGAGATCTGGCGCCCTCATCTGGCACGAAGGTGACCATGCAGGCAAAACACTGTGTATATAATAAATAAATCTTTTTTTAAAAAAAATCCCACAGATGTAGGACTCAAACCATAGCACACACTGGGTTCTAATTCTCCCAGGAAAGGAGGAGGAGAAGTGGATCTCCTCACAGTGCCCTTGGTATCCTTCAGTGCTCCTGACACTGTACTCCGGGCCTTTTATTACTGTTGATGGAAGGGTGACGATATTTTAAAAGTGGAAAGTGCTTCTTAATTATAAAAGACTGTCATGTACTATTATTATTATTATGTATTATTAAATCCTAATGACAGTCTTGGAAGATGACTTACTGTCCCCATTTCAGCTGAGGAAACTGAAGCTGGGCATAGTGGCACACAGCTGTCATTCCCAGTACTGGGAAGCTGAGGTGGGAAGATCAAGAGTTCAGGCCACCGTGGGTTACACTGAGTTTTCCAGGACAGCCTAGGCTTCATGGAGGGAGCCTGTCTCAAAATGAACGAAGCCGGGGCTGGAGAGATGGCTTAGGGTTAACCCAGAGGACCTGAGTTCAATTCCCAACACCCACATGGCAGCTCACAACTGTCTATACCTCCAGTTCCAGGAGATCTGACACCCTCACACAGATATACCTGCAGGCAAAACATATACACGTAAAATAAAAATAAATTATAAATTATTATTATATCACTAAAGCAAAATTCATACCAATGCAAATTATTCATATCTATATCATCTCCCCCTTTAAATTTAAATTTAAAGAACATTTATAAACAATATTTGGGAATATGGGCATAGTGTTTTTTTTTTTAACTTTTTCCTGTTGTATGGGGGCACTATTAATCAGGTCTTTTATGGTGTATTCTGTGTGCCAGGTTCATCTCATTTGGCAGTTGAGTGAAGTAATTTTTTGACGGTGTTCACAGTGACCTTTTAGGAGGGCATGGTCTATCAAACCATATTTGTGTAGAAGCAATCCACAGGGTCTCATCTTCTTTGAAAACAAAAGAAGAACCTCCCTTCCAAAGCATCATATCCTTAGACCCAAATTTGGAAGTCATGATACCTTTAGAACATATATGTTGGTTTTGTTTGGCAGCCCATACAATGAAAATTTTCTCTGTACTTAGCTCCTTTACAGTCAAAAAATTCAAAGAAAACACAATAGAATACATAATCCAGAAAAAAATTATAAATTATTAAAAACAAAAAACAAAGTCAAGCTGGGTGTAGGATCCGGGACTTCAAAGTCATCCTTGGCTACATGGTTTGGAACTAGCTTCAGCTTTAAGATCCTGTCTCAAGCTGGGTAGTGGTGGTGCATGCTTTTAATCCCTGCACTCCAGAGGCAGAGGCAGGCAGATCCCTGCAAGTTTGGGGCCAGCCTGGTCTACAGAGTGTGTTCCAGGACAGCCAGGGCTACACAGAGAAACCCTATCTCAAAAAAAAGAAAAAGAACTAGAAAAAAAAATCCTGTCTCAAAATACAGAAAAATAAGAGCTGAGTGTCCCCTGGGAAGGCTGTGCTGGCATGGTCCCTCATATGCTTATGTCTCCCCAGGACTGCAGTGTCCTCCTGTCTGTGGAGCCCACTGACCAAGGCTGCTACCCGCTGAATGACCACCTCTTCTGCAAGCCTTGCCATATCAAGCGGAGTGCTGCTGGGTGCTGCTGAGAAGTCCGGTGGCTGGCCCTTCCCTGACTTGGTTTCCCTGCCTAACTTCCCTGCATCCGTTCCTTTCGAGCCTTACTGGGCACCAGCGCACTGCTCAGCCCACGGTGTCTAGACACAAGGGCCTGAGACATGGGGTCTTGGCCTCCTGGTACATAGCACCCCCCAGACTTTCAACTCCTCCTCTGCTGACCAGAAGGCCCCTCACTACAAGACTGGGACCCTGGCCACTCTGTGGTGCTGGCCCTGACCTATTTGTGGGGGCAGGTCTCGGGGTGATGCCCATGTCTCTGACCATGATGCTTAGCTCCCTAGCAGAAAGTGCTGAGACCCAGCTTAGTGTTTTGAACTGAGCTGTTTGTTTGAAGTGTGCTTGCCCAGTTACTGTAGGAAGTGTATTTTGAAAATTAAGAAATTTATGCTGGAGCTGGACGCAAAGGCAGGAGGATCTCTGTGAGTTTGAGGCCAGCCTGGTCTACCAGGTTAGCTTCAGGACAGCCAAAGCCATCCAACAAAACCCTGTCTCGAAAAACCAAAAAGAAAAGGAGAAAAATGTGGCTGGAGAGATGGCTCGGTGGCTGAGAGTACCTGCTGCTCTTGTGAAGGACCAGGGTTCATTTCCCAGCATCTCCATGGAGCCTTTTAAGTGCTTGATTTTTAACTCTAATTCCAGGAGATATGATGCCCTCTACTGGCCTCTTCAGGCACTCATATCCATGTGGTGCACATACACATGCACACACACAAATCTTTATAATCAGGTGTAGTGACACATGCCTTTAATCCCAGTACTCGGGAGGCAAAGGCAGGCAATCTCTGCATTTGAAGGCAGCCAGGGCTACACAGAGAAATGCTGTATTTTTTTCTTTTTAAGTAGCTGGGTTTGGCCGTTCCCATCTATGATCCTAGTGCTTGGGAGAACTACCCGAAGCCTGAGCCCTGCCAGGTCTTCATAAAATTCCAGATCAGCCTTGGCTGCATTCAGAGACTGTGTCTCAAAAAAGAAAAAGAAACATAAATGTGTGGGAAGTTGACACATTGGCCACCCCTCCTTCCTGCCTGTGGCACACGAGCTGCAGTAGAGATGGGGTCGAAGAGCAGGAGGATGGCCAGTAGCCCCCACTAGCTTACTGGCCCTCCTGGGCGCTTCAGTGAGTGGTCTGTGGACATGGACTAAATGCCTTTCATTTGCTAGGTAACAAGGGTGAGGCTGAGCCTCCTTCCTCCAGCCCTCCAGCCTTCACTGAGGCTGAGGCCTGCACAGGTTCCTTCTCTCTCTTTCCAGGATGAGCCCAGGGAAGGGCACACCCCTTTTGTCTCCCGTTTGTACCTCCCAATGCCCACTTCAGGCCCTGCAGCCAGGCTACTCATAACCACTGCCTCCGTGAGGCCACACTAGAGCGTTCTTTCTTTCAGAGAAGTTCACTTTAGGCCTGGCAAGATGACTCAGCTGGTAAAGGTGCTTGCCGCCAAGCCTGAGTTCTATCCCTGCAACACTCATGGAAGGAGAGAACCATTTCCCATAGGTTGTCCTCTGGTTTACACATGCATGCCATGGAATCACATTTGCACACATGTATACACAAGTAATAGAAAATGTAAAATAGAAAAAGGAAAAGAAATCACTTTTGTGCTTTGTAACGTCTAAGATGCACATAGAACAAATTAAATGTTTTCCTTCCTTGCATCTTGTTTTTATTTGGGGGGGGTTGTTGTTTTCCTTTTGGATTTCATTTGTGTGAAATAGTATCTTATGGTATCCCAGGCTAGCCTTGAACTACCTATGTAGTCCAGGATTGCCTTGACTTTGAATTCCCCTGTCTCCACCTATATTCTGGGATGATGTTTCTAGTGCTCGAACCCAGAGGTACATGAGACCCTATCCTATATATATAGCACAGTGGGTTGAGTACATGAATCGTGTTTTTGAGACCCTGGCTTCCATCCCCAGCACCCAAACAAAAATATATCTGAATGAAAGCAGATACCGAGAAACAAAGAGAGAAGATGATGAAGTGGTGACATGCTCCGGGACTTCTTTGGACATAAATCCCCCTGCTTTTGGGACCTGGGATGCTGGCTGGCTTCCAGTTTGCAGCTCCGGACCCCGAGCTCTATCAAGGCAGGTGTGGCGCACAGCCACTAGGGGGCAGCATGGACCAATGAACTGGCAGTGATACCCGGGCGCCCGAGGTTCTCCATTGTCTCAGCAGCGTCTCTGTGCGTGGGGCGGGCAGAATGCTCCTCGGGCACATCCACTACCGGGGTTTGCAGAACGGCAGAGACAGAAAACGTCTCTAAAGAGTGACATAGCCACGAAACTTTTCCACCTGTACTAGGAGTGCGTTCTCTCGAAAGACCTCCAGCTGAAGATTAAGCCCCTCACTGGCCCAAACTCTCACCTTCTAGGGAGCGAGCACCAGTAAACCCAGAATGAGACTTAGGAACATGGACTCCGAACACAGCACGAGCAGGAGTTGCCTGGGAGCCTTGAACTTTCCCGCAGTCCTGTTCCAAGGTCCCTCTCACCGGAGCCCACGCCTCTCGCCAGAGGCCACACCCAGGTACTTAGAGTATGACCTCACTAGCATGCTCCTGCCCCTCCAGTAAGACCTGCAGCTGCCTACCCAGCCAGAATAACCATCAGAAGGGCTCAGCTAATGGCAAATCTATGCCAGCCAGAAATCCCGGAAGCTGAGGCAGGAGGCTCTAGACTTCGAGGTCATCTTTCCTTCCTTCTTTCCTTTCCTTTCCTTTCCTCTCCCCTCCTCTCCTCCCCTCCCCTCCCCTCCTCTCCTCTCCTCTACCCCCAGTCCTGTGGAAGAGCAGCCAGTGCTTTTAACCACTGGGCCATCTCCCCACACCGTTCAAGGCTGAGGACGTAGTAAATATCAGATCTGCCTGACCTACTTTGAAAGGGTGTAAAGAGGGATGGTATTTGTGGCACGTACCCATAATTCCAGAAATCAGAAGGCATAGGAAGGTGAAAAAGGCCATCCTGGGATATGCAGAGAGAACATGTTCCCAAAACAAACAATGAGAAGGGCCTGTTAATCCCAACACTGAGAATAAGACCTAACTACCACAATTTGAGCCAAATTTGAAGCAAATTTGATTTTTTTATTGGGGTGCACCCAAGAGCTAGCCAGGGACTGTCTCCTAAATTGGGTTAAAGAAAGCAGCCCCGAATCCATCTCTTGGGCACCATTTAAGGAATGAAATCACACAGGAGCAGTTTTATTGAAGGGAGACAGTGGGGCAATAAATCTTTTTCGCAAAAAAATCTTTTAAAAAATGTAGTCATCGGGGCTGGAGAGATGGCTCAGTGGTTAAGAGCATTGCCTGCTCTTCCAAAGGTCCTGAGTTCAATTCCCGGCAACCACATGGTGGCTCACAACTATCTGTAATGAGGTCTGATTCCCTCTTCTGGCCTGCACACACACACACAGACAGAATATTGAAAACTTAATAAATAAATAAATTAAAAAAAAATGTAGTCATCCACCGTGGGATTAGGGAGGGGACACGGAGGATCAGGGAGGTCAAGCTGGGTGTGGGCACACCTTTAATCCCAGCACTTGAGAAGCTGAGGCAGGTGGATTTCAATGAGCTTGAGGCCAGCCTGTCTACAGAGCGAGTTCCAGGACAGCCAGGGATGTTACACCGAAAAATCCTGTCTTGAAAAACAAAACAAGGCCGGTGGTGGCACATGCCTTTAATCCCAGCACTCCCGGGAGGCAGAGGCAGGCGGATCTCTGTGAGTTCGAGACCAGCCTGGTCTACAAGAGCTAGTTCCAGGACAGGCTCCAAAGCCATAGAAAAACAAACCAAACAAAACAAAACAAAAACAAACAAACAAAATCAAGGCCATGGTTTGGGGAAGGTCAAGTTCCAGTGAACAGAGAGTAACTCAGCTCTCACAGTAAACAGAAAACGTATTTTCAAAATGGAGTCAGGCAGGTTTCTCAGACTCACAAACTGGCTCAGTGGGCAAAGGCTCTTGCCACTGCACCTGACAACCAAAGTTCAAATATCCTGACAATGAGAGGAGAGAACTGACTCCCGGAAGTTGCCCTCTGTGCTCTGCTTGCAGGATTTGGGATGGGTGGACCCATACACATAAATAAATGTACTTATTCGCCACAAGAAGGTGGCGATGGGGAACATCAGGTGTGGGGGGGGTCAAACTCTCCCACTTTTTACAACTGAATTTAAGTTGCAGCTCTGAAAAGGGCAGAACGGGTGTCTTTTGCCATTTATCTCCGAGGCCCTTACAACATTCGGAGTCCAGGCAGAGAACAAGCATGGTGGGCTTCAGGCTCACAGTGTCTCAAGCCCAAACCAGCAGCCCCCTTCTGGGTCACATCAATTTTGTGCAGATGTGTCCAAAAATGATAAGACTAAACCTCAGCCAGTTTGAAATATATTAAAGTAACTGCTGCTTGCCTAAGCAATGACATAGCTGACCCTGAGACTCCTCTTAGCTAGGCTTAAAAGGAGCTCGGGGTTGAGGACATTTTGTGCATTTTGTGCAGGTGAACGACCCCACATGCATGCTCGTATAATAAATGCTCTTTGCTCTTACATACTATTTAAGTCTGGGGTTTTTCTTCAGTGTTTTCTTGGACCCTACAAAGGTTTGAGGGAGGGCATGAGACCCTCAGAGTGGTGCTGTGCAAGGAAGCATCCCCTAAGAGGTAGAATAAAAATACTCAAGGCTGCACAGTGGTAAGGATCAGGATGTCCAGTGAAGTCTCCAAGGACTCTTTGGTAGACACACCTCAGAAACATCTATGTTATGGAATATTCCAAAAACCATCATGCATGCAACACATGTCCAAATTCAAGTGAAAAACAATTTTTTGAGCAGTCACTTTAGCTGGTTATGTGGCTCAGTTAAAAGTGTATTTGCCTAGCATGCACAAACCTAAGCCTTGGGTTTGATCCTCTGCTGTGGGAGTGCCTTCAGCCAATAACCTTTAAGATACCAGCCCACTTGGGCATGGTCTCTTATACTATAAAAGTAGCTGTAAAGCATATGCTCGCTCTCTTGCTTCTGGCTGCTAGATTTGGTCCGTTTCCCATTTGTGCAGAGGACTATGATCAAGGACAGTGATCTGTGAGTCTCCCCTAAATAAATAATCCTTTATTATACGTAATTCTGAACTACTGTAGGATTATTTTGTAATCACCTGGCACCCAAACATGGGGACCAGTCCACACTTTTTGGGATCAGTTTGCCAGCCACGTGGCACACTGGGCACGGATTCTCACACCTGCTACTCAGCCCTCCCTGGCTCGCAATGCACACGCTACCTCTCTGTGCTTTACACACCAGCCCACACACTGCTGCCTGTGATCCTCACAGTGCACAGAGTCCACAATTCACACTGAGGGGAAAACTTTGGGTTTTCACTATATCCTGGACCCCATCTCTTGGAATCGTTTGATCGCCTTAATAACTGCTCTTAATTTGTTAAACAAAGCATATTTTTCGGAACCTAAGTAAGCAACACATGCTGGTCACTGCTGCTAGGGTTTCTCAGCCACGTGGCAGCAACTGCAACACGTGCTGGCCAATAATGATTACTACACCTACACCAATTCATTGCAATTGCCTTACAACAGGTAAGATCTGAAAACCTACAAAAATTACTGATAATATAACTATCCAGGAGTTCAGTAATTATTTTACTTATACTATGAAAGGTATTCAGCAAGGCTTATGTGATTTTCCTTCTACATGCCTTTATTTGATTCTAGGAATTAGTTTTTTTCAATATTATCTCATTAAAAAATGGTTCAATAACAGGGCCAAGAATGAGGCACTTTTAGAAATAATACAGTCTATACAGACTAATAATGGACAGCTATTTGAGAAGATCAATACTATGGAGAAAGATAGCATCAATTTGACAGAATTATCTGAAAGAATTTGTGCTGTTGAATTTAACAATCAGAATCTGTTGAAAAGTTATGATGGATTAACAGATAAGATATCTCTCCAGGAAGATAATATGCACACCATCAAAATTATGTCCAAGGATGAGATATTATCTTTACTGGATAAGCTTTATACCTTGAACTCCTTAGTGAGGGCATTAGAACAGAATACTGGACAGGAGTTTCAGACTTTACAAAAGGCAGTAGTAAAAATATTTGAAAAGATTGAGAAATTTATTGATACTGATAATCAGGGACAGAAGGTACAAGGACAGAATTTAGCCATATCAGTATGCATTCCTGGTCACTGTGGAAAACATGTTTCACCCGGAAAATTAAAAAATCCAGTGCCTACTGTGAAAAATCATATTGATTTGGATGATGAAATAGACATGGAGGATGAGTCAAAAACTCCAGTAGGAAATAGGAAATGTAAATTTTAGAAGACTTCTATAAACGATCAAAGACCAAAGCTAAGAGTGTATATAAATGACATTGTAATTGAAGGATTACGAGACACAGGTGCAGACATGACTATCATTACTCCAGAATCTTGGCATCCAGATTGGCCTCTTCAAGAGGCACATATTCAATTCAGAGGAATTGGAACCCTATCTCAAGTGAAACAAGCATGAGATGGGTTAAATGCATAGGGCCAAAAGGACAGAAAGGAAGGCTGAGGCCATATGTGGCTAATATTGCAGTGAATGTATGGGGTTGTGACCTATTACAGCAATGGAATACCCAGATTTACATTCCTGCAGTTCCAAAAACTCATGTTTCTGGGAAAGATATTATAAGGTATTTTAAACAAAGGTCCCCAGTCATTCAGTTGTACAAGAACACAAAGCAGCTAGCAAACCTTCAGAGGTACCAACAACCCTGCCTTTAAAATGATTAACTGAGAAACCAATATGAGTTAAACAATGGCCTTTAGCAGAAGACAAACTGTGGGCGTTAAAACAGCTGGTACAGGAACAACTAGATACTCATCATATTGAAGAATCTACCAGTCCTTGGAATTCTCCTGTATTTGTTGTTAAAAAGAAATCTGGAAAATGGAGAATGGTGACAGATCTTAGAGCTATCAACAAGGTTATCCAACCTATGGACCCTCTACAGTCTAGAATTCCTCTGCCTTCTCTATTACCAAAAGGATGGCCTCTTATAGTTAATTGATTTAAAAGATTGCTTCTTCACTATACAAGAAAGACAGAAAAATTTGCTTTTACAGTGCCTACTTATAATAAATCTTAGCCTACTAGGAGATACCAGTGGACTATCCTCCTACAGGGAATGCTCAGTATCCCCACCCTATGCCAATACTTTGTAAATCAGCCATTGAAATAATACACAAGCAATTTCCTAAGTCTATAATTTACCATTTCATGGATGATATTTTGTTATCTGACTCAAATGCAGATACTTTAGAATATTTGAAGAAGTAAAGAAAGTTTTGCCTAAATGGGGATTACAAATTGCTCCTGAAAAAATACAATGAGGAGATTCTGTCAATTACCTACGTTACAAAATAGGTTCACAGAAAATTAGAATGCAAAAGCACAAATTAGGAGAGACTAGTTGCAACTCTTAATGACTTTCAAAGGTTGTTAGGAAACATTTCCAGTTTACAACTGGCTGTCCCAACATCTGATCTAATAATTCATTTAAACAAAACCTTAGATGGTGACAAAGACTTAAATAGTCCCAGAGAATTAACAGCTGAAGCAGAAAAAGAATTGATGGTGGTTGAAGAGAAATTATAGGAGGCACATGTAGATAGAGTGAATCCAAATCTTAATTACATTCTAGTCATATTGCCTTCCAGAATTTCTCCTACAGGAATTTTAATGCAGAGGGAAGCTATTATCTTAGAATAGATCTATTTACCACATAAACAAAGTAAAAAATTAAAAACTTATGTGGAAAAAGTCTCTGAATTAATTATAAAAGGTAAATTGAGACTTCATCAGCTGGGCAGTGGTGGTGCACACCTTTAATCCCAGCACTCAGGAGGCAGAGGCAGGTGGATCTCTGTGAGTTCAAGACCAGCCTAGGCTACAAGAGTTAATTCCAGGACAGGCTCCAAAGCTACAGAGAAACCATGTCTCGAAAAACAAAAAAAAAAAAAAAAGAGAGAGAGAGAGAGAGAGACTTCATCAACCAGCAGGTATAGACCCAGCAGAGATTATAGTGCCTTTTACTACTGATGAAATAAAGAAATTATGGGAAGACAATGAACCATAGCAAAGAGCTTGTGCTAATTTTTTGGGAGAAATTAATAGCAATTATCCCCAAAAGTGATAGAATTAACCTTATAAAGAGAACTACTTGGATTCTTTTCCAAATTGTACATGACACACCAATAACTGGAGCACATACATTTTATACTGATGCAAACAAATCAGGAAAAGCAGGTTACAAATCAGAAGAATTAAGTAAGGTGGAACAAAGCCATTATAACTCTGTCCATAAGGCAGAGTTATATGCTATTCTCATGGTGCTAAGAGATTTTAAAGATTTAACCTCTCAATATAGTTACTGACTCTCAATATGTAGAAAGAATTGTCTTGTATATTGGAACCACTGAATTTATACCAGATGATACAGAATTGACTTCATTATTCATTCAGGTCAATACAAAATCAGGAATAGGCTTTGTCCCATATCCATAACACATATCTGATCCTATACAGGTCCTCTAGCTCAAGGTAATGCAGAAACTGCTCGATTATTGATTGGAAGTGTGCTGAAGGCCTCAGAATTTTATAAAAAACATCATGTTCACAGCAAAGATTTAAAGAAAGAGTTTTCTATTACATGGAAACAAGCTAAGGAGATCATAAAGAGATGTCCTACTTGCTCTTTCTATAACCAAATACCATTACCAGCAGGCAGTAACCCAAAGGGTACTTAAAGGAATGAAATCTGTCAGATGGATGTGTTCCACTTTACAGAATTTAGAAAATTAAAATATGTACACCACACCATTGACACTTACTCAGGTTTTCTTTTGTTGTTGTTATTGTTTGTTTGTTTTTTGAGACAGGGTTTCTCTATGTAGCTTTGGAGCCTGTCCTGGCACTAGCTTTTGTAGACCAGGCTGGCCTTGAACTCACAGAGATCCGCCTGCCTCTGCCTCCCGAGTGCTGGGATTAAAGGCGTGCGCCACCACCACCCAGCTTTATTCAGGTTTTCAATGGGCAACTGCCTTGAGCTCAGAAAAGGCTGATCAGTAATCACTCACTTATTAGAAGTTATGGCTATCATGGGTATACCGGAAAAATAAAGACAGACAATGGTTCAGCAAGTGTCCAAGAAAATGAAACAGTTTTTTTTGCTTATTATAATATAAGGCATATTACAGGTATACCAAACAATCATACAGGTCAGGCAGTTATAAATAGATCAAACTGAACTATAAAGGATATGCTAAACAAACAGAAAGGGATAGAAAATACCCCCAGAAATAGATTGCATAATACTTTATTAGCCTTGAATTTTCTTGACGCTAATGAGAAAGGAACAACAGCAGAGAGACATTGGCTAATAGAAAAACTTCTGAATTAAATCAGCCAGTGTATTTCAAAGATGTGTTGACCTCACAATGGAAACCAGGAGATGTGCTACGTTGGGAAAAGGGTTTCACTCTTGTTTCCACAGGAGAAGGAAAACTATGGATGTCATCAAAATTAATATTCAGTTTGAAAAAGAGAAACCTCTTGAAAGAGAAATGACAGCTCATCCACAGAGGTGACAACTATACAGGTGGTAAGGAAACTTCCTAAGGGTTGGGGCAGGGTTCTGTTCTTCTCTTTGCAGGAAAATACTCTTCTTCAAAGAGTCAAGAGACCTTGGACATCTAGATGCCTAAAGATGAAAAGATAGCTATCCAGAAAGAATCAATAAGCAAAGAGAAATCTAACTTATCATGCTATATCATCTGCATGGTAAAATTTGATTATCTGGACTGTGGGGCAATATTATACAGGCCACATATTTCTATATTGTATGGCGGCCAGGCTCTGAAGCCATAGGTTGCACCTGAGGTGGTCAGCTGGCACTTAGAGACAGGCTGTGCTAATGTTCTTATGCTCCCTTTCTTGTAATTATAGAGATCACCTGGGAAGAAGTGTTAATCTGCCAGGTGGTGGTGGTGCACACCTTTAATCCCAGCACTCAAGAGGCAGAAGCGGGCGGATCTCTGTGAGTTCAAGGCCATCCTGATCTACAAGAGTTAGTTCCAGGACAGGATCCAAAGCTACAGAGAAACCCTGCCTCAAAAAACAAAACAAAACAAAACAAATTTAAAAAGAGGTGTTAATCTAAGCTACATGACAGAGCAGCCATAGTTGCTGATGTGACTTTAGTCCTGCTACCCTGGAAACAGAATTGCTAATGGACTTTGCCCCCAGTTTACTTTTGGATATAAAAGCTGTTGAAAATAAACCTGGGTGATCAGCAGGATTTGAATGTTCCCTGAGACTCTCTTCCGATATTGCTGTATGAACTGTGTCTCAATTATTCCCGTGCCTACACGTTGGTCCAGAAAGATAATTTATGTTGGGGTTGGACTGTGACATAGTGGCACTGGCAACGTGGGACTGACCGCTGAACCCCAATAAACGCTGGAGAAGTGACCAGACGTACAGAGGAAAAAGTGAGGAACTTGCGAGAGAAAACTGCACCACAGGTGGGTACATAATAGGCGCTCAAGAATAGAATTTAAGGAAGCATAAGATAAAGCAGGACAGTAATATCAGGAGTAAAATTTGTAAATATAGAAATATGGAGCAAGGAAAAAGCAATCAAATGGCTATACAGTTAACTGGAGATATATTAAAGGACAGAGGAGAAAGAGCACAGCAGCATCAGATACAGGAGTTTTTAGAATTTATAGAGGAGATATGCCCTCGGTTTTCTGAGCACAGGACTTTAGATGTTGCAGCATGGAAAGAAGTAGGGATAAGGATTCAACAACATTATAGTAATTATAGACCAGAAAGCATCCCTGTAGATACACTTTATTTCAGGATGCTAATACAGAAAAGGTTAGACTTAAATCTTGACCAGCAGGAGGTACTTCCCTCTGCACCACTGGAGGAGTTGTTAGATGCTTTTACAGAACCGAGTAGTTACAATCAGTCAGAGACTAATGATTTAGACTCTGAAGGGGAGTCTTCATCTCCCTCACTAGCAATCAGCAATGCTGAGAGACAGGGACAGAATAATGAGGTTCAGAAGGAGCTAAAAGGCTTGAGAAAGATGGTAACCTCGCTGTCACACAGACTAGAAACTGTGCAGATCCAGGACTCTTGTAAGAAGAGGAATTCTCTTCCTACCGTAATAGCTGGTTTATACCTGCCTACGAAACAGACACATAACAATAGTAATGAATCTTCTTTACAAGCTTGTATCAGGGAAGCTGCTAGCAGAGGGGAAGAGATGCAAGGATTTTAATTGTTTCCGGAAATAGAGCAAAAAGATGAGCAAGGAAATTTGCTTAGGATACATATTCCTATATCATTTAAGTTACTCAAAGAATTAAAAACTGCTTGCACTCAGTATGGTCCTATGGCACCATTTACCCAGACGCTGTTAGAAAATAGAGCAGTAGAAACTCTACTACCACCAGTGGATTAGAAGCCAAGGCCAAGGCTTGCCTGTCAGGAGGAGACTAGCTATTGTGGAAAACTGAATTTTCAGAACAATGTCAGGCCACAGCTGAGAGAAACAGAGCTCAGCAGATTCCTATTTCATATGAGATGCTTGCAGGTGAGGTACCTTATATATGGGAAAAGATCAGCAGTTAGAATCTGATATAGCATCATATGTCCAAATTAATGCAGCAACCAAAAAGGCCTGGAGTAGACTTACATCATCAAAAGAACAGGCTGAGGAGTTATCTAGCATAAGACAGGGACCAGATGAATTATTTCAGGACCTTGTTTCCAGACTAACAAATTCTAGGTTGATTGGAGACAAAGAAGCAGGGCAGTTAAACAGCTAGCCTTTGAGAACACCAATGCTATAAGTAAGTGCAGGGAGCCATTACAAGATGATGCTTGCATCCTCGCAGTTTGGAGGTAAACAATTCCATATTTGGCAATGCTTCCGGACTGAGCGTCCAGGTGCTTCCCGCATGCGCAATAACCTAATTGTCCCTAACCAATCCCGAGGACTCTGGTGCCAGCGGGACTTAGCAGCCAATCAAGGCACGAGTCGCGTCACATCTCCCTATATAAGCAGCCGCCATTTAGAGTTCTCTCTCTCTCGCCTCCCGCCTCAACCAAGTGCTCTCCAATAAAGCGTGATCCGAGAAAAATCCTGAGTCTGGCTGTTTATTCCTCTGGTTGGGAGTCAGCCAGAAGTAAGGTGGCTCTAAGACCTTTTATTTATTTATTTATTTTAAAGATTTATTTATTTATTATGTATACAACATTCTCCCTCCATGTATGCCCACACGCCAGAGGAGGGCGCCAGATCTCATTACAGATGGTTGTGAGCCACCATGTTGTTGCTGGGAATTGAACTCATGACCTCTGGAAGAGCAGCCAGTGCTCTTAACCACTGAGCCATCTCTCCAGCCCTCTAAAACCTTTTAAAAGGCAAGATAGCATTGCAGATTATATCCGAATTTGCTCGGATATCAGCCAATCATATACACAGGGAATGGCTATAGCTGCTGCCTTGCAGGGAAAGACAATGACATCTTATTCCAGCAGGAAGACCTAGCCCCAAGGAGAATACAAACTACAGGAATTCCTGGAGGCTGTTTTGGATGAGGTCTTATGGGGCATCAGGTCAGGCAATGTCCTGATAGGAGAGTAAGCCCGAGCACAAGAGAACCAGGATTGTGCAGGAGAGGAGAACATTGTACCAGTGAGTGCAGATCAAAAAGAGATGATCTAGGAAATCCCCTTTTGGGAAATGAACTCAGGTGCCAGCCTCAGGCCCCGAGACAAAATTATGGGGCAATCCAGCAATCTGTTTCCCCACAGGGAAATCTGTACAGGACCTTTTCAAGGCAACCCCGGGAAGTGTAGGGCTTGACCCCAACTCTTCCGTATACATGGTTCTGACACCTGACATGGAGATGTAAGCTCTCCCCATGGGGGTCTATGGGCCTTTATCAAAAGGCACTGTAGGATTATTGTTAGGGAGAAGTAAGAAGCACAACTATGCAAGGAATTATTGTTGCTCCTGGAGCCATTGATTCTGATTTTGAGGGAGAGATCAAGGTGATGATTCACTCACCAAGTGAAGTTTCTGTAGTAAAAGCAGGTCACAGGCTTGCACAATTAATTTTACTTCCTGCTGTGCAAACCAAAAGTCAAAGCAAGAAAGACAAGAGGAAAGGACAGATTTGGTTCATCTGATGCATGTTGGCTGTAAGACATAGGTCCTCAGAGACAGAACTCACTTTGTTTATAAATGGAAAAGATTTTCTGGTCTTCTAGATACTGGCATGGATATTTTGGTTATAACCGCCAGTCAATGGCCTTCTAAGTAGCCAAAAATGGAGACTATTACACAAATACAAGGAACTGGTCATACTAGAAATCCTGAACAGAGTAGTAATGAACTGCATTGGGAAGATGGAGAAGGCCATGAGGAAACTTTCCAGCCGTATATTATTCCTTATTTACCCATAAATGTATGGGGCCGAGATATTATGTCCAGAATGGGGGTATATTTATATTCCCCCAGCACAGCTGTTACTAATCAAATGTTTCAACAAGAATTATTACCTCATCAAGGTCTAGGCAAGGATAATAAGGAAAGATCGATCCTATCATACCAGATGGTAGACCTCCTAGGGCAGGATTAGGTTATTTTTAGGAGAGGTTACTGAGAAACCTGTACTCCATGCAGACCCAATAGTATGGAAAAGTGATGAACCTGTAAGGGTAAATCAGTGGTCTCTAACAGAAGAAAAATTACAAGCTGGCCAGCAGTTAGTGCAGGAACAGCTGGATAATGGACACATTACACCATCTAATTCACCATGGAATTCTCTGATTTTTGTTATTAAAAAAAATCAGGAAAGTGGAGATTGATTCAGGATTTAAGGGAGGTTAATGCAACCATGCAGCCAATGGGAACATTACAACCTCAGCATTACATAAGCCATAAACCAAGGGTGGTGGTGCTGGTAGGCCCAGCCATGACAAGGCCTAAATTTCAGATTACCCTAAGCCAACACCTGGTTCCAAGAAAGATCACAAATTGTAACCATCCAGGAATGGACCATCCAAGGGGAAATGACCTAACATTCTAACCATTGTAGAAAGGATCACCTGATGTCCCTTAGCCCAGCACACACCCATACCTTTTCACCAAGACACCCCTAGACAAATGTTAGCCAATCAGGGTGTAATGATTGTTCTGTCTCTTTAAGAGACAAGCCACGCCCACTTCCTCCCACATCCCATGAGGCAGGCTGATCTTCAACTTCCAGCCTGAGCTCTCTCTCTTTTCCATCTTCCTCTTGGAGAGGCAGCTTCTGCTTCTCTCTCTACCCTTCCCCTTCCCCCACTTCTCTCTCTCCTCTCTCTCTCTCTCTCTCTCTCTCTCTCTCTCTCTCTCTCTCTCTCTCTGCTCTTCTCCCCTTCACCCTTCTCCCTCCATAACCCTCTGAATAAATATCCAACTTTACTCTGCATGGCGTGCCAATCCATGCCTCTGTCTCTTGCCCGCCCGCCACGTGTCTCCCTGCCTGGGACCAGTCACCACTCAGGGACTGGCAGCCGTCTCTGCCTGGGACTGGCTGCATCAGGGCCTGCTGCCTGCCGCCACATGGCCAGCTACCACCACTTGGGGACCTACAGCATTTCTGCTGCCTACTGCCACTGGGAATCCTGCAGCATTTTTAATTTTTCCACTACACAGGGGTCCTGGACTCCTCACCCCAACCTCTTCTATGATTAAAAACCCCAACCCATAAGAGCTCAAGACTCTCTGATCTTGCCAATGTGTTGGACACATGAAAAGTTCAAACTTGAATAAATGCTCTTTGCTTTTACATATGGGACTCAGTCTCCTTGTGGTTTTTGAGGGACTCCAAAATCTGGGCATTACATTTAGAGGTTCGTCCAGGATCCTCCAAGCACACCAGAACCACTGCCCTGTAGAGTCTTCAGCTGTAAGTTTTCTGTTCTGTGTTTCCTGTGTTTATGCTTTGTTTCATATCTTTCTGTTTTTGGATAACCTTCTGTAAGTGGGCCCAGAATCTGTGCGAGCCTATTGACAGTCTGAGTGGATACTTGCTAGATGACCTGAAAAGACATTCTGGGGCCTATCTGTACAGGAATGGATCCCTCCTGTTAATTTGGCTCTCAGGGCCCTTCTGTATGGGATCAAGTGCCTCTGGTTTCTGTAAAAAAATAAGTAGGTAGCACCCACAGAACAGCTTGAGGCTGTCATCTTCGGTTCAATTTTGCCTTCAGGCGCTAGGAGGTCTCTGTGTCGTTCTGTGTACTGTTTTGTTTTTGTCTTTTGTCCTCTTTCTGACCTTATAAGACTGTTATAATGGGACAGACTCAGTCAATTAAAGATGCCAAGATAAGATAATGGGGGGGCTAAGAAATCTAAGGGTTAAGATCTAAGACGCAAGAAATTTACTCATATCAGGTTCCATCTATCCATGTTTCTTTATCTTTTCTCTTTCTCTCTTCATTCTTATTCCACTTACTACAAACATTCCAGATACATATACCCTTAAGACCAACAATTCCCTAGCCCTTCAGTCCCAGGGCTGGAATTCTTTTGCCCCATAGACAAATTCTTTTGCCCCATAGACAATCAGATAAGGGTTTTCACACAATCTTGTCTCCCAACATTCATAGAGGATATCAGGTAACTAGGCAACCTACATAAACAGTCAAGGGGAAGCTAATGATCCCTGAATCTGATAGCACATACACCAGGCACTATAATTTCTACAGACCTAGGTCTGGAGTTAGACTTACTGCTCTAAGCGAAGAAGAGACCCAGACCTCTAAATTATCAATCAGTTCCAGGCTATGCTGTTATCAGCCGTTCTGATCTTGGGTGCTGTGGGTCTTTCTCTGGGTTGCAGTTAATTATCTCTTCTGCTGTCATTGAGAGTAAAACACATGCCATAAATTTCCTGAACAAAAATCACCAGTAAACTGAGGTGGAAGTTAGTGTAAGGTGTTAAGAATCTTTTGAGTGGGCTGGAGAGATGGCTCAGAGGTTAAGAGCACTGACTGCTCTTCCAGAGGTCCTGAGTTCAATTCCCAGCAACCACATGGTGGCTCACAGCCATCTATAATGAGATCTGGTGCCCTCTTCTGGCATGCAAGCAGACATGGAAGGAATGTTGTATACATAATAAATAAATAAATCTTTAAAAAAAAAAAAGAATCTTTTGAGTGAGGTAAAACCAGAGCAGCAGCTGGCGCAGGAAGTAATTCTTCGTCTTCTATGTCCTTGGATATCTGTGAATATCTTAAATGGGTTGCTTTAATCCTGGACCCTAAGCACTGACTAGATGCCCCCTGATAATGATAATTGCAGGAAGGCAGATCTGTGTTTACCTAGGCGAAAGGAATGAAGGCCTGGCTATGGGAAACTATTCACGAAACAGTTCTGAACGGTGGGAACTAATTCCCAAATATGTAACATAAATGAAGTCAGCTACAGTGAAAAATCTACAAGAAAAAAAGTCACTTTATTCAGGAAGCAATAACAACAAAAAGCTTTGCCTTTGTCGGATCCCTTGTATCTGATACGCCACTTGTGGGAAGATGGCTGGGCAATTACTGTATAATGTTGTTGCTTGTAGCAACTCAGGAATGCAATTCCCAGCAACCACATGATGGCTCACAACCATCTGTAATAAGATTTGGTGCCCTCTTCTGGCCTGCAGGGACACATGCAAGTAGAATGCTGTATACATAATTAATAAATAAATCTTTAAAAAAGAAAAAAAGAGCCAGGTGGTGGTGGTGCACGCCTTTAATCCCAGCACTTGGGAGGCAGAAGCAGGCAGATCTCCATGAGTTCAAGGCCAGCCTGGTTTAGGACAGGCTCCAAAAGCTACAGAGAAACCCTGTCTCGAAAAAAAAAGCAAAAAAAAAAAAAAAAAAGAATGCTTATTTAAAAGTTTTCTCTATGTCGTTCTGTCAGTCTGAGCCCCTGACACAGTGACAGGGAGAAGAAAACAAAACAACCAAAAAATTTATACTTGGTTTAAGTAAACATTTCTACTTTAAAATATATGTTTGTTTTATTAAATATGGTTAAAAATATGTAAAAATTAAAACTAGTTTAAAAGTGAAAGCTAGTAATAACATTGGAAACTGATAACTTAAAATCTATGCATGGTTAATTTTATTTTTTAAAATAATTTATATATGTGCATTTGTGTTTTGCCATGGGTGTCAGGTCCCCTGGAACTGAAATTATAGACAGTTGTAAGCTACCACATTGATGCTGGGAATTGAACCTGGGTCTTCAGCCCCCCTGCACGGATCATTTTAAAGGAACTATAAATGATTCCAATTTAGATTGCCACCGTTTCTAGTCAGTCACATGACTTGTTGCCAATTTACTAGAGTTAAACGAAAAGATGGATGTAATAGATTTCACCACCATATTGATTAGAGATGACCATGTAAAATGGGCCTAACTAGGAGACAACAGCAAATCTTCAAGATAATTTGGATTGGGATAGATTTTTATATAATTCATGTCCTTTCCTAAAAACAAAGTTTATAAAAAATATAAAATATTAAAACTATACCTCAATGTTTTTATACTCAAGTATGTACCTTGCTCTGGCAGCTTAACTTTGTAATTTAAAGGTTACCCAGGTGATAATGGTTTTAAAGACATAAAGGAATCATAGGGAACAGGTGAAGTTTGCAAATGTATAGCAGGATTAAAGTCCCAAAGAGAGTCCAGTAGTAAGGATGGACCTTAATAGTTTTAGAAATGCCAGTGCCAGATAACAGTCATCAAAAGCACCAAACATAGTGAAATGGAGCAGGCTGAGATCTAGAAGGCAGGCGATGTATATACTAGCGAGGGTGGGGCCAAAGAGGTGATCCAAGCCTCTCAAAAAGAAAAAAAACGTACTTTATTTTTGATATTGCAGATGTTTAAGAGATTTTCTGGGACATTTGTGCTTAATATTGGACTTAAAAGACTAAAAATTAGGTGACAGCCATGCACCAAATACTAACCATAAACTGGGATGTTCATGGGCTGGAGAGATGGCTCAGTGGTTAAGAGCATTGCCGCTCTTCCAAAGGTCCTGAGTTCAATTCCTGGCAACCACATGGTGACTAACAACCATCTGTAATGAGGTCTGGTGCCCTCTTCTGGCCTGCAGACATACACACAGACAGAACATTGTATACACAATAAATACATAAATAAATAAGTAAATAAAAAACTGGGATGTTCATTTCTTGTGATGTAGCAAGACAATGACCTAATCAGTCTGGCAAAGGGCTCGCAGCAGCTTCTAAGCCCATGGGTCTCAACCCTTTGGGGGCTGAAAAACCTTCTTACCGTGGTAGCCTAGGGCCACCTGCATGTCAGATGTTTACATTGATAACAACAGGAAAAAAATATAATGGGAGCCACCACAATATAAAACACTATATTAAAAGATCAAAACATTAAAAAAAAAAACAGTGGTTTAAAAAATGTCTCTCCACACTCAAGTTCTATGCAGGCTTAAGGAAGTTTGTCTAGCCTCCTTCTCTTTGCTAACTTTGCTAAGTTTAAACTATATGGATGAACTGAGTCTTGTGTAAATGTTTTATGTTTCCTAAAAATGTTTTCAATTCAAAATCATTGTTTTGGAAGCTAAACCTGATAGAAATGTAGTATAAAGTCCTAGTCTTATAAAAGCTGCTAACTGCTGGGCGGTGGTGGCACATGCCTTTAATCCCAGCACTTGGGAGGCAGAGGCAGGGGGATCTCTGTAAATTCAAGGCCAGCCTGGTCTACAAGAGCTAGTTCCAGAACAGGCCCCAAAAAAAGAAAAAAGCTGCTAACTATTGTAAAATGTTAAAAAGTACAAGTTAATAGCCATCCTTTTTTTTTTTACATTTTTTTAATTTTTTTATTGATATTTATTGAGCTCTACATTTTTCTCAGCTCCCCTCCATGCCTCTCCCCTTCCCCCTTCAATCCTCCCCCAAGGTCCCCATGCTCCCAATTTTCTCAGGAGATATTGTCTTTTTCTACTTTCTACTACCCATGTAGATTAGATCTATGTAAGTCTCTCTTAGTGTCCGCATTGTTGTCTAAGTTCTCTGGGATTGTCGTTTGTAGGCTGGCTTTCTTTGCTTTATGTTTAAAAACCACCTATGAATGAGTACATGTGATAATTGTCTTTCTGTGTCTGGGTTACCTCACTCAAAATAATGCTTTCTAGCTCCATCCATTTTCCTGCAAAATTCAAGCTGTCATTTTTTTCTGCTGTGTAGTACTCCATTGTGTAAATGTATCACATTTTCTATATCCATTCTTTGATCGAGGGGCACTTAGGTTGTTTCCAGGTTCTGGCTATGGCAAACAAAGCTGCTATGAACATAGTTGAGCACATGTCCTTGTGGCACGATTGAGCACCCTTTGGGTATATACCCAAAAGTGATATTACTGGGTCTTGAGGAAGGTTGTTTCCTAATTTTCTGAGAAATCACCACACTGACCTCCAAAGGGGTTGTACCAGCTTGTATTCCCACCAGCAATGCAGAAGTGTTCCCTTTTCCCCACAACCTCTCCAGCATAACTTGTCATCAGTGTTTTTGATCTTGGCCATTCTTACAGGTGTTAGATGGAATCTCAGAGTTGTTTTGATTTGCATTTCTCTGATGACTAAGGATGTTGAACATTTCCTTAAGTGTCTTTCAGCCATCTTAGATTCCTCTGTTGAAAGTTCTCGGTTTAGGTCTGCACTCCATTTTTTATTGGATTATGTGATCTTTTGGTGTCCAGTTTCTTGAGTTCTTTGTATATTTTGGAGATCAGACCTCTGTCTGATGTGGGGTTAGTGAAGATCTTTTCCCATTCTGTAGGCTGTCGTTTTGTCTTGTTGACTGTGTCCTTTGCTTTACAGAAGCTTTTCCATTTCAGGAGGTCCCATTTATTAATTGTTTCTCTCAGTGTCTATGCTGCTGGGGTTCTATTTAGGAAGTGGTTCCCAGTGCCAATGTTCATAAACATTAAAGGTCTAGAAAGTAATTTAAGATAGTTCTGATAAACAATAAAACAATGACTACATACTGTTTGGATTACAAGCTCAGGATTTTCTGTTTTTGCTGGGACTCAAAGGTATGAGTCTATTTTTACTGTTTTATAGATATCTGTTATTTGCTATTTCTATAATATAAATTTTAATATGGGCCTAAAGGTTTCAAATATATTAACTTCTGTTCCTAGTTTAAATTTGTCTCCACAGGTTTCCCCTTGTTTGGAGGACACAAACAAGCATCAGTTGCTGACTACAGCCTGCTCCAAATGATTGTGGACCATGGACTTGCTAAAAACTGATGTGGACCAGTCTAGCCAATGTGAATGCTCCCTAGCTCTTCAACAAAGTCCACAAACCAAATGTTCCTAAAATTTTCTCTTTTTGACCAGCATTTCACCTTTGTTAACCCTTGACAACGATGCCCCAAAGTCAGCTGGAAGCAGTTAAAAGAATACATCATCCAATAATCCCTGGTTAAATCCTAAGTCAAAAAAAAAAAAACATAAAAAGACTCTAATTGTAAGAGACAATTTGGCCAAAGTTAGCAAAATCAGCTCATGACTGAGCTGACCCTTAGGACCAAGAGGAGTGGGGAAATGTAGGACCCTCACCCCTTCTTCTCAAAGGGGCGAGAAGAAATTTCTTAGCAAAATGTTTTCCCAGGAAGATAGTGGCCTTCCCCTCTCCCACCTGGGAGATTCTGAGCACAAGGTCACTTAGCTCAGCCCAGCCAGCCACCTGGTACAGGCTGATAAAGATGGCCTAGCTCAGAAACAGTGGCCTTGCTCTAACAAGGAGAAAGCTGACTTAGCAGGATGGGAGGGGGTGAAGAACTCTAGGACAACTCTGAAGCCATTTCTGACAACTTTGAGGCCATCTCTGAGGCCCCTCAGCAGTAGTGCTCCCCCGGGAACCAAGGACCTAACAAATACACATGTATGTATTCAAATGTTGGGGACACATCCCCCTGTGTCCTTGTGGATGTTCTCCAAATAGAGCCCAGTTACTGGAATTGGGACAAGGTAACCCACAGATGTTTTGACTCAGTTCCTGACATATTGAATCAGTCCCTGAAATGGGGTCAGAATGACCCACAGATGTTCCCCCTTACCCTGCCTGATCTGGCAACTGCTCTCCCGCCCTGGCTCAGTCCAGTAGCCCTTTGAATAAGCCAATCATAATAGTTACAAAGTAACTCCAGGTGCCCCCCAATTTCCCCTTCTATTTCTATAAAAACAGCCTGTGACAGTTATTCAAGGTCCTTCATCTTCAACTGGGGGACCCTGTTGCTCAACAGTAAATAAAAATCCTCATGCTTTTACATCAACTGCGGTATGAGAGTGGTCTCTTGGAGCAACTACTTCTCAGTGATTGGACTTCAGGGTCCAACAGTCTACACTCAGGTATAATTTATCCTTGGACCTCGGATAGTATTGATGACTGGGCTAGCTATAACTTTGTCAGCTTAGCAGCAGGCATCCAAGTTCTTCCCCAAGGCTATAGCCAGCTTGTTAGCTCATTTTATATATAAAAACCAAGCCTTAAAAAAAGGTCTAAGAGGGGCTGGAGAGATGGCCCTGTCTACTCTTACAGAGGTCCTGAGTTCAATTCACAGCAACCACATGGTGGCTCACAGCCATCTGTAATGAGATCTGGTGCCCTCTTCTGGCCTGCAAGCACACATACAGACAAGAACACTGTATACATAATAAATAAATAAATCTTTTTTTAAAAAAAAGTCTAAGACTATAAAAGTTTATAAGCTTTAAGGGTTTCAAAAGTGATATGAGATGTAAATGTAAGTTTTAAAAATATAAAGAAATAATTTAAGATATAAAAATTGTTTCAGACTGTTTTTCCCTTCTATGGTATAAACATTCAGAGTTTAGGGGCTGGAGAGATGGTTCAGCAGTTAAGAGTGAAGAACTCTAGGACAACTCTGAAGCCATTTCTGACAACTTTGAGGCCATCTCTGAGGCCCCTCAGCAGTAGTGCTCCCCTGGGAACCAAGGACCTAACAAATACACATGCACATATTGAAATGTTGGGGACACATCCCCCTGTGTCCTTGTGGATGTTCTCCAAATAGAGCTCAGTTATTGAGACTGGGACAAGGTAACCCACAGATGTTTTGACTCAGTTTCTGATGTATTGACTCAGTCTCTGAAATGGGGTCAGAATGACCCACAGATGTTCCCCCTTACCCCGCCTGACCTGGCAACTGCTCTCCCACTCTGGCTCAGTCCAGTAGCCCTTTGAATAAGCCAATCATAACCTCCAGATTTCCCCCCTTATTTCCCCTTCTATTCCTATAAAAATAGCCTATAATAGCTACTTGGGGTCGTTCACCTTTTGAGGTGGATGGATCCGGTCACGACAGAATTAAAATCCTCGTGCTTTTACATCAACTGTGATGTGAGAGTGATCTCTTGGGGCAACTCCTCCTCAGTGATTGGACTTTAGAGTCCAACAAGAGCATTGGCTGTTCTTCCAGAGGTCCTGAGTACTGAGTTCAATTCCCAGCAACCACATGGTGGCTCACAACCCTCTCTAGCAGAATCTGATGTCCCCTTCTGATATAATGTTGTACATGCCCATTGAGAACTCATGTACATAAAATAAATTAATAAATCTTTATTTTTTTGAGGACAATAAATCTTTATTTAAAAAAGTTCAGAGTTTAGCATTTAATAGATGGTTCAGCAGTTAAGAGCACTGGCTATTCTTCCAGAGGTCCTGATAATAGAGTTCTGATAAGCTGGTAGAGCAGTGATTGCTTACTGTTCAGTCACAAGCTCAAAATTTTGGATTTATTTTGGTTGCCATCTAAACATAAACTTAAAGGGACATCTCAACATGTCTGTTCTGGATCTCAGGACAGAAGGAAAACGTACATGCTTCTAACCTAAATATGTAGTTTTTGCTGGGACTCAAAGGTAGGAGCCTATTCCTGCTGTTTTATAGGGTACCATTACCTGCTCTCTCTACCATATGGATTTCAGTTCAGATCAGTAATACCAATATATCTAAAATTTTTATGTCCTCTTGTAAAATAAAAATTCATATAAGCTTCAAAAAAACCTAGATCCACTTCTCACAGGTCCAAAGGACTCCAGATAAGTACAGCTAAGTTTTTCCTCCATGTCTAGTCCTGAGGATGATATTTTTTCTCCTGGTCTTGGAACTCTTCCCCTTCCTACTTACTAAAACTGTGGGCCTGAAAGTTTCAAAGGTGATATTTTCCTTTTAAGTTCATACATTTTCACTTCTGTTCCTAGTTTTAAACTTGTCTCAACAGGTTCCCACTTGGTTGACAGACACATTCAAGCACCAGATGCTGACTACGACCTGCTCCAAATGACTGCAAGTCCTGGACTTGCTGAAAGCTGATGTGGACCAGTCCAGCCTGTGTAAATGCTCCCTGTCTCTTCAGTGCTATTAGAAAACCTGATGTTCTGATGGATGCCCCATTGCCTGAATTTCCTCCTTACCCTGATAACAATGCCCCAATATCAGCTCAAAATAGTTATGAAAAAGAACATGTTGTCCCATGTTCCCTGCCCAAAATAGGTTGAAATGCTGAGACACGGGGAACTCCCTGGCATGAGGGACAAAATGGCTACCTATAATGCCCATTGACATACCAGGAAAATAGGACCAGAATTGTCAATTAATGAATTTATTAACTAAAATGTTTCTACAATAAGACATGACACTTTTGGTTCTTTATGTAGAACCAAAGAGGTCATTCAGGATAACGATTTGGTTGCACACAGGAAAGATCAGAGCTACAGTGCCTGGTAACAGAGAGTGATCACTGCCCTACTAAAATCTGTTAACTGATGGTTCTTAGGTTCCAGTACCATTCCCTTAAACCCCTGGGCAAGCAGAACCCAGGATTGAGTCCTGTAATTGGTACTTGTGAGCAGGGAATGTAAGACTCAGTCAGGACAAGATCAATAGAGGCTTGAGTTTCAGACCCTAAGGCAATACTGGTTCCAAGAAAGACCACAAACTGAGACCACCCAGGCACCACCCAGGAATGGACCTTCCAAGGGGAAATGACCTAACATTCCAAAGGAAATTCCTAAAGTTCAAACCATTGTAAATAGGATCACCTGATGTCTTTTAGCCCAGCACACACCCATCCCTTTTCACCAAGACACCTCTAGACAAATGTCAGCCAATCGGGAGTCCTAAACCTTAAAAATCCCTCACCCCAACCTCTGCTATGATAAAAACCCCACCCCAACTGAGCTCGAGACTCTGATCGTGCCAAAGTGTTAGACACATGAAGAGTTCAAGCTCAAACTTGAATAAATTTTCTTTGCTTTTACATATATGACTCATTTTTTTTAAAGTTGGACAAGCCTGAATAGCTTTTTTAAAAAAAGATTTATTTATTATGTATTCAGTGTTCTGCCTGCATGTATCCCTGCAGGCCAGAAGAGGGCACTAAATCTCATTCAGATGGTTGTGAGCCACCATGTGGTTGTTGGGAATTGAACTCAGGACCTTTGGAAGTACAGGCAAAGCTCTTAACCACTGAGCCATCTTTCCAGCCCTATGACTCAGTTTTGTTGGTTTTGGGAGGTCTCTGCAATCTGGGCATCACAGTGCATGACTGTAATCCTAGCACTTTGGAGATGGAAGCAGGAGGATCAGAAGTTCAAGCTCGTTGTAGAGATCTTGAGAACAGATTTCCAAACACCAAAACAACTAAATTAATAGACAAAAACCTGAAGGTTGTTTTATTTTATCTTCAATTTATTTTTCTTTTATTTTACCTGTATGGGTGTTTCATCTGCATGCATGTCTGTGTACCTGGTGCTTTGAGAGACCAGGAAAGGGTACCAGATCCCCTGGAACTGAAGCTACAGACATTGTGAGCCATCAAGTGGGTGCTGGGAATTAAACCTGGGTCCTTAGGGAGAGCAGCCTCATTTCATTTTTTCTCCTGCAACTATAACCTTGTTTCTTCTTGTTTTGTTTTCATTCTTAGGGCTGGATAGATGGTTCAGCAGTTAAGAACTAGAGGTAAGTTCATTGTGGAGCCCAGAAATGTGAGCCCTGTTTCCACGTTGCGAGTTGGAACTTTCCTCGAGTTCCTACAAGGTTATTGGGCTTCTACCCCAAAGGGCCCACCTAGATAAAGATCAGAGTTCTGCTCTCTCAAGGTTCTTGTCAAAGGTGTGGCTAATAGCTCAACGCCAGCAGCAGCAGCCTCCAAATGTGACACTTATGCCTGTTAGAAATATTTTCTAATACGAGCTCTCTGTCGACGCAAAAATCCAAATCAAGCCACTCAAAACAAGCCGAATTAAAAGATATCCAGGTTTAATAGGACTCTTGCGCTCTAGGGTGGCCCCAAGGGGAACCGGAAGCCGTCCGTCAACGACCGGGGGTGGGGCACGACATGGACGTGAAGGGACTTTCTGGGGAGCACTTTAAATAGATTCGGGGAGTGGCACTGACCTCCTCTGGGGAGGGGTCAAGGTTTGGCAGGGGCTACCTTGACCCTCCTAGGGGACATGCAATGGGCACAGGGGCGGGGCCTCCAAAGATGGAGGCCAGAGACCAGGATTTACAATCCCCTTTAAAAGGTCCCTCATATCAGAACCCAGTGTCTGTCTCCTGGTCTTTTTGACTGTCTTTCACTCTGTCTCTCTGTCTCTTTCCCTTACATCCTCCCTCAGAGGTAGCCTCTATATACCACCCCACAATACATTTCTCCCATGGGGGCTGGAGAGATGGCTCAGTGGTTAAGAGCTCTGGCTGCTCTTTCTGAGGATCAGGGTTCAATTCGCAGCCCCCCACATGGCAACTCCCAACTGTCACACAGACATACATGCAAGCACAATGAACACACCAATGAACATAAAATAAAAATAAATTATATTATATATATATAAAAAAAACTCTCGTCAGATCTGTTGCATGGTGTGATCTTTGTAGCAAACCTTGGCCCTCACCCACCGCATAAACCCTAGCAACACACATACACATGAAAATAAACACACAAAGACTTTTTTACATTTATTTCTTGGAGGGGCACCTGCATGCCACATCTCTGTGTATGTGTGTGCGCATGAGTGTTGTGCATGTGTGTGCACACATGTGTGTGTGTGTTGCTGCTGCTGATGCAAGCAGCTGGAAATTACTGAACTACATCCTCAAAGTCTTGCATGTGCTCAGTCTCTAAGGGACCTGAGCTCAGACCTTGCACTTTAGCAAGTGTTCTGTAATGTCCTCTGCTCCCCAGGAAGAGGCCTGGCATCTGATGTTTGTGTTCTCAGAAGCCGGACTGTGGACTGGACCCTTTCACGACCTGCCTCGTGCGGAAAGTGCCTGGGCTTTGGTCGGAAGCGATGAGCTGCCCACACAGTGCACCCTTCCCATTGCCTGGCGGACTCCAGTCTTTTTCCTTCCTCAGTGAGCTGTTTTATAATTCTGTGAATTGCAGGTGGGTGAAAAGTCTGACCCCGTGTGGTAAAGGTTTCCCAACGACCTCCCTCTTGTGGAGAAACTGGCATCTATGGATGTCATTAGGCCTGACCTAAAATGTGTTCCATGGCTGTTCTTTGAGCTGGGGGCAACTCTCAGCTAGCTCTCTCACAACGAGTGGGAACTCTTTAACCTTTTTTCTTTTTCTTCCTGTGCTGGGACTGGAACCAGGATCTTAGAAGATTCTAGGTTCTACTTATGACCTAAACTGGGAAAACCACACTGAACACTTCCTTTTCCAGGTGTTTATGGATAGCTTCCTTAGAGGGTCCCCTATAGGAAGTGGAGTGACACAGTTAAAAATGACCAGCAGGAGGCAGCTGCCGCAGGGCCACCTGGGAAAGAGCGGTGAGGAAGGGAAGGATGATGGAGAGGTGGGAGAGGAAAGGAGTGAGGGAGGGCAGGACTCCAGTGGGAGGGCCTAGGTCAAGTTCTGGTTGGCTGTGGGTAGCTCCAAAGTAGTCACTTGTCCTTGAGAAACCACTTTAAGCTTTTTGTTTGTTTTGTTTTTTCAAGACAGGGTTTCTCCTTGTAGCAGCTCTGGCTCAGTAGACCAGGCTGGCCTTGAACTCACTGAGATCCACCAGCCTCTGCCTCCTAAGTGCTGGGATTAAAGGCCTGCGCCACTGCTGCCAGGATCCCTTTAAGATTTGAGGGGAGCTGGGTGGTGGTGGCGCACGCCTTTAATCCCAGCACTCGGGAGGCAGAGGTAGGCAGATCTCTGTGAGTTCGAGACCAGCCTGGTCTACAAGAGCTAGTTCCAGGACAGGCTCCAAAGCTACAGAGAAACCCTGTCTCGAAAAAAAAAAAAAAGATTTGAGAGGACAAAAGATAACTGACACATTCCCTGCATTCCTGTTTGGGGTGAGGCTGGAAGGCCAGGAGAAAGGCAGCCATTGTTTCCCTGGGTTCGTGGTAGACTTAGGGTCTGGCAGGTTCTTAGTCAGGTGACAGACAGCTGAGGATGCATGAAGTCTTGCCAACAGGAGCCACCACCATTTTGGGGGCACAACACACATTTTTTTTAAAAGATTTATTTATTTATTAGGTACACAGTGTTCTGCCTGAAGATCAGAAGAGAGCATCAGATCTCATTACAGATGGTTGTGAGCCACCATGTGGTTGCTGGGAATTGAACTCAGGACCTCTGGAAGAGCAGTCAGTGCTCTTAACTTCTAAGCCATCTCTCCAGCCCACAACCCACATTTTGGCAGGTATTGAATCGTGGCCTCCTGAAGGTGACTAGCTATGCTTGTCATTTGCACAAGCAGCAAAGGTTCCATGTGACACCGATTGAGGATTCGGACACTGTGGCCTCCCACCACTGGGTCTTCCCGTGTCTCTCCCATCTAAGTAATCCAGGCTGGCCTCCAACTCCACCTGTGTAGACCAGGATGACCTTGAACACCAGATTCTCCTCCTCCTCCTCCTCCTCACAGGTGCTGGGGTTTCAGGTCTGAGTACTACGTCTGTCTGGCTTTCCCATCCCCTTTGGACTCCTTCTAAAGGCAGGCCAGTGCTGGGCAGAGCGGTCAGTCTCATGGGGTAGAAACAAGAGGAACTGTGTGCTGGGCACCTGATCCACTGCTATCCTGAGGAGGAAGGCAGAAGAAAGGGGTGAGAATAGAGTATTGGCAGGGAACAGCCAGGCAAGGTGCATAGCAGAGGGTGTTCAGGACACAACCGACTGTCCTGGGGAGTGGGCAGCAGCAGGACACTCAGACAATCCCAACCAATCTAACAGGTGGAGGGTGGCAGCAAGATGGAGCGGCCACAAGCCTGGTAGAATTTTTGAGATGAAAGCTAGGCATGGCAGCATATAATCCCAGCACTTGGGATGCAGGGGCAAGAGGATTGCTGCTGAGGCTAACCTGATCTACATAGCGTGTTTCAGTCTAGCCTGAGCTATATAGCGAGCCCCTTTCTTGACAGAAAAAAAAGCCTCTAGAGGTCTAGAGGTGAGAAATCCCTAGGATATGGAGCCCAGCTCCCAGGAGACTGACTTCAGAGTCGGTGAGGGACTCTCACCGACTGGTAGTAGCCACACCCCAGGTGCCCTGACTTCCACTTCCTGCCTAACCCTCGCACAGTCTATGACCTTCCAATATCCACTTACAGACAGCATCAGGGTGGAGGAGAGGAGGTGGAGGAATGGGGCTGCGCAGATGAAATTAGAGTGAGCGTGAGGACTAGATGACCAGGGCCGGACAGTCACGTCCTGGGAAGCAGGGCAGCAACCTCCACAGGTCACAGTTGATTTGCCCCAGATGAAGCCTGTCGCTGTAACCAAGGTTCACACTTCCTCCTGTGCGCTTTGTTGGATCCTCGCTCTCCGGAGGGAGGAGCAACCTTCTTGATTCCCGGGGGGCGTGGCTTGTGTGGGAGGGGCATCAGCTGGCTTCCTCTCCTTGCTATGCCCTTTGGGCACCGACTGGGAGGCCACGTCTGCATTTCCCTCTCAGCACCCTCCCCGCCCCCCACTCCCGCCCCCTCCATCCGAGGCTGGTAAGTTTCCACTGTGGCTCCTCCACAGTCTGAGTCAGACTTGACCCGCCACCCGGGAGCAGGCTGCATGTAGTGAGCTTCCTTCTCCTGGGCATAAGCAATGCCAACTCCCCTGCTCTGACTGGATCTTTCCCTTCCCCACGGGCTGATCAGAAAACATGGTTCATTAAGCACTACAACAAAAATTGGTTGCAGGGCTCCCCAGAGACCAAACTGACCAGGGAACTCCTGGACCAAGGATCCTAGGAAATAGCCACCAGGTGGCAACCACGGATAAAGGTCCTAGCAGGTGCCAGGCAGTAACATGGCGGGGACAGCCCTAGGAAAGGGAATTATGTCCTTATGTTGTAGAGGGACTAACACGGAGTGCAAATGAGCCTGCTATCCATGAAGGGCCCAGCAGACTGCACGTGTCCGCGAGCTCTCTGGAGGGCAGGTGGGAGAGTGGGCAGAGGCCAGATTTTCTCAGGTGAGATAGCCTGAAGGATATGAAAGACCAAAAAGGAATGGGGTGGGGTTGTGGAGGAGGGGTGGACTGCTATAAGGAAGGGAAGATGCTGGGCTGAGGTCAGTCTGTGGAAGGCATGGAGGAGGGGCAGTCTCTGGCCCCCTCTCCAGCCACGTGACTTGTTTGTTTTACTCAATTGTCAGCCTACAGAACCAGCCCTTAGTAAATATTTGTTCAGCGAATGCATAACCCCTTGGGAATTTGAAGAGAGGTAACTTAAGAATTTTAACCAAGAGAGTCACGAGGAAATCTGTTACAGCCTATTGACCTAGAAGTTCCTATCTCTTTTTCTAGACCTGATCTCATATCTGTAAGCATGCTACAGGGGGCTGGGGAGATGGCTCAGCAGCTAAAAGCACTGGCTACTCTTCCAGAGGACCTAGCTTCAATTCCCAGCACCCACATGACACCTCACACCTGTCTGTAACTCCAGTCTCAGGGATTAGATGCTCTCCTAGACCTGCGTGCAGAAGAAAACACCCATAAACATTAAAAAAAAATTTTAAAAAAGTCAGGAGGCAGTGGCAGGAGGAACACCCCAAGTTCAAGGCCAGTTTTAGGGTTTCAGGCCAGCCAGGATTACATGTCTAGACCCTGCTCCCCCCCCCAACACACACACACAGGGTTTCTCTATGTAACAGCCCCTAGCTGTCCTGGAACTAGTTCTGTAGACCAGGCTGGCCTCGAACTCACAGAGATCCGCCTGCCTCTGCCTCTTGAGTGCTGGGATTAAAGGCTTGCACTACCACTGCCCAGCATAGACCCTGTCTTGAAAGGGAGAGGGAGCCATGTCCGCGGCAGCTGTAGCATGTAACATAGTCACTCCTTCTATTGTGAAGTAATACCCTATGTGCGAACCTGCCCTTTCTGCCTGTGCACTCCTCAGCTGACTGGCAAGGCCTGTTCTCACAGTTGGCTATTACAGAGAGGGCCGCTGTGGACATTCACATACTGGCTCTGTGTGACGATAAATGCTTTCCTACCTCCTAAGTATACAAGTGAATGGTTGGGCCCTGTGGTACTGCTTTCTTCATTACCTGAATCCCTTCAAACAGACACAATACTTTTATAAACCTAAAGCCAGGTGGTGGTGGTGCACACCTTTAATCCCTGCACTCGGGAAGCAGAGTCTGGTGGATCTCTGAATTCAAGGCCAGCCTGGTCTACAGATTAAGTTCCAGGACAGCCAAGGCTACACACAGCTGTCTCAAGAAAAAAAATAACAAACGAAAACAACAGCAACAAACAAACAAACCAAAAAACCCTACATTTTACTTATCGATGTAGTAATAGCTGGGTGGTGGTGGCTCACAGTGCTGATGAGGGACAAATTCAGAACCTCTTTCGTGCTAAGCAAGTCTACTACTGAGACACACCCTCAGACCCCCCCACCCACTATGATCCGTATGTGTCTGTGCACACACGTCTGTCATATATAAATCTATTTGTGTGTATGACATAAGCAGATAAGCATGCTATGGCATGCATCTGAAGGTTAGAGGGCAGTTTTATGATGTCAGTTCTCTCCAACCTTTATGTGGGACCCATGGATAGAATTCAGGGTGTCAGGCATATGAGCCATCGGGACAGCCCTATTGTTTTTGCGGCCCTGGGCTGGCCTTTAATTCACTATGTACAACTGACTGGCCTCAAACTCGCAGTGACCCTCCTTCAACCTTCTCCCACTGTGTGTGTCACCTGCTCAGTTGTGTGAGGTTTGCAGTGAACCTACATGACAGCTACATTCCTAGCCCTCCCTGTTCTTTTTTCTTTCTTTTCTTTTTTTTGGTTTTCTGAGACAGGTTTTCTCTGTAGTTTTGGAGCCTGTCCTGGAACTTACTCTTGTAGGCCAGGCTGGCCTCAAACTCAGAGATCCGCCTACCTCTGCCTCCACATGCTGAGATTAAAGGCAAGTGCCACCACTGCCTGGCTCAGAAAAATCAATTTATTTTTAAAGATTTATTTATTATGTATACAACATTCTGCCTCCATGTATGCCCACACGCCAGAGGAGAGCGCCAGATCTCATTACAGATGGCTGTGAGCCATCATGTGGTTGCTGGGAATTGAACTCAGGACCTCTGGAAGAACAGCCAGTGCTCTTAACCACTGAGCCATCTCTCCAGCCCAAGAAAAATCAATTTTAAAAAAGCCAGAGGGGCTGGGAAGATGGCTGACTGGTTGAGAGTACTTGTTGCTCTGGCAGAGGACCTGGGTTCAAGTCCCAGCACCCACATAATGAATCATGACCATCAATAACAACAGTTCCAGGGGGTCTGATGTCTGTTTCTGAGCAAGGCATACATGTATGTCTGCAAAACACTCAAACATCTGGGAGAGCAAAGGCCAAGATATGCCCTCTGGGCTTTCTGGGAAATAAGGCCAAAGTCCCAAGTCCTGTTTCTTTACAGCCCTGTTGAACTAAGGGTGTCTTCCTTTCCACCACCAAGTATGAAGGCAGCTACTGGGCAGGGTGGGAGGGCCTCTTATGAAGGAGTTAATAAGCACAATTACAAGTTCACAGGAAAGGCCTCTAAATTAGGGTCAATGAACCCTGGAATGCTTCCATTCTGGGAGGTGTTTCATATCTTTAAAAAATGAATAACTGGGCTGGGTGGTGGTGGCTCACACTTTCAATCCCAGCTCTTGGGAGGCAGAGGTAGGCGGATCTCTGTGAGTTCAATGTCAGCCTGGTCTACAAGAGTGAGTTCCAGGACACCTAGGGCTGGGACTCCGAGAAGCCCTTCCTCAAGAAACAAAAAACAAACAAAACCACCACCACCACCAAAAATTAATACCAGTAAGCTGGGTGTAGTCCCAGCTCTCAGGAGGCAGAGGCAGGAGGATTTCTGTGAGTTCCAGACCAGGTTGGTCTGCACAGTCGAGATCCAGGCTGTGCTAGGGCTATGTAGTGAGACGTTATCTAAAAAACAAACAAACAAACAAACAAAAAAAGAAAACTAGAAAAACCAGAAAGCAGAGTGTGTTGTGTGTTCTTAACCTCTGAGCCACTTCTTCAGCCCCAACCAGGGAAAATTTTTAAGAATTTTCCCGCACCAGAAGCTATGCCTGAGGCCTAGAGTTAAGCCCCAGCCCTACTTACTCTGTTCACGGACTGAGGAAGTGGGTGGTGAATTGGTGAGGAGCTGACCTAGCCAAGCCAGTTCCAGGCTTCCCTTTTCATCCCAGGGCTCAGGGCACTCTGAGGAATCTTCACCAAACCTACTTGTTGAGTCCGATTCTTCCCCCAGGGCCAAACTCAGCCTTTTGGTAAAAGAGTGAACTCTATCGCATGAACAGCTTCTAAAGGGGGCAGCTCTTCAGGGCAGTGGTCCTCACCCTTCCTAATGCTGCGACCCTTTAATGGTGACCCCCAACCATACAATTATTTTTGTAGTAGTACTTCATAACTGTAATTTTGCTACTGTTATAAGCCATAATGTAAATATGTTTTCCAATGGTCTTTAGGCGACCCCTGTGAAAGAGTTGTTCAACCCCAAGCTGCCCCCTTTAGAAGCTGCCCCAAGCATAAACACTTCGAGACGTCTTTTTTGGTTTTTTTTAATATTTATTTATTTATTTATTATGTATACAATATTCTGTCTGTGTGTATCCCTGAAGGCCAGAAGAGAGCACCAGACCTCATTACAGATGGTTGTGAGCCACCATGTGGTAGCTGGGAATTGAACTCAGGACCTTTGGAAGAGCTCTTAACCACTGAGCCATCTCTCCAGCCCCGAGACATCTTTTTGTCTTCCTCCCTCCCTTCCTTTGTCTTTCTTTCTTTCCTTTTTTCTCCTCCTCATCCTCTTTCTCGTCCTTCTTTTCTTCATATACAGAGTCCCTTGTAGCCCAGCTCAGACTCTATGAGACCCAGGATAACCTTGCTTCTTCCTCCCTCCTCCCTCCCACCCCTACCCCCACCTCCGCCATTCCCCGCATACTAGGACACAGACCTGTGCTACCTAATCTGGCATCTACCGCCTTTTCAAAGGAAGGGAAGGAAAGAAATCGAGGCTTTGTCATTCACTTGTTCTAAAGACCAGCAGGAAGAGCTGAACCACAATGGATGGATTACAGCCGCAGCCATAGCTGGCCAGAAACATTCTTCCCCATTTTTAACCAAAAGCTGTTCACTGCACGCTCATTGTCATGCTATCTACGTCCATTCAGCCGAGGACTGGGGGCTGTGGAGGGGAAATAGCGCGAATTCCATTGCTCTGTGTTTAGCGTCTTCTTAGAACCACGTTGAGCCAGATTTCTTTTTTAAAAAGAGTTTTGTTTTTTTCCATTTTGTTTTTCCCAGGTGGGTGGCGGCATACACCTTTAATCCCAGCACTCCAGAGGCAGAGACAGGTGGATCTCTGAGTTCCAGGACAGGCTGGTCTACAAAATGAGTCACCGGACGGGGGGTAGGGGTTGGGGGGGGCACACTACACAGAGAAACCCAAAAACAGGTTTTAATTTTTAATTAATCTTTTCATTTTTAATTATGTGTGGAGGAGCGTGCACGTGAGCACAGGTGGCCTTGGCGGTCAGAAAGGGTATCCGGTCTCCCAGAGTAACGGAAAGCGTGCCTGACACGGGTGCTGGGTGCCAAGTGAAGTCCTCTGCAAGGGCAGTACAAACTCTTAACTCCTGAGCCGTCCGTCCAGCTCCAAACCAGATGAATTTAGGTAGGAAACCCCACACTGAAGGCCTCCAAGAAACCAAAGCAAAAGTTCTCAGAGACAGGGACGAACTCAGTCACTAGTGGAGAGGTTTAGGCTAGGTATTCACGAAGACCCCCCCCCCCCGAAAAGGGTATGATAGGAACTCTCTAGATGTAGCTTAGTAGCTGGGGCGAGAAATCCAAACCTCTACGTTTGTAGGAGAGAGCTAAAAAGAGGAGCTATGGAGAAAGACCTTCGGGGCCCTGGAAAGATCCCTCATGGGGGAAAGCTGCTAGGGAGTTTGGGTCCCCGTGTGACAGGCCAAGACAGCACACCAAGAGGTTTCTGGAGGGGGGTTATTATATTCGGGGGGGCTTTTGCCTTTAAATACCTCTTACCCACCTGGCGGTGGTGGCTCACACCTTTAATCCCAGCGCTTGGGAGGCAGAGGCAGGTGGATCTCTGTGAGTTCGAGGCCAGCCTGGTCTACAAGAGCTAGTTCCAGGACATGCTCCAAAGCTACAGAGAAACCTTGTCGGGGGGGGCACCTCTTACCCTAATCACTTGGGGCTACTCTTGGGTTCCCAATGCCTGAGTGTGGTCCCGCCAACTGGAATAAAGAATTCCAATTGTCTATAAACTGTGTCTTGTTGCTCATCTCTGATAATACCCGTAACACCCAGCACCCATGTGACTGGACACGGCAGCCTACCCATAATTCCAGACTGGGGGGCGGTGCGGGAGGCAGAGACAGGGAATTCCCCAAAGAAAGCTTGCTACCTAAACCAAATGGGTTACCAGCAGGGTGAAAAGTTTTGTCTTTTGGGGTTTTGTTTGTTTGTTTTGTTTTTCAAGACAGGGTTTCTCTGCGTAGTCTTGGCTGTCCTGGAACTTGCTCTGTAGACCAAGCTGGACTTGAACTCACAGAGATCTGCCTGCCTCTGCCTCCTCAGTGTTGGGATTAAAGTCGTGTGCCACCACTGCCCAGCAGGGTGAACCATCTTAACCAAAGCTGGGGAAGGTAGATATAAAGAAAAACCAGATTTAGCCCGGCGGTGGTGGCGCACGCCTTTAATCCCAGCACTCAGGAGGCAGAGGCAGGTGGATCTCTGTGAGTTCAAGACCAGCCTGGTCTACAAGAGTTAGTTCTAGGGCAGGCTTCAAAGCTACAGAGAGATCCTGTCTCGAAAAACCAAAATAAAAAAAAACACATATTTTTAAAACTTTCTATTTGATTTATCTATCTCTATTTTTAAAAAGGTTTAATTTTTTAGGGGCTGGAGAGATGGCTCAGAGGTTAAGAGCACTGACTACTCTTCCAGAGGTCCTGAGTTCAATTCCCAGCAACCACATGGTGGCTCACAGCCATCTATAATGAGATCTGGTGCCCTCTTCTGGCATGCAAGCAGACATGGAAGGAATGTTGTATACATAATAAATAAATAAATCTTTA
The DNA here is from genome assembly GCA_004026605.1 of Ondatra zibethicus. NCBI lineage: Eukaryota > Metazoa > Chordata > Mammalia > Rodentia > Cricetidae > Ondatra > Ondatra zibethicus. The sequence continues at coordinate 214,339 of PVIU01000759.1, read as the reverse complement.
AAAAAAAAAATAAAAAAAAATAAAAAATAAAAAGGTTTAATTTTTTAAAATGTGGAACGCTTCACAAATTTGCATGTCTTCCTTGCGCAGGGGCCATGCTAATCTTCTCTGTATTGTTCCAGTTTTAGTATATGTGCTGCCGAAGAAAGCACAAAAGGTTTAATTTTTGAGGGAGGAGAAAGAGCTCCAGTTAAGAGCCCTGGCTGCTCTTGCCGATTGTCTGGGTTCGACTCCCAGCACCCACCTGGCATCTCACAGCCAGTTCCAGAGCATCCAGTGAACTCTTCTGGCCTCCATGGGCACCAGGCACGTACTTGGTACACAGACATACATGCAGGCAAAACACCCAAACACATCCAATAAATCAATCTTTTATGTATTTGTGTATATGCATATGTGAGTGAAAGCCATATGTGTGCGGGTGGCCACAGTTTCCAGAGTGGGGGTTGTGTCTTCTGAGGTCAAGGTACGGGCAGTGTGGACCATTTAATGTGGGTGCTGAAAACATAATTTGGGTTCCCCAGAAGGACAGAAAGTGTTCTTCACCACGGAGTCATCTTTCCAGCCCCTAAAGGCCATTTTAAAATTGCATTCATGCTATTTATTTGTGTGTATGTGGGGATGTGGACGCGTTCCAACCTCTGCAATATGCTATCTCCCTCCACCTTGTGGGCTGCGGAGATTGAATTCAGACCCCGATCCTGGCAGCATTTATCTTTCTTTCTGAGCCATCTTGCCAGCCCGATGAGATATTTTTAAATATAGATGCTAAGCAAGAGGCATTTGAGGAGAAAGTAAGACACGCCTGAGAACATGAGCTTGGGCTCCTCTAAGACAGTCTCATTTTTATTTATTTAATATTTCTTATTACATTCATTTGTGTTGCGGAGAGAGGTGGGCACTGTGGAAGTCCAACTCTGTTAGGTCTCAGAAACCGGGGACAAATGGCTAACTGAGGTGCCTGGTTTTGTCTTAGAGCAGATGCTGGCCAGCTCTCCCAGCACCGCGCAGTACCTGTGGCCCCTCCCGGCATTCCTCGCTCCACCCCAACTCTAAACCTTTCCCTCCCAGGCACTGGGCTTCTGCACCTCACAGACGCCCCACTCCTGATCCCCATATAGCATCCATGTTGACATCACGTGGCCTCTTTTTAAAAAAAAAAAAACAATGATTTATTTTTATTTCATGTGCATTGATGTTTGCCTGCATGTATGTCTGTATGAGGGTGTCAGGTCTCCTGGAACTGGAACTACAGAGTTGTGAGCTGCCACCTGGGTGCTGGGAATTTAACCTGAGTCCTCTGGAAGAGCAGTCAATGCCTTAGCCGCTGAGCCATCTCTCCAGCCCCTTCTTGGTTTCTTTCCTTTTTTTATTTTAAATTATTTATTATGTATACAGTATTCTGCCTGCATGTATACCTGCAGACCAGGAGAGGGCATCAGATCTCACTACAGATGGTTGTGAGCCACCATGTGGTTGCTGGGAATTGAACTCAGGACCTTTGGAAGAACAGACAGTGATCTTAACCTCTGAGCCATCTCTCCAGCCCACCACGTGGCCTCTTGACTCCTCTCTTGCTCTCTCCTCTCATGATCTGGTTTAGTCTGCTGGCTGTGTTCAGCCTGGACTCTTTCCTCAGTTGCTTTCTCCCTTATATCTACAATAAAAACCTCTCCATACTTTAGGAGAAGTCAGTCCTCCTCCTTTTATTTAATTTTTCTTTTTTTTTTTTTCTGAGACAGGGTTTCTCTGTAGCTTTGGAGCTTGTTCTGGAACTAACTCTTGTAGACCAGGCTGGCCTTGAACTCACAGAGATTCCCCCTCCCCCGCCTCTGCTTCCCAAGTGCTGGGATTAAAGGCTTGCACCACCACCACCCAGCTTATTTCATTTTTCAATTGGTCTCTACTTCCATTATGTGGGTCCTGAGGCTTGAACTCAGGTCCTCAGGCTGAGGCAGAGGCAGGTGGATCTCAGTGAGTTTGAGGCCAGCTGGTGTACAGACTGAGTTCCAGGGCTATGTAGACTCTGTTATAATAATAATAATAATAACAATAAACCAAACAACAACAAAATGAGCAGAGCTGGAGAGATGCTCAATGGTTAGGAGCACTGGCTGGTCTTTGCAGAGGACACAAGTACTGTTGTGGGATATTAGTTTACACTGTGTTGCTGTGATTGGTTTAATAAAAAAAAGTGAATGGCCAATAGCTACGCAGGAGAGGTAGGTGGGACTTCCAGGCAGACAGGAACTCAGGAGATGAACCTAGGTGTGCCTATTTTGCCAGCAAGTTGCAGAGCAAGTAGGACAAACAAGAGGAGAGGCAAAGAGTCATAGCAAAATGCAGGTTACTAGAAATAGGTTAATTTAAGTTATAAGAGCTAGTTGGAAACAAACCTAAGCTAAGGCTAAGCTCTCATAATTAGTTGGAAACAAACCTAAGCTAAGGCTAAGCTCTCATAATTAATAATAAGTCTCCGTGTCATTATTTTGGGGTGACAGTCCAACTACAAGGTGCAGTTTCCAGCACCCACATGGCAGCTCATAAACAACCGTAACTCTAGTTCCAGGGGATCTGATACCTTCTGGCCTTTGAGGGTAGCAGGCATGCATGTGGTATGCATACATACGGGAAGGCAAAACAGTCATACACATAAAATAAATCTTTTAAAAAACGAACAAAAAAATTAATGGAGTTGGGCATGGTGGTCCATTCGTGTGATCCCAGCCTTTAAGAGTTAGAGGTAAGAGGATTGTTTTAAGTGTGAGGTTAGCTGGGAATAGGACTGGGCTACACAGTGAATTCCGGGTCACCCTTCCCAAAAAACAAAACAAAACAGTATATGAGCAAAAGTTTCTTGTGTTACAATGACAACAACACTTGGGGTCATTTCTCAGAATGGAACCCTTGTCCTTGCTCCTTCCCTATTGTCTAGCTAGGTCTTCTACCTGCAGCTGCATGTGCAACCTCCAGGGGGCAGCACTGGCCAGTTTCCAGTTTGATTCCAAAGTCCACCCTGACCGCCAACAACAACGAAAAAAAGAGTGTGTTGTCCTGTGCTGAGAGGAAGGAAAAAGGGAAGAAAAGATCAGAAACGGCTGGAACTGCTCGGGATGACGACATATGCACCCGCTCTAGTGTAAATGTAAAGGGTTGCCTTTTTTTTCTTTTCTCTCTCTCTCTCTCTCTCTCTCTCTCTCTCTCTCTCTCTCTCTCTCTCTCTCTCTCTCTCTCTCTCTCTCCTAGAGAATTCAAGCACAAAAGACTTTTAGCCAGACTAAATAAAGAGGCTGACTCAGCGGCAAAAGCCAACCCGGCTTTTCAGAGGCTCCCATAGTCACTTTTGTTTGCAGATTTCTCGGAGCAAGGGGCTGGGGCCATTACTTCTCGCAGGCTCAGAGACAAGCGTTTAAGCAGGCAAATGGAGCTGGGCTCCTGACCCAGGTTTGTCCTTCATCGGAGGCTGCCCAATCGTAAGACCGAGGTAGCAAGGCAAGCAACTCCGTATCAATGAGTGTTTAAGGGGCATAATTAACGTTTGCTGGGCGCCGCCGAGTCCTTCAGATGAGAAAGCGCCCTGTGCACAGCGCAAGGTGAGCTGCTGCTGCTTGGACAGGCATGTTTTGTGGGTGTCACTGTAGCTGTTATTTGCTGAGGCACTGGGGGAAACAAAGTAGGTTAAGATCACGTGGCACCGCCTTACAACGCGACCCAGAACTGGGCCACAGGAAACCAGTATAGGCAGACTCCCATCAGTGGGGGGAGAGAAATTTCACAGTAAACGGCAGAGATCCATCCCCAGAGGCTAAATGGTTGACTTCACCATAGCACAATCGCCTAGAAAAATCTGCTGGGGCCAATTTAGAAACGTACATGCGGGGCTCCTGGCTTTACTGGAAGGGGCCCCGTCCCATTAATCAGCAAACCTCTTCCCTCAGTCTGCGATTGGCTTCTGCAATTTTCTGAGAACTGAGCGTTGTTTTTAATTAATCCTAAAAGGCCTGGTGCTGGGTATCAGCAGGTAGTCTAATTAAGCATCCCCACATTGCTACACTTAGGAACACATATGGGAACCCCAAAGAGTTCCTAATGCCTCCTTCCTAAATTTAATCCTAAACTGTTCCGTCGAATCCTCTTATGTGACTTTGGCTAATTATGTAACATCTTAGTCTCTAGCGGTGAGATGGGAAGATGATGCCCTCAGGTGATTCTCTTCCCCTCACAGGATAGATCCGGACCCCAGTATGGCTAGTCAGGTCGGAAGAACAAAGCAGAGAGGAAGCAGCATGCAGGACGGCTGAAGGAGAAGGGAATGCACTGACTTCTTTCGTGTGTGTGTGTGTGTGTGTGTGTGTGTGTGTGTGTGTGTGTGTGTGTGTGAATGCGTGTGTGCATGCACGTACGTGTGTGTGTGTGTGCGCGCGCGCGCACATGGGCACTCACAGAGGTCAGAAGAGGATGTCAAAGGGTCTTGCTCCTACTGTATCAGTTTTACCTTACTCCCCTTCCTTCCCTCTTTCCCTCTTTCCTTCCTTCCTTCCTTCTTTCTTTCCTTTCTTCCTTTCTCTTTCTTTTTTTGTTTTGGCTTTTCAAGACAGGCTTTCTCTGTGTAGCCCTGGCTGTCCTAGAACTCAACCGGTAGACCAGACTGGCCTCAAACTCACAGAGCCCAGGACTAGAGAGCAAAACCCTGACTCAGAAAAGCAAAAAGAAGTAGAGGAGGAGGAGGAGGGTTGGGGTGTAGTTCAGTTGCCAAACATGCACAACATCCTGGGTTCCATTCCGTGGGCCACATAAACTGGGCATAGGACTCTAAAGGTAGAAACAGAGAAATCTGGACTTCAAGGTCATCCTAGGTTGCATATGGAGTTCAGGGCCAGCCTGGGCTACATGAGACCTTGTCTTAAAAAAAGAGGTAATATACTTGTAGAGTCTGAGGAAATGCTGAAGGAAAACCCCAGAGTCAAATGGTATGTAAGAGTTAAGAGTATTGATTATATCAGCACACACATGGGATCATTCACCTGTACAAAATGGCCATGACCCCAGAGGAATGTGCAGGCTCCTTTTAAGTATAGTTATATAATTGGTTAAGCAAGCATAACATTAGTTTATTTTTTTTCTTTTTTCTTTCTTTCTTTTTTTTTTTTTTTTGAGACAGGGTTTCTCTGTAGCTTTGGAGCCTACGAGACTACCCTGGAACCAGCTCTTGTAGACCAGGCTGGTCTTGAACTCACAGAGATCCATCTGCCTCTGCCTCCTGAGTGCTGGGATTAAAGGCGTGCGCTACCACCGCCTGGCCACATTAGTTTATTTCTAATTGGCTGAGGTTTAGTCTTACCATTTTTGGACCCATCTGTACAAGCTTGGACGTGACTCAGAAGGGGGCTACTGGGTTTGTCCTTGAGACACTGTGAGGTCGACTTAGGCCCACTGTGTTTTCCTTGGACCCTGAATGTAACATGCTTTTGTCAATTCTGTTTATAGGGCCAAACTCCTTGTTTTTCCTTTACTATGTGCCTATGGTACTTGTATGTGCAAACACACACACATGTGAGGGTATACACATGCTTGTGGAGGCCAGAGGACAACCTTGGTATCATTCTTAAGGAATGCATTGCTCACTTTTTTTCCCCTGAGACAGGGTTTCTCTGTGTAAAGCCCTGGCTGTCCTAGAACTCGCTTTGTAGACCAGGCTGGTCTCGAACCCACAGAGATCCGCCTGCCTCTGCCTCCCCAGTGCTGGGATTAAAAGCATGCACCATCATGACCTGGTGCTGTGTCTACTTTTAACGAAATTATCATCACATGTGAGTGGAGATGTGCGTGTGCTATGGCATGTGCAGAGGTCAGAGCCAACGTCCAGGAGTCAGTTTTCTCCTTCCACTGTGGGACCCAGGATCAAACTTAGGCTGCACCTTTGGTGTTTGAGATGGTGTGTGGTGTGTCAGCAGACCCAACTTTCCTACCTGGGTCCTAGGGATGGAGTAGGCCCCTGTTCCTGAAAGCTAAGAGTTTTCCTGTCTGAGGCTTCTCCTCAGCTAGAGCCAAACTATCTTAAATATTGCACTTTGTCTTCTAGGTACAAACAAATTGGCAGATCTTTCCAGATTAATATATCCCTCTAATCTAAAAAAAGAAAAAAATTTATATATAGAATATAGAAACCCAGTGGACAGTCTCCTCATGCTCTGTAACATTCTCACATAAACAGTTAAATATTAAACAATGTTTCTGTCACGATTAAAGTATTTTTACGTGTATTGTATCATTTGTCTAAATTAAAAAAAACAAACTCCTATTTCTTAATTGATAATTTCAATACATAGAGTACAATGTCATTTTTGTGGAGACAGGACTCATGTAGCTCAAATTGGCCTGAAACTTACTGTGGTGTTGAAGGTGGTCTTGAATTCTTTTTTTTTTTTTTTTGGTTGTTGTTGTTTGTTTGTTTTTCGAGACAGGGTTTCTCTGTGGCTTTGGAGCCTATCCTGGAACCCTGGAACTAGCTCTTGTAGACCAGGCTGGGCTCGATCTCACAGAGATCCGCCTGCCTCTGCCTCCCGAGTGCTGGGATTAAAGGTGTTCGCCGCAACCACCTGGCGGTCTTGAATTCTTGATCCTTCTGCTTCAGTCTCTGTCTTAAGGTTTATATTGCTGCAATGAAATACCATGAACAAAGACAAGTGTGGGTAGCCAGCCAATTCCCAAATAACGGACTATTAATTATAAATGCTCAGCCATTAGCTCAGGCTTATGACTAACTAGCTCTTACAACTTAAATTAACCCATTTCTATTAATCTACACTCTGCCATATGGCGTTCCTTCTCTTTCATCTTGCACCTCCTGTTTCTTCCACATGTCTCGCTGGTGACTCCTTTCTGACTCCACTCTTTTTCTTTCCCAAAAATCCTGCCTAGTCATTGGTTAATCAGCTGTTTATTAACAATAAGAGCAATACATATTTACAGTGTACAGAGATTGTTCCACAGCAGGTAAGTTGGGGAGGAAAGGGTTTATTCAGCTTACATTTCTACATTCACAGTCCATCATTGAAGGAAGTCAGGATAGGATCTCAAACGGGGCAGGAACCTGGAGTCAGGGAATGATGCACAGGTCATGAAGGGGTACTGCTTACTTGCTTGCTCAGCCTGCTTTCATATAGAACATACTAGGGCCATCAGCCCAGGGATGTCTCCACCTACAATGGATTGGGCCTGCCCCATCAATCACTAACCTTCTCTTCTCTCTCTCTCTCTCTCGGTTTCTTTCTTTCTTTCTTTCTTTCTTTCTTTCTTTCTTTCTTTCTTTCTTTTTTAAGACAGGGTTTCTCTGTGTAGTCTTGGCTGTCTTGGAACTCTTTCTGTAGACTAGGTTGACCTTGAACCCACAGAGATCTGCCTGCCTTTACCTACAGAGTGCTGGAATTAGAGGCATGCGCCACCACTGCCCAGCTTGGAGGCACTTTCGTATATGAGGGTCCCTCTTCTCAGATGTTTAGCTTGTGTCAAGCTGACTTAAAACACTAGCTTGTAGTTTCTCAGACACTGGATTACAGATGTGCACTGACATACTCACTAGCAGTTTCTCAGACACTGATTATAGATGTGCGCTGACATACTCATTAGCAGTTTCTCGTACACTGGATTACAGATGTGCACTGACATACTCATTAGCAGTTTCTCGTACACTGGATTACAGATGTGCACTGACACACTCACTAGCAGTTTCTCATACACTGGATTACAGATGTGTGCTGGCATACTCAGCAGTTTCTCGTACACTGGATTACAGATGTGCACTGACATACTCATTAGCAGTTTCTCGTACACTGGATTACAGATGTGCACTGACATACTCATTAGCAGTTTCTCGTACACTGGATTACAGACGTGCACTGGCATACTCACTAGCAGTTTCTCAGACACTGGATTACAGATGTGTGCTGACATACTCACTAGCAGTTTCTTGTACATTGGATTACACATGTGTGCTGACATACTCACTAGCAGTTTCTTGTACACTGGATTACAGATGTGTGCTGACATACTCATTAGCAGTTTCTCGTACACTGGATTACAGATGTGCACTGGCATACTCACTAGCAGTTTCTCAGACACTGGATTACAGATGTGTGCTGACATACTCACTAGCAGTTTCTTGTACACTGGATTACAGACGTGCACTGGCATACTTGCTAGCAGTTTCTCAGACACTGGATTACAGATGTGTGCTGACATACTCACTAGCAGTTTCTCAGACACTGGATTACAGATGTGTGCTGACATACTCACTAGCAGTTTCTCAGACACTGAATTACAGATGTGTGCTGACATACTCACTAGCAGTTTCTTGTACACTGGATTACAGATGTGCACTGACATACTCAGCTGTGTTGTTTATTCTTGGTACAGTGGCTGCACCTGATTCAGCTACTGACTGCGGCTCTGCAATCACTACCGTGCTGTTCTGGCTGAGCCCTCCTCTGCAGCCACATGTAGTTTAACTAAGTCTCTATTGTTCAGTTTACCAATAAAGACTTGGGAGTCAGATGCTGGAGTGAAACCTGCAAGCTCAGAGAGGGTGAGAAACAACCAGCTGACCTTCCACCTTAGCCGGCAACCCAGCAAGAGAAAGTATCTTCCACTATCCCAAATCAAAAAGGACCACCAAACTCAAAGTCCCTCCTTACTACTTCCTGTGCATTTTTCCTGAATGTATATATGTGCACCCTAAGCATACCTGGTACCCAGAGAGACTAGAGGAAGGCTTCAGATCCCCTGGAACTGGAGTTATACAAAGTTGTGAGCTGCCAAGTAGGTGCTGGGAATCAAATTTGGGTCTTCAGAAAGAGTGATAACTGCTCTTAAGTGCTGAGCCATCTCTCCAGTCTGAGATATATAGTCTTATGTAACCCAGCCAGGTCTGAAACACACTGTACAGCTAGAGATGGATGCTGTAGGAAGTATTACAGCTTGTAAGTGATAGACTTAACCTTATAAAGAGAACTTCTTGGATTCTTCCTCAAATTGTATGTGATGCTCCAATAACTGGAGCCCATACATTGTATACTGATGCTAATAAACCAGGGAAGGCAGGCTATAAATCAGAAGAATTGAGTAAGGTGGAGCAAAGCCCTTATACTTCTGTCCAGAAGGCAGAATTATATGCCATTCTTATGGTGCTAAGGGATTTTAAAGAACCTCTTGATATAGTTACTGACTCGCAATATGCAGAAAGAGTTATCTTGTATATTGAAACCACTGAATTTATACCAGATGATACACAATTGACTTCAATGTTTATCCAGGTGCAAGACATGATCAGGAATAGGCTTTGTCCTATGTACATAACACATATCCGATCCCATATGGGTCTGCCAGGTCCTCTAGCTCAAGGTAATGCAGAAACTGCTCGATTATTGATTGGAAGTGTGCTGAAGGCCTCAGAATTTTATTAAAAACATCATGTCCACAGCAAAGGTTTAAAGAAAGAGTTTTCTATTACATGGCAACAAGCTAAGGAGATTATAAAGAGATGCCCTACTTTCTCTTTCTATAACCAAACATCACTACCTGTAGGGACTAACCCAAAGGGTACTCAAAGGAATGAAATCTGGCAGATGGATGTGTTACACTTTACAGAATTTAGCAAATTAAAATATTTTTTTAAATATTTATTTTTTTATTTATTATGTGTACAATATTCTGTCTGCGTGTATGCCTGAAGGCCAGAAGAGGGCACCAGACCTCATTACAGATGGTTGTGAGCCACCATGTGGTTGCTGGGAATTGAACTCAGGACCTTTGGAAGAGCAGGCAATGCTCTTAACCGCTGAGCCATCTCTCCAGCCCCGCAAATTAAAATATTTACACCACACCATTGACACTTATTCAGGTTTTCAGTGGGCAACTGCATTAAGCTCAGAAAAGGCTGATTCAGTAATCACACATCTATTAGAAGTTATGGCCATCATGGGTATACCTGCACAAATAAAAACAGATAATGGTCCAGCTTATGTCTCTAGAAAAATGAAATGTTTTTTGTTTATTATAATATTAAACATGTTACAGGTATACCACGCAATCCTACAGGTCAAGCAGTTATAGAAAGATCAAATCAAACTATAAAGGATATGTTAAACAAACAGAAAGGGGTGGAAAATGCCCCCAGAAATAGATTACATAATGCCTTATTAACCTTGAATTTTCGTAACGCTAATGAGAAAGGGACAACAGCGGCAGAAAGACATTGGATAATGAAAAGTCTGCCAAATTAAATCAACCGGTTTATTTCAAGGATGTGCTGACCTCGCAATGGAAGCCAGGATATGTGCTGTGTTGGGGGAGGGGTTTTGGTCTTGTTTCCACAGGAGAAGAGAAATTGTGGATACCATCAAAATTAATAAAGGTTTGGTTTAAAGAGGAGAAACCTCTTGGAAAGGAGAAATGACAGCTCATCCACAATGATGATAATCATACAGGTGGTAAGAAAACCATATAGGATGGGGGCAGGGTTCTGTTCTTATCTCCGCAGGAAAACGCTCATCTTTAAAAAGTTCAAGGGACCCTGGATGTTTGACTACTGACAGTTGGAACAATAACTACCCAATAAGTATCATCAAGAAAACCAAATATATTCTGTAAGCATAAATATTGAGAATATATAGGCCTGGAGGGATGGCTCAGCCATTAAACGCTAGGCTCACAACCAAAAATATAAGAATATATATATACATTTATATATATGTATATTATGTATTTATATTTATAAATATATAGAGCTGGTCTTGGAGTCAGACACTGGCTCAGTCCCTCTCTAATTCCAAGCCTGTTGTTAAGAGAAAAACCTGCAGTTTCTGTCTCATGTTAGGAGCCATGATATGGGACAGAAAGCAAAAGAATTTAGAAAACATCCTTAATTTTCTTCATATCTATTTTTGTCTTTATCATACCTTTCATTGAAAATATATGCCTATATATGTCTATATAACTAATGTTTAAGTTTTCCACAATGAACAATGAATTTTCCTGCAGTAATCTTTGAAGTTTCCAGGAAGAAGATGGGGACCCACAACAACAACTCCACCTGGTTGATATGACGTCATGACACTGATAGCGCTAATACAAGACCTGTTTTGGGTACCAGCTGCACAAGATGGTTCCAACTTGGTTAGCTGAAATGGTGCACCTCTTTTACAACATTATGGCCAGACCTCCACAAAATATTCAGACTGTTTACAATCTTACCAGACATTGATCTTGAAATTTAACCATCATTTTACTTTCATAGGATGCCCTAGAAAGAATGTCGCCCCCATGACAGCTGGAAGCAATTTTAGAGGACGATGTCCCCTCTCCCAGCAAACTTTGGTTTAGGGACATCATTTAGGGGTTGATTATAATTGGTATACAGTTGAGGGATGGGGGAGGAATTTTATAAGCTCAGGGATCTTTTTGAAAAAAAAAAGAGGGAAAATTGGATGATGGGATAATAGATTGGTATTTGGGGGCTGGAGGGATGGCTCAGCGGTTAAGAGCATTGCCTGCTCTTCCAAAGGTCCTGAGTTCAATTCCCAGCAACCACATGGTGGCTCACAACCATCTGTAATGAGGTCTGGTGCCCTCTTCTGGCCTGCAGGCATACACGCAGATGGAATATTGTATACATAATAAATAAATAAATATTTTAAAAAATAGATTGGTATTTGTGAGTTATTGTTTTTAGACAATTACATTGATATAGATTCTTATATATTGTTACAAAGTTAAATTATATTGAATATTATATGCATGTATGCTTCTACCTCTGTTTAAAACATTGTTTATGTATTGATATATATATATATTTACCATATTGCAGTGTACATTTCTACCTCTGATCAAGACACTTATACATTTGGAGGTCATTGTCCTCATTTATTGCACAGTCATTTATTGTCTTAGTCTTTAAGTTATATAGGGGTTAAGAATTGTAGATCAATAGTGATCTATGTTTGTCATACTTATAGTTAGATTAATCAGGTTCTTTAGATACTTAGAGATTTTATTCTGCATAGATAGATAATCTTCAACCACTTCAAAGAACTGTAAAAAATGGCATTTAAATAACTTAGAGTTCTGTTAAAGTGAGACATAATCACTCCTGCCAGCACCGATCTATTCCCGAGAGAATGTTGAACACTGAAAATACTCCACTTGGAGCTTGTTTTCTTCTTGGCAAACCAGCCTTTGGGCAAGGAACTGACCATACCTCAACCACTGACAAAATACATAATATCCGAAAATAGATAAGCAGGACTGTCAAATCTTGCCAAGACAAGGTAAGACGGTTTTAAAAAATTTCTTGCCTTTAAAAATAGTCTGTCAGTTATTCTAGGCCTTAGCCAAAGTTGGTTGCCTCAATGTTGCAAATGAGACTTTGGGTGATTGTCCAGGTAGCCAGATGTCTCTGTTATTTGTTGCACATTTTGGAAGTTGCTTGATTGCACTTTCTACTCACTCAAGTAACATTGTTTCCCTTCTCAGATCTTCGATGGGGTTGAAGACTAAATAAGTGTAGTTAGTTACTTTCCTCTCATGACTTGGCCAAGTTATTTATTATACAAGACTTAAGCTAGTTAAAATAGGATATTTGTTCTTATTGTACATGATTTTGTATTAGGCTCAGAACTCTCTTATTTAAAGAAAAGGGGGAGGTGCTGTAGGAAGTATTACAGCTTGTATTAGCCTGTCTACTGGGGCGTGGCCTCTCTTACTATTTACCGGGAAGCTGAGCGTGCACGTGGCCCTTTGCTCTGGTTCCCCTGGCTCTGTGCCTGGTCGGCTGCTCCTTTGGGGCGCATGATTCAACTGGTCAAGCGGAGAATTCTGATTTGTGAGTTTACCCTTTAATAAATACTTATTTCTTATTTCTGAGCTAGCGTGGGATTTCTTTTAAGCGTCTGACCACCTTAACTCACGGAACACCTGGGACAGATGGACCTGAATTCTGTTCCTCCTGTCTTAGCCTTCTAACTTCTTTTGTTTGCTTTTTCAAGGCAGGGTTTCTTTGTAGTTTTGGAGCCTGTCCTGGAACTAGCTCTTTTAGACCAGACTAGCCTCGAACTTACAGAGATCTGCCTGCCTCTGCCTCCCGAGTGCTGGGATTAAAGGTGTGTACCACCACTGCCCCAGTAGCCTTCTAACTTCTAAGAGCTGGGATGGTAAGGGTGTGACACAATGATGTCGGGGTTTTTTTACTTTTTCTTTTCTTGTTTTTTTGAGACAGTCTTATGTAGCCCAGGCTGCTACCCTCAAGCCTATTATGTAGCCCAGGCTGGCTGTTTTCCCTTCCCTGGTGCTGGCATCACAGGCTGCACCATATGCAGTACAGATAATAGATTCATTTTTAAAACCCAATGAATATTTAATGAGTAACCATGATTTGCAAGGCATTGCTCTAGAAGATGATCACTTGGTGTGGAATAAAACACACAAAACACAGCCCAAAATACTTACATAACCTACCCGGGATACAAAATGGGAATCCATTGCCTTTGATGGGGCGCTGAAGCTGGAAGAATGAAGTCATGGTGACCGCGTCTTCTTAGCCAATTAGTGGCATTTCTTGCATAGACTCACTCAACCGCATCTGCTTGCCAGCATCTGTTTCAATGTATTCTGCTTCCAGCCCTCCACTAGAGAGCTATTTATATTCCCATCTGAGAGCAGTCTTTACTCAGGCAGCCCAGCTCTTTAGGACATGGACCACGTGGTTAACTCTTTCCATTCTCGCACACTCAGACCCACTTCCTTTGTCATCAGCAGGGCTGTACAAATGGATTGTGTTTCTTTTGCATTAAAAGCAAATAAGACAGGTGATGGTGGCGCACGCCTTTAATCCCAGCACTTCAGAGGCAGAGGCAGGAGGATCTCTGTGAGTTTGAGACCAGCCTGGTCTACAGAGCAAGTTCCAGGAGAGACAGGGTTACACAGAGAAACTCTGTCCTGGAAAACCAGAAAGAAAAAACAAAAAGGCAAATAAATGCCTATAGTTGCAACTACTCCAGAAGCTGAGGGGAGAGATCACTTGTTCACAGGAGTCTGAGATGAGCCTGGGCGATACAGCAAGACAACTCCACCTCAAAACAGAAAAAGACAAAAGTAAGCTTGTGGAGGCTAATGTAGGAGGATCCAGTTCAAAGGTACTGGGCTAGAAAACATAATAAACACACACACACACACGCACACGCACACACACACACACACACGCACACGCACACACACACACACACACCACCACCCCAGTCCTGTCATTCCAATTTTTATTTTCCCTCTCTTTTTGGAAATAGGGTCTATGAACTATCTACTGCCTCACATTTCTGGCAATCCTCCTGCTTCAACCTCCCCAGGACTGGGATTATGGGTATTTGCTGCTGCTACACTCTGATTTATTCTCAAAATGTGTGTGCTTTTAGCAAATCCCTGCAAACAAAATATTTATTCAACAAATGCAGAATATTATCCAGGGAAGTTTAGCATAAAGACCATACTGTATGTAAGTTCATGTAAATAGAGAGCTTGTGTCTAAACTCAAAAGTTGGTCCAGTTTCTTCAGAAGGCCAAATAACCAATGGTTAGAAAAATACCCGGATGGTCTTTGCACAAATGGTTTCAATTGTCGGGTGGTGGTGGCGCACACCTTTAATCCCAGCACTCGGGAGGCAGAGGCAGGCGGATCTTTCTGCGTTTGAGGCCAGCCTGGTCTACAAGGGCTAGTTCCAGGACAGGCTCCAAAGCTACAGAGAAACCCTGTCTTGAAAAACCAAAAAAAAAAAAAAAAAAACCAAAAAAACAAAAAACCACAAATGGTTTCAATTTTCCCAATATAATGGATACCACACTTAATTTTTTTCTTATTTTTGAAAGGAGACATAAACATTTAACGTTTTTCAATATTTCTCTTGGCTCTTTTAAGGAAGTAGGATTTTCATAATAAAACCTCTAGTAAGGTTCCAGGACAACCAAGACAGTTATGCAGAGAAACCCTGTCTCAAAAACAAACAAAACAAACCTCCAAAATGGACTGGCGGTGGTGGCGCACACCTTTAGCCCCAGCACTCAGGAGGCAGAGGCAGGCAGATCTCTGAATTCAAGACCAGCCTGGTCTATAGAGCAAGTTCCAGGACAGCCAGGGCTATATAGAGAAACCCTTTCTTGAAAAATACTAAAAAAAAAAAACAAAAAAACCCACTAAAACAAAACGAAACAAACGAAAAACCCTCTACAAAGAACAAATAATGAGATACTCAGCTCATTACAATACATTTGTGTTGATTAACTGGCTTTTTAAAGAAGTAGGCTTTGGTTCAGTGTGTGTGTGTGTGTGTGTGTGTGTGAGAGAGAGAGAGAGAGAGAGAGAGAGAGAGAGAGAGAGAGAGCACTCATTACCATAGCATATGTATGGAGGTCACAGGACAATTTAGGGGAGTCAGTTCTTACTTCCTCCTTGCTGACACAGGGTCCCTCTTGTTTCACACTCGGCTAGTTGACTTCCATTTCTACGTCCTATTCCCCAATGGGAGTAATGGTATTACAGATGCTCACCACCAAATCCAACTAATTACATAGGTTCAGGGGCTTCTGTAGCTAGTACTTTTACCTACCTGCCGTCTTAGGGTTTCTATTTCTGTGAAGAGACACCATGACCATGGCAACTCATATAAAGGAAATTTTGCTTTGTTTTGTTTTTTTGAGATATGATTTCTCTGTGTAGCTTTGGTACCTGTCCTGAAACTTGCTCTGTAGACCAGACTGGCCTCGAACTCATAGAGATCCACCTGCTTCTGCCTCCTAAGTACTGGGATTAAAGGCATGTACCACTACCACCACCAGGTTTTAAAAAGGAACCTTTTTTTTTTTTTTTTTTAGTTTTTTGAGACAGGGTTTCCTTGTGTAACAGCCCTAGCTGTCCTGGAATTTGCTCTGTAGACCAGGCTGGCCTTGAACTCACAGAAATTCACCCCCTCTTCCCTCTCAAGTGCTGGGATTAAAGATGTGTGCCACAATTACCCAGCTAAAGTAAACATTTAATTGCGGTTTAGTCCATTGTCATCATGGTGGGAAGCATGGTATCATGCGGCCAGTCATGGTTCTGGAGAGTAGCTTGGAGGTCTACACCCCAATCTACTGGCAGCAGGAAGAGAGAGAAAGGGCTTGGCTTGAGCATTTCAAATGCCAAAACCCACAGTGACACACTTCCTTCAACAAAGTCACACCTACCCCAAGAAGGACACACCTTCTAATACTGTCACTCCCTGTGAGGCTGAGGGCCAATTACACTGAAACCACCACACCCACTGAGCCATCTCCCCGGCCTGTTTTATTTTTTTCATATGGGGTCTCATGCATTCCAGGCTGGCCTCAACCCCATTATGTAGCTGAGGCTGACCTTGAACTCCTGATCCTCCTGTTCCTATCTCCCACACTTAGATTAAGAGGCTTTTTTTTTTCTTTTTCCTGTTATGTGATGTTCATGTGGTGTGTGCAGCTGTGTGTTCCTGCTGTGGTGTGTGCAATTGTATACACCTACTGTGGTATGTCCAGTTGTATGTACATGACCGTGTGACCAGAGGCTGATGTTATGGGTCTTACTTGATAGTTATCCTTGTTTATATTTTGGTTGTTTTTTTTTTTTTTTTGAGACAGAGTCTTACTACGTAGAGCAGGCTAGCCTAGAACTTGCTCTGTAGACCAGGCTGGCCTTGAACTCCCAGAGATCCTCCTGTTTCTGCCTTCTGAATGCTGGATTTAAAGGCATGTGCCACCACTGCCTGGCTATTTTATTTTTATGCATGTGTCTGCGTGTATGTCTTCACACTTGCATGCAGGTGCCCTTGGAAACCAGAAGATGGTCTTGGATTCCCTGAAACTGGAGTTACAGAGGACCACAGTGCCAGGTCCTCTGACTCCTCTGATGGAACAATCCAATCACTTTCCCCAATTCATCCCAGTGAAGGCCTCTGCCTCCCTCCTTTCCAGGCAACAGTCTGTCATTCTACAGCTGCTGCTGCTCTCTCCTCTTCAGCTGGCTCTCTGGACCCTACTCTTCACAGGACTTTCTGCCTCTCTTGTGGCTCTTCCCAGTCAGCCCTGCTGATCACCCACCTTCCATACTATTATAAAGGACTTCCCTTTATCTACCTCTGTTTATGAGCTCACTTAGTTCCCAGGCCTTAAGAGCTACCTCTACAGGGCGAATTTATCTGAACACAATCAAATACCCACAAGCCTAAGGACTTCAGAGGCAGGGTGGGGTGGACTACCAAGGCCAGCAGAGTGACAATCGTGGGAGGCTAGAAGGTAGTTTGGTTTAACAAGACAAAGTAGCTGGTGTTGGTTCCAACTTCAGGGGTCTGACCCCAAGTAGCTTATTTTTAAGCATAGCACAATTTGGTAAAAAACTTCCTGGTGCTAATTAACTCAATCCTGTGATAATTAAATCAATAAGGCTTAAGAACCGACTACATCAAACTCTTGTAAAGTACACGTGACGTCATCCATAAAGATGGGTTCTATAGATTTGACTACATGTGACACCATCCATAAAGATAAGTGCTATAGATTGACGCCCTCATGATAAGGGTCTGAGAGAGGCCCAGCCACACCAATAGTGCAAAGGTTACCAGGTATTAACCACATCCGCTCCCAGCCTTCTGGGCAGATAATAGGTTATGTGTCTCTCCTTTTGAATGAACAATCTTGTGCATGTGACATGAGTTTTAGCTGGTTTTAATAAAAACCCAGAGTCAGACATAGGGGTTAATGCTGAAGATCAGAGAAGCAGAGAGGCAACTACAGAGTTCTTTTACCTCTACCAATGCTCAGACCGAAGGAGCGATCCTGTCCTCAGACTGTCTCCACTAAACCTCAGACAGCACTGAGTTCCTGTCTCTTTCCGCCTTTGCTCCTCTCTCTACCCAGCCACATCACTCCTGTCTCCACACCCACCTCCACCCAGCCACATCACTCCTATCTCCACACCACTAGTGCTGGGATCACCTTTTAGACAGACTCAATCTTTTGTAGTCCAGGGTGGCCTTGATCTAACAGAGATCCTCCTGAGTCCTGGGATTGAAGGTGTTTGCCATCACTCCCTGGCCTCTAGTGGCTTAGCTCTGTACTCTGATCTTTAGGCAAGCTTTATTTGTTAAAACATCAAGAAAATATCACTACAGTGTGTTTTAATATTCCTGCTTCCTTTGGTGCTTGTCTGTGAGCACAAGGACCTCCTTGCCTTCCAGATAGAGTTGGCAAAGGTTGATGACTATCAAAGTGGTCCTCAAGCCGGGCATTGAGTCCCAGCACTAGGCAGAAGTATTTCTGTGAGTTCAAGGCCAGCCTTGCCTACAAAGCATATTCCAGTATAGCCAGGGATGTGTAGAGAGACCTCATCTCAAAAAGCCAAGAAAAAAAGGTGGTCCTAAAAGACATCACATAGGGGAAGGCATGCCATTTTGGTTTGACAAGTGATATTACAACGTTACAATAAAGGCAAAATTAATGACCTCTCTCAAAATGTGTCCCTCTTATTCAGTGAAACATGAATTTGTGCACATGACATATACACATACATGTAAAAGAGACATAAACACATGTATGAAGTGGATCTTATTTCAGAGCTTGGTGTGGCCAGGGATGTATATAATCCTGACACTTGGGAGGTAAGGCCAGGAGATTCAGTTCAAGGTCAACCTGTATTACAGGACAAGTTTGAGGACCCCACATTGTAGCATCCAACATCTCCATGTAAAACAAACAAACAAAAACCATTCACATCCTACATGATTTTGCTTGTTTTTGTTTTTCAATCGCACTATTTTTGTGTGCTGCTTATGTTCCTACTTGAAGGCTCTGGCTAGAAAGTCTTCCCTCAGCACCTACATGACTGCTCCACTGGCTCCTGCATAAGCATCTCCTTGTTAAAGAGGATTACCTTCAAGACCATTTAACATTACAGGGCAGGCTTTACCTTTTAGTCCTTTTTTTTTTTTTTTTTTTGGTTTTTCGAGACAGGGTTTCTCTGTAGCTTTGGAGCCTATCCTGGAACTAGCTCTTGTAGCCCAGGCTGGCCTCGAACTCACAGAGATCCGCCTGCCTCTGCCTCCCAAGTGCTGGGATTAAAAGCACGTGCCATCACTGCCCAGCAAGACAGGAAATTCTTGAGTTCAAGTTAACCCTCAGCTACAAAGATGAGTTCAAGGCCAGTCTGTGCTATGCGAGTCTGTTTTAAAAACAACAAAAAGGCCCCAAGGAATTAGAATTCAAAATTTAATCAGACCTTCATCTGTACCTGCTGGGCAGTCATTCTCTGAATGTCAACTCATCAGTTAATAGTATATTTTGCTTGCTTTATTATATTATTATTATTTTGGTTTTTCAAGACAGGGTTTCTCTATAGCTTTGGAGCCTGTCCTGGAACTAGCTCTGTAGACCAGGCTGGCATCCAACTCACAGAGATCCACCTGCCTCTGCCTCTTGAGTGCTGGAATCAAAGGCATACACCATCACCGCCCGGTTTGCCATTATATTCTTATTTCCCAGTATAAGATTTTACTTGATTACGGAAAAGAGGGTGACAAAGACAACATATTTTAAGCAAACACTACCAAAGATTTGTTTCTGAAAACTTACATAATCTTAAAGACAGATTATACAATTTTAGAACTCTACCCAGCCACCTACTCATGAAACAAAATTTTGAGAATCTAAAAGCATCCTATATTTCTGTCATCTGGAAGCCATCAAAATACTCATCGGTTCCCTCAACAATGTTTTTGACCTTTTAATCCTGTCATCATAAGCTTTACCCCACTATTACAGAAAACATAAGCAATCTTCATAATTATACATTGCGAGAAAAAAAACCCAAAACCCTAAGAAGCCTACTGTAGCCTAGACGCATATAGATGAGTCAGGAAGGGCTGGTTCCTTTATGATATCTGGCTGTTGTGAAGAAAAACCACGTAAACCATTAAAAAAAAAAGTTGTACAAAACAAAGCTGGAAGACAAATTTAGCAGCATGAGATTTTCGAATTTCCTGGCTTTGTTAAATAGTGTCACAACTTTAACATTAAACACAGCAAGATACTCATTGAAAGATTCCCTAAGAAGCCAGACAACGGCTTCTCCAGAACGTGCAAGGGCTATGCCAAGCACCTATTTTATCGTCCTTTTTTAAAAAAAACTAAGGCTTTTAAAAATAAGTGGAGGTGGATCTCGACAGACAGAAGAAAGCCACCGGAACACATTTATTGTTCAAGCTTCTGGGTCAGGGAGAAGGAGTCGTGAAAGGCTCGCGCAGGAGGGCCAGCCAATGGAAGGCAAGCTCTTAGTGCTCCTCCACCTCGGGAGCTGCGGGAGCCCCGCCTCCCGGTGCTCGCTGACACCGAGTTTCAGCACCTTTGTTATCTCCCGACCGTGCAGGAAGCACCCGCGGCCCCCGTCCGAGCTCGCCACTGTTTGCAGGAGGTACAGGGCGCCGAGCCAGGCCCGCCCTCAGCCCCTTCCCACCGCGGCGGCCCCAGACTCCCCCAAGCAGGACGTCATCCCCGCACGGGGACACACCCCGCTTCCAATGGGCTCCGGGATCCCGCACTCCTCGGGGCTGCGTCTCACCGTTCTCACGCTGCAACGAGGAGGCGGCAGAGCCCGAGGGGCCCCGCGACCCCAGGCGAAGAACAAAAGGTCCGGGGCCGCGCCCGCCGCAGGCCACGCCCATCGCAAGCCGCGGGGCCGCGCACCGCGACCCTCCCCCCCTCCCAGGGCCGCGCGAAATGGCGGCCGCGCCTCAAAATGGCAGCCGGCTGGGCGGGCGGGAGACGGAGTGGAGACACCAGTCGCCGGCCACAGCCCGGTGTCCACGGTCTCCTCTCCCCAGTTTGGGGGACGCCCGTGTGAAGACAAGTGGAGCGGCTTAGCAGGAAACCCACGTGAGCGGAGTTATGGACGGCGGGGCTCGGGGTCCCCTGGACCGCCATCGCCTCCGCCGCCACTTTGCAAAAGTCCCCGTTGTTACGCGTCCTCCAGCCCCTTCCCTGGCCCCAGCCGGGAGCGCTTGCCGGGCCGGGCGGGTCCAGTTAGGAGCGGCTGCTGTCCCCATGTGTCCTCCCAGGGGGCGAGTGTGGAGTCGGCCTCGGGCTTAGGCCGGTGGCTGTGGACTTTGGAGTTTTTCGCTGTCCTCTCTCAGAGAAAAAAAAAGGTCGCAGCCCCATCCCCCAGCTTCCCTTTGTGTCCGTCTTTCCAGAAACTTCTCAGGGCAACTCAGCAAAAAGGCACCGGCTCCGTTGCCCTCCCCCCCATCACCCTCCCCTTCTAGCGCACGCGCGTGGCGTCCGGCAGCTGCCGTGGCACGCGCCCGTGGGACTGTGAGAGAGGTGCGTGCGCGCGCCGCTTTCGCCTGCGCGGGGGAGTGGGGGGCGGTTCGCTCTCCCAAAGGACAGGGTTTCCCCCCCACCAACGTTTCCCTTCTCTAGTCGCGCAAGCGCATTCAGGCAACCTCGCGTTCCTAGAGGGAGGGGGATGGGGGAAGGAAGGACGGGTGTCGGCCTTTCCGCGCGCCTGCGCAGTGCGGCCGCGTGTTTTTTTTGTTTTTTTTCCGCCTTGCTGGTGGTGGCCTCTTGGATTAGAAGCGCATTTGGGGAGCTCCCTGGTCCTGTTCTCAATCCCCAGTCGTCCGTGCGGTTCCGGGTCGCGTACTGGAGGAAGGCTAAACAAAGCCCAAGCACTGGGATCCGATCGCGTCGCCCTGGTTTCTCACCCACACTCTCCCGTGCCATGTTTGAGAGGTTCCCAATGGATTGGGTGACCCCGGAGACCCGGGAGTCGCCCGATTGGTCTTCCTCGGGCGCTCTTCGCGAAGGCGCCCTTGTCGGCCGCGTGTGCAGGCGATGCCGCCGGCTGCTCGCTTGCCTCTGCCACCGGCTCGCGCTGCGGTAGCCATAGTGACCGCATTCCTCGTCCCTAAGAGTGTAGTGGAAATATTGTCAGGGCCGTGGGTTCTCAGAGAAAATTTAAAAAGCCTAAGAAACCAAAAACCCCACTTGTCATGGAATCCACATGCATCCAACCCCGAGCTTGCAATACAGCCGGAGAAATTGCCTCCCCGGATTATCGACCTGGGATGCTGCTGAGATCCGTGTACATGCAGACTGTGAGACGGAGAGACTTGGTGAAGCACCCTGGACACGTCGAGAAGTCCCCAGTCGGCCTCTGGCCTTGCTGCTTCCCCCAGAGTGGGGTGGGGGTGGTGGCGAAGCAGTCTGCAGGTGTAAGAGCGCCATTGACCTCTGTGAGGTCAGCAGACATGACTCTGGGCGGAGCCGGATCTGCCTTCCCGGTGGGAACCGGGAGCTGGTGACCAGTTCTTGGAGAAACGATTAGTGTAGCAGGCCGATCTAGAGGAGGTAGAATTCTAACAAGGCTGTAATACACGGGTTGGAAATGACCCCTGGGTGACACATTGTGTAAATTCGGAGAATCCCTGTCGCATATGCTGTGAACAGAAATTACCGTATTTAATAAGGACTTTCAAGTCACACTCCTCCAAAATGGAAAGGGAGCAAATATTGAGTTTGGGGTTTGTTTGTTTGTTTTTTGTTTTCCCCGAGACTGGTTTTCCCAGTAGCTATAGGGCCTGTCCTATAACTCGCTCTTGTAGATCAGGCTGGCCTCAAACTCAAAGAGATCACCTGCCTCTGCCTCCTGTGTGCTAGGATTAAAAGGCGTGCGCCACCACCGCCCGGCCCTGTTTTGTTTTCTGAGAGAGAATCTCAGTATATAGCTCTGCTGGTTTAAAACTCAGCTCTGTAAACCAGGCTGGTCTCATTGCTAGATTTGCCTGCCTCTGCTTCCCAAGTGCTGGAACTAAGGGTGTGAGCCACCAAACTTAAAATTTCTTTAAGGTGAGCGTTGTAACTAGCAAAGATATCCTTTAATGCCGCACTCTTAGGATAAATTTTTAAAAAATCTTTAAAGGCCTGTTTTTTGTGAGTTAAAATTTAGATGTGTAGAGGTGGGAAAAACACACATTTTATTTGGTTCTTTTTTCTCAGTGAAATCTTTAGTGATGACTCTGACTGGCTCTATTTTCTTTTTTAAAGGTATTTTAAAATTCATCTAGGCTCTTCAAAGAAAGTTACCTTGAGGCATCCTCCCTTTTCAAAGTATTTTCTAAATATAAGTTAGTTAGACGGTTCCCAGAAATTTTGCAGCATATGGCATGAAAGAAAGTTATGTCTGAGTATTTTCTATGAAAATTCATACTTTTGGGTCCCAGGAGATGGCTTAGCAGATATGAGTGCTTGCTGTTCAAGCAAGAGCACCTAAGTGTGAATCTCCAACACCCTGTTAAAAAGTCATTCATTCTTGTACAACAGGAATACATGGCACTTTTTTTTTTTTGAATCTCATGGAGCTCATGCTGGCTTTGGACTTGAGGCTGATGCTAAATCGCAAATGTTGGATTTACGTGGAAGCAATTTAAAAACAAACTTTTTTCTTCTTTCTCTTTCTCTCTCTCACCCTTTCTTTAATTTTGACATAGGTTCACCTAGATTGTAGCCCCAGAATGACTGAAACTCCTGATCCCCTGCTTCATTAGTGGTGGAATTACAGCACGAGCCACTGTGTCCAGTTTAAGACACACTTAGACTGAATACATGAATCTGCCTTTGTGTGCACGCTTCACACTAGAGCCAGTCCTGTGAGAGGAGCAATCAAGTTGAAGAACTAAATGTTTGGAAAACTTTAATTTATATATGATGAGCAGCTAACCACATTTTATTTGGTATTTTGCTTTCTAATATTCTATTAAATTCACTTGGATACTCTTCTCTGAATTAGTCAAAAGTTAGAATTTGTATTACTCATTCTGCATGCTTCCTGATTGCTTAGAAGTTACAATTTCCTTGATCAAGGGTATTTGGATAATGTAATATCATTTACGGCAGAGTTTCCTTATTGTTTTTTTGTTGGTGTTCTGTTTTTTTTGTTTGTTTGTTTTTATTTTTCCAGAAAGGGTTTCTCTCTGTAGCTCTGGTTGTCTTAGAACTCCCTCTGTCCCAGAGAACTTAGACAACAATGCGGACACTGAGAGAGACTTACATAGATCTAATCTACATGGGAAGTAGAAAGTAGAAAAGGACAAGATCTCCTGAGTAAATTGGGAGCATGGGGATCTTGGGGGAGGGGAAAGGCAGGGAGGGGAGCAGAGAAAAATGTAGAGCTCAATAAATATCAATAAAAAAAAAAGAAGGTGGTAGAAACACTGTCAAAAAAAAAAAAAAAAAAAAGAACTCAGGCTAGCCTCAAACTCAGAGATCTATGTTCTTCTGCCTCCTGAACATGTACCACCACTGCCCAGGCTTCCTTATTGTTTTTTAAATGGCGATTAACACTGCACTTGCGTTTTTAAAGGTTAGATGAGGCCCTAGGTGTCAAATGCCATTAATCCCAGCATTGGCAGAAGTGAGCATAGGGCGTCTAGGCCAGCTCAAACAAACCAAATGATCTATGAATATATGCTAATAACATTAACAGTTTGTTCATATGGGATTTATTGTATATGTTGATTTATTGTAGTATAGTATTAAAATTTCAGAGGAACCCTTAATTAATTGAGATGCTGACTTCCAAAAGTCATTTAATTGGACTGGTGGTGCAGCTCAAATGGTATGCATCGAAGCTGGGGTTTGCTCCCCAGCACTACAGCACAAAACTAATGACCCGAAAGTAACTTTGTTATGGCTCTTTCTTTCCAATTATGAAAATGAAGAGAAGTTAAGAAAATACAGAGGAATTTTTATTTGCTTATTTATTTATTGGTTTTTCGAGACAGGATTTCTTTGTGTAGCCAGCCCTAGCTGTCTTGGAATTTACTGCCTCCCAAGTGCTGGGATTAAAGGTGTACGCCACCACACGCAGCCTAATATATATGTGTGTATATATATATATATATGTATACATACATACATACATACATACATATATATATATATATATGGACACACATTTTTTAAATTCAAATTCTAGCTGGACAGAGTTACTCACTCTTGTAATCCCAACATAGAGGCAGTATGATTAGTTCAAGGCCATCCTTGACTACACGCAACATTTAGGCCATTCTGGGAAGTCATGGGAAGCTATTCCCAAATAAACAAGAAAAATATTCTATCACCTAAGATGACCATGATTTACATTATAATATTCTATTCCTCTAGTGCATTTTCAATTTCATTCCACAAATATTAGTTAATTAATAATTCTGGATATTAGACACAGCAGAAGTATATGTCTGGGGGTGGGAGGGAAGGAATCTTCCCCTGAACAATTTTCTTAGGATAAAGAAGTATAGAAAGTTAGGAACTAATTCTCTAAGAAATGCAATTTTTCTATGTTTCTGGAAAACTAAATACAACATAGAATACACTATTCAGTTCTCTTAGAGGGGTGAGCAGTAGACTTTTAAACGTTAGCTTGCTGAAAGAGTCTCTGTGGGACCAGGTAGACAATATCAGCCTTTTGGGGGTCCTGTAGTTTATGCAGAGAATTTTCCCATGCTACATAATACTTTGCTCATACATTATTCTCTTTCACCACTAGACTCTCAGAAATAGCAAGAATTCAAATACTTTGTTTTTTTTTTTATTTATTTATTTATTTTGGAACAACCCCAGCCCTGATTATAATGGGCAAGTCACACATTGCCATCATCCAGTTCTCATGTGCTTAGGGCTGCCGTCATTTTACAGCTAGTTAACACATTTTTATATGATGGCTTTTAGAAGAGATGCATATATTTTAAGTACATGTCTTCTTGTAAAATAGCTTAATTTTAATAGCTTAGGATTCAATTTGTAACTCTATTTTTGTTAAATATCTGGTGACTATTCTGTCCTCTGCCTCAGTGGGGATATTAATTTATCCACTGTACTATCGATGTTCAAGCTGAGTCTCAGGCTCAGAAGCTTTCCCCATCTCGGCTTCCATTACGCATGACTGAACTCTTTGAGCATGTCTAGCATGCTAAATACAGCAGCTCTTCACAGTGTGAAAATAGGAGTTGATTAAAAGCAAATCTATTTTAATTCTCCTTTGCAAATGACTCTGCTTTAATATCACCTTTTGAATTCTCTTTAATATTCAAAGAGATGCACTTCATCCATTTTTACAGATAAATCACAACTTACATTTTCGTTGGTTTTGTAGTCATGGGGTAGGCCTGGTCATAGACAAATGCTTCTTTGTGGAGTTTGGCATGGAAAACTTCTGTTTATTCTTTTGCTATGAGCATCAATTACTAAGATTTATTTACTTAGGTTTTTTGAGACAGGGTTTCTCTGTGCATCCCTGGCTGTCTAGGAACTTGATCTGTAGACCAGGCTGGCCTCAAACTCAGAAATCCACCTGCCTCTGCCTCCTGAGTGCTGGGATTAAAGGCATTGCACCACCACCTGTTGCAATTACTAAGATTTTTTTATTTTGTATTTTTTTTTTTGAGACAGGGTTTCCATATATATCTTTGGCTGTCCTAGAACACAATATATAGACTGGATCCCAACTCACACAGATCTGTTTGCCTGTGCCTCCCAACTGCTGTGATTAAATATGTGTACCACCACACTTGGCCATTACTAAGATTTTTTTTTTAAAAAGTTTTTTGTTCTATAACTTTTTTGGTTTTTTTTATTTTTCGAGACAGGGTTTCTCTGTAGCTTTGGAGCCTGTCCTGGAACTAGCTCTTGTAGACCAGGTTGGCCTCAAACTCACAGAGATCTGCCTGCCTCTACCTCCTGAGTTCTGGGATTAAGGGCATGTACCACCAGCGCCCAGCTATAATGTATTTTCTCACATATTTTTGAGACAGGGTCTCTCTATATAGCCTTGGCTGTCTTGGAACTCACTATGTAGACCAGGCTGGCCTCAAAGTTAGAGATTCACTAACTCTGCCTCCTGTGTGCTGGGATTAAAGGTGTGTGCCATGTCCATCTCAATTTTATTTCTAATTATGTGTATGTGTGTGTTTCTTGTGTGAGTTCTTGTGTGAGAAGATGCCCTTAGAGGTCAGAGGCCTGAGATACCTGGGGAGTTGCAGGTGATTATGAGGCAGACACGGGTGCTGAGAACATAGCTGAGACTTCTGTGAGGACAAGTTGTCACTCTAACTGCTGAGTCATCTCTCCAGCCGTGACCTAAGACCAAAAAACAAAACAAAACAAAACAAAAAAACCCACAGAAAATTAGAGTAGATTGCTTTTCTGTTTGTCCATCTGTTTGTTCCTCCCTTCTATGGGAGGCTCATGAAGAAACTCCTAAGTATTTTGTAACATTGATGAAAACGGAGAACAGCTTTACCAGTGTTTCCTGATGTGTTGCCAGCAAAAAATGCAAAGCACTGAGAAAATGAAACACTCCATTCCTGGCTATGCAAAAAGTACTTGCTGTCCCTTGCATTGATCCACAGCTTTTGCAATAGAAAAGGTCAGAAATCACAAAGAAGCAAGTCAGTGATTATTGCATCCACCCCCCCCCCCACCGTGTGTTTTGCTCCTCCTGCATCAGTTGATTTTCCTCGGTGTGTATGGGCCATTGCACTTATGTAGAGGTGAGAGGACAACTGAAGGAGTTGGTTCTGTCTTCCCACCATGTGAGACTTGGGGCTTGGTGGCAAGCACCTTTGCCTGCTGAGTTATCTAATGGATCCCTCTACTTGGATTTTTTTCCCTGTGTTTTTGAGACAGGGTGTTACTATGTAGCTCTGACTGTCCTGAAACTCACAAAGATTGTCCTGCCTCTGCCTCCGCCTCCTGAGTGCTGGGGTTAATTATGAATGGCTTTACTCAGACCTTTTTTATATAGGGGAAACAGCACCACTGTAGCAAACCCTCTAGCTAATCTAGAACAATATTAAAAAAAAATGTATAGCCAGGTGGTAGTGACACATGCCTTTGATCCCAGCACCCAGGATATAGAGGCAGGCAGATCTCGGAAAGTTTGAAGCAAGCTTGGTCTACAGAGCGAGTTCCAGGATAGACTCCAAAGTTACACAGAGAAGCCCTGTCTCAGAAAACCAATTCACACACACACACACACACACACACACACACACACACACACACACACACACACACACACGTGTGGCTGCCTGGGCTACATAAGTGAGTAAGACCCTGTCTCAAGAAAAGATAGAAAGACAGAGGGGTGGAAGGCTGGCTCAGTGGTTGAGAACACTTGCTGCTGTTGCAGAGGGTATGAGGGTTTGGTTGCTAGTACCCACATGGTGGCTTGCAGCCACCCTGAACTCCAATTTCAGGGGTTCCCTCTTCTGAACTTCATGGGCACAAGGCACACATTTGATACAAATACAATGCAGGCTAAACACTAAAATAAACCAACACACACATATGTTGACCTCTTTGTTATTATTATTTTTGAGACAAGGCTTTTCTGTGTAGCCCTGTCTGTCTTGGAACTCATTATGTAGATTAGGCTGGCCTCAAACTTAGAAATCTGTCTCCTGAGTATTGGGATTAAAGGTGTGCACCACCATTGCCCAGCTATATCCTTATCCTTATTCTTTTTTCACTTTCTGTTCATTGGTTTCTCATTTGTGTCTGCGTGAAGGTGTCAGAAGCCTGGGGACTAGAGTAACAGACAGGTGTGAGCTGCCATGTGGATGCTGGGAATTGAACTGGGGTCCTCTAGAAAAGCAGTAGCCAGTGCTCTTAACCACTGAGCCATCTCTCCAGCTCAAATATTATCCTTATTATTAAGGTATGGAAAAAGTGACACGTTTTGTTGTTGAGACAGGGTCTCATCTATCTCAGGCTGGCCTGGAACTCCCTATGTAGCAGAGGATAACCTTCACTTCTGATCTTCCTGCCTCCACCTTCCAGTGGAGTATTGAGGTTATAGGCATACACCATTAGGTCCAGTTTATACTGAGGATCAAATGCAGGGTTTCTTCCATGCTCCATATGTACTCTACCAACTGAGCTATGTGTGTACCAGTCCTCTGGTTTGTTTTTTGTTTTGAGACAGGGATTTAGTATGCAGCTTAGGCTGGCTTTGCATTAATGATCTTGCATTCACCTCTGGAGTGCTGGCATCACATCATCTGAAGTGCTGCCACACCCAGCTCACATTTGTACTGTCTCAGTGTTGGGACTTGTTTAGTTTTGTGAATGTCCCAAGATTATTTCAGGTGATCAAATCGGCTGAAGTCAGGTATATTAAATCCAGTAAAGAGTGTTAAACCAATACAAGAAAGGCTAATGAGTACTCAGATTTCACCACCATCAGGAATATTGGCAGACGAAAATAAACAAATAAGAAAGAAAAAATGACACCTTCACCTTTTGTAGAACAAAAGAAACAATTATGTGCAAGTGACCCCAGATAATATTGCTATTGTTTATGATTTTTCCAATTCAAAATACTGCCTATTAAGTTCTTGTAGCAGTATGGTGGCCCAGGGTTGCAGTCTCAGTACTGGGAGGTTGATGCAGACTTAGAAGACTAGCCTGAGCTATACGAAACCTTTTATCAAAATACAACCGCTCCGAAAGACCCTTCCACTTTAAGATAAACAACAAAACAACAGCAAGAACTGGGAATGTAACAGCTCAGTGATAAAGAGGCCTTCTTAGGCGTGAGCAAGGCCCTTGGTCAGAACCCCGTGTGTACTATGCACTTCATAATATATTTCTTTTGTTTATAGAGACAGAGTTTCTCTGTAGCTTTGGAGCCTGTCCTGGAGCTAGCTCTTGTAGATCAGGCTGGCCTCGAGCTCACAGAGATCTACCTGCCTCTGCCTCCCGAGTGCTGGGATTAAAGGTGTGCGCCACCACCGCCTGGCGCACATCATAATATTTAATGGTACAACTAGACATAGAATCTTGGCTTCAGCTGAAACACCATTTTACTTTTGTGTATGAAGAATTAATGAGTTTGCTGACAGTTTTAATGAACTAGATATCCCCCCCCCCGTTATTCTGCAGTTGCCTTTTAAGGCTTTATCTTTCTGTAAGGAGGCCTTTTGTAAAAAGTCAACTTCAAGTTTCAAAAGCTTGGAAAGGCTGGCGGTCTAATCCTCCCTGTTTAAACAAACTCTGAGGGGAACTGTATGAGATGCCTGTGTCACTTCAGCTCTAGTTCTTGAACAAAAAGACATCTTGGAAAAGGTTTCGCAAGCT
Organism: Ondatra zibethicus; assembly: GCA_004026605.1. Lineage (NCBI taxonomy): Eukaryota > Metazoa > Chordata > Mammalia > Rodentia > Cricetidae > Ondatra > Ondatra zibethicus. The sequence goes on along the minus strand of PVIU01000759.1, from coordinate 184,105 downwards.
CCCATATAAAAAATTGCTTAATGTTACAAGCCAATGATTCTTGGGAGGGATGGGTTCTGCAGCTGTAGTCCCTTGTCTTGGCGGTGAAAAGGGCGTCCTGGTTCCGACCACTTTCCCAAGCAGGCGGGGAATCCAGTCGACCGGAAACGGTCAGGGGCGTGACGCAGGGCGGAGAGGGATGGGGACTTTAGCCTCTAGAAACCGCTGTGCCTCGAAACTAACCCGGTTCGCTTGTGTTTCCCCAGAGCAACGCCTGAACGCCGGGGAAAAGCAGCCACAGCATCCCTGGGCACCTCGGGCTGCCAGCCTCCCGCCCCGCTTCGCGCCTGCGCACTAAGTTGAGTGCGCGGGCGCCTCTTCCCTGCTCCGCATTCCTCCCACTTCGGGGCCCCGCGCGCCTGCGCGCCAGCTGGGAGGAACTCGGCGTCGGGGCGGGAGGACGAGCGCGCGCCCGCGGCCAGGGGGCGGTGGCCAGGCGGCGGGAGGCGGGCCGCGCGCGCCGGTGGGAAGCGTCCGGCAGCCTCAGCGCCGGCTCCGTCGTAGTCGCTGCCGCCCGGGTCTCGCTCGCCCCTCCTCCCACTCCCCCCGCCCGCCGCCGCCCGCGCGCATGCGCCGCCTGAGCGCGAGGGTCGGCTTCGGGTGTGTGGTGGCGGCAGAGCGGAGCTGCGGGGCCCGAGAGTCAGAACCTGGGGGAGAGGGATGGTCTCTGCACCGGGGGGAGCCGGAGGAGCCGCCGCCGCTGCCGACGCCACCGCCGCAGCCGCCGCCGCCGCCGCCCCGGCGCCCGCCTCCCAGCGCTGACGGCCGCGTACGAAGCCGGCGAGGGGGAGCCAGCCACCACGGTCGCCGGCACGCCGCCCAGCATGGTCCGGGAAACCAGGCACCTTTGGGTGGGAAACTTACCGGAGAACGTGCGGGAAGAGAAGATCATTGAGCATTTCAAACGGTGAGTGACACGAGGCCCGGGGCCGCGCTGGCACCTCGGGCGCCTCTCCGGCCCGTTGCTGGCCACGGGCGGAGCGGCGACGCGAGGCTGGCTCCGGCTCTCTGGGCGGACGACTGCTGTGCGGCCACCGAGGAAACGGGAGCGGTGGGTCCCGTGAGGTCGCGTCTTTACGCACTGCCCCTTAGCACAGCGCGGCCGGCCGGGTCCCGGAGCGCCCGCAGAGCCGGGGCTGCGCGGGTGCCGCAGCCGTGCTAGGCATCGTGCGGCACCGGGAGGTGGCAGGCACCCGGAGCAGGGACCGCTCCTCCCCGAAGATTCGTGCAGCGGCTAATGCTTCTGCTGTCGGTGCGGTGGGGTGGAGCGGACGGACTGCCCGGCTCTCGGCAGCGGCGGCTAGATGGGCTGCCCGTGTCCCGGGGCTCGTGGGGAAGGGAGCGTGGACGCCAAGGCGCCGCGGATGCATTCCCGCCCCGCGCTGGTGACCGAGCGGTTTTTACAGGAGATCCTCCAACCTCCGAACTCGTTAAGGAAATTACCAAAAAGTGCAAATCTCTAGCGATTAGGTGTGACTTTTCAGTTTCTCTAAATATTTTTTTTGCGCGTGAAAGATAAAAAAAATGTTGCTTTTCATAGGTTGGCAGCATTTAGCTCTTGTTTGCTCCCAGAAATGCATCCTTACATACAATGAGGATTTATTCATTCTTTGACTTATTGAGAAGGAACACAGCAAATCTTTGATCGTCTGTGGAAATTAGTTTTTCCCGATATCCAATATCCTGGAAGGTTCCAAGTTAGGCGTACTTTGAATTCCCACTATCCAGTGTGTGAAGGCAGTGATATTAGGGAGAACGTCCTCATTAGAGTCAACCTAGGGAAATGGGTTGTGTCGCCAGGTCTGGATCCTCTTTGAGGAGGCCTGGGAAGCGTGAGCGCATTTCTGTCTGTCTGATAGAGGGCCATTGATTCTGTTGGCCGTTGCTGTTACCGGAGTATTAAATCTTGGCCTCTGGAGCGCGCATGTGCGCGTGCCCGCGTGTGAAAAGGAGCTGGGGAGGCCATTCATAACCTGCCGGGCTGTCTTCCGCAGGCCTGGGGGAGGTGCGCGCTGCCCGGGACTGCGGTGTTTACTACGCGGTTCCTGAGACGCGGGAGAGGGGGAGGCCTGGGACGCAGTTGGCCTCCGTGCCCTGGGATGAAGGGGGGACTGCCGCAGCTGGAGCGCTAGCGGATGGGAACTTTCTCTGCCGGTGCTGCTCCACCCCTCACTCGGCCCGGGCCCCTGCCCTCTAGGAGCGTGTCTGTAGTGTTGAGGAGGAAACACTTAGCGGGTTTTTGGAGTGGAAACCCTCAGCGAAGTGCTCCTTTTAATCTCTTGGTGGATCTCCTGTGGGTCTCTACATGGGAAATTGATAACGCACCGACGTGCAAACACGTGCATTGCTGCATTCGCTCAGCTCCTGTGTTCTGTGGTCAGAATTGACATTTTATATTATGTAGATTTCAGAGACACTGCTTGCCCTAGACTTGGAGTTTGACCCCCTGTGCAAGATGATGGAGAGCCGGGAGGAAGTGGTCGGGGGCGGTTCTGGGAGGCTGGGAAGTGTGGTGCCACGGTCCGGCTGGTGTGAATGACTCTCTAAGATGGCGGCCAGGACCCACTTTATGTGGGAATCGGCGGAGCCGCTCACTCAGAATGCACGGGAGGGAGGGAGGAGGCGCGCAGGAGGGCTGTCTGGAGAGCCCCAGGAACACCGCGCTAGCAGAAGGCTCACCCGCACTTTGCTGACCCTGCGTTTACAGCAGCATTTACCTGATGTAGATAGGGCAAAAGCAGATGCTCTTGGTTTAAAAAAAAAAAAAAAGCAGGTTATTTGAAGCCTCTGCAGACTTGTGTCCCTGAAACGGCTATTGTAAAGACTACAGTAGTTCTCACTTTCAAAGGAATGGATTTTTATTTGGGTAGTACACCTTTAATGGGTGCAGAGCATGAGAAGGTAACAGAAAGTAATCTCTCTCTCCCTCTTGACCCTGGAATTCCCAGTTCTCATGTTCCTGCATTTAGCCCCAAACAGGTACTCTCTGTTTCTGGTTTCTTGCTTATCTTTCTGCCCACAAAAAATGTTCTAGGCGATCCAGCTGTGGAGTTAAGTTGACCAGCCTTTTATCCCTAACGTGGAATGTGCTTTGTTAAGTATGTGATCGCTACTAGGAAGGAAAACAGAATTTGAATCATTTAATCAAAAGGGATGAAAAGGCACCAAAATAAGGAAACTTAATGGCATTCAACCCCTGTGCCTTGTAGACCTCAGAATGAGAAAAATCCACGCGAAACCTATATTAAAACCGAACCTGAGTGCCTGCTTTTACCCTTTTCCCTAGCTGATTGCAACATTAACTAATAACTGTTTTACAGGATTAAGAGGTGTATACTGGGAATACATTACATAAAACGCTCTGAAGATGAATGTTCTTTTAGCAGTGGTTAGGCTTTTGCAGTAGGTATTTGGATTAAAAGGACAACAAAAAACCATGAAGGCTAAATCAGACAGCCGTGGAGGCAGAAATGAAGGTCTCCCTCAGTTTGTATTTTGGATCAGTGCTTTGACTGTACGGAAGATGGAGGGAAGGGTGCTGATTTCCCCCCAAACTCAGTGCCAAAGAAAGGCCGAACCTTAGAACATAAGAGTATTTTTTAAAAAATTGGCTTTACCTTCTTGCATATAATAAATCTTCTGTGTTCATTCTCTTTACAGCTTTCTGTATGCTGAATTAAGAAAATTAAATGACTGTTTCTGAATAGAGTTTTAGTTAACAAAGATTTGTTGCAGGGCCACAATGGAAAGTCCTTTCCTTTGTATATTAGCAGAGTTAAAGCATTGGAGGGAGGAATTGCACAACAATTGGTTGCTGTCTGGTCGGAGAGAGGTGTGTGCAGAGGCGACTCTTTGAATTGGAATGAGCAAATGAATAGAATCCCTTAAAGACCTAAACACTCTTTTTGTCTTATTTTCAGATTTAAGTAAGTCACACACTGGATTTTTCTCATCCACCCATCATTGGTCCTTTATAGACAGGTTAAATATTATATAGCCATTGACTGGAGTGTTTCCTCCTTAAAAACAATTGATTGAAATGTTTTAGCACAATGGTTTTTCTGTTAAAAGTTATTACTTGTGTTCAGATATCTTTTTGGTCACAAAATAAACTAATAGCGTACTTTTTCATCCATACTTCCTAACGAGGATATTATTAGATGCCATCATTGCTCTGTCCTTTACTTGTGATCAGATGGTTTCTTTGATGTCACCTTTAGTTTGGAATATGGTGACTTTGAGTGTGTATTTTCATGGCGGTCTTTTTTTTTTTTTTGCTTATTTTGAAAGCTCAGGAAAATTCAGTAATCTTGGAGTAGCATTAAAATTAATATAAAATGCTTAAAATATATTTTATATCCTGTAAAAAATGTATGTGGCGGGTTGGAGGAAAATAGAGGGTTCCTTCTAAGAAGGACGCCGGCATTTGTCTCGGAGAAGCACTCTACCCAGCCACCTTTGTTCCAGGCTCTTGGTTGCCTTGGCTTATACTGTTTAGTGTGCTTATGAAGAGGTCTCACGCTTGGTTTATGAGATATTTTTAGCCATGTAAACGCTGAAGCTTTGGAAATCTTTATGTAGAATGCCATAAAGATAGTAGTGGTGACAGGAGCAAAGCCCTGTTGTATGCTCCCAACTCTCACGTTCCCTTAGTTTGAAGTATTTGGTTATTTTTTAATTTTATTTTTAAGTTGGTCTGCTTGTACCAGCCTGCCATGGTAGTTACTATCAATTGTATGACCCAAGTTGGCTTTCTCTCTCAATCTGCCAGGTTCTGGGATTACAAGCCTGACCTAGTAAGTAGACCCTACTACATTTTTAAAAGTATTTAATATATTTAATGAAAACTTGAATATCCGGTTGGAGATTATATATTTCTTTTCTATTATTTTTGCTCCCCTTCTTTATTTCAGCCAAGGATGGAACCAGGGTCTCACACATGGCAAGTTCTTACTGTTGGATCCCTGGGTCGAACCTCCAGCATCCAAAGGTGTAAAAACTCTCTAGTATTGATTTGAGCTGCAATCAACCATTCCAGTGTTTAGAATGAACTATGAAGCTTGAATAGTCACAAAAAAATTGAGCTTCTAGATTTGGCTATTAGATGATTTCTCCCCCCCCCCCAAATTTTTGAGACTGGGTTTCTTTGGAGCTTTTGTAAATTAATTTTATGTGTTAATGGTGTTTTGCTCGCCATATATCTGCACCACATGCATGTCTGGCACCCAGGCAGACTAGAGGAGGGTATGGATTCCTAGAACTAAAGTTAGAGACCCATGTGGGCACTGGGAACCTAACTCCAGTCCTCTGGCAGAGCAGCAAGTGCTGAGCCATTTTGTGCACCCCCAGCTTGTGATTTTTCTGAGTCATACATACTGGTTTTCAAATGTGTGCTTTGCATATTTCAGAGTGTCCTCCCACGTGTCCTTGTCCACTAAGTTAAAAGTTAGTGTGAGGACTTTTGAGTGGTGCTTAACCTCTTTACTTCTAGAAATCAGCGAATCTGCAGAGGCAGGCAGATCTTTGTGAGCTCCAGGCCAGCCAGGGCTACATAGTGAGATGCCTTTAATTCCAGCACTTGGGAGGTTGGGAGGCAGAGGCAGGCAAATCTCTATGAGTTTGAGGTCAGTCTGACTTACAGAATTCCACAGAGAAATTCTGTCCCAAAAAACAAACACACAAAAAAGCAAACAAAGAATTCACTGATCTACTGTAGATTATTTTTTCTTTTCTTTCCCTCCCTCCCTTCTTCCGTTCCTCTCTCCCTTTCTTTTTTTTTTTGAGACAAGGTTTCTCTGTGTAGCCCTCACTATCCTGGAACTCACTCTGTAGACCAGGTTGTCCATGCACTCACAGAGCTCCACCTGCCTCTGCTTCTCTAGTGTTGGGATTAAAGGCATACAGTACACCACCGTTGCCCTTTTTTTGTTTTTTTGTTTTTTTTTGGGGGGGGGCACAGGGTCTCCTTAGTGTACCCTTGGCTGGCCCTGGTATTTGATGTATAGCTCAGACTGACCTCCAGGAGGTAAGCATAGAGATTCACCTCCTGCCTCTGCCTCACAACTGCTGGGATTAAGCCACCATACTGGGTTGCTTTTTGTTTTTGAGACAGGGTCTCCCTATTCTCAGTCTGGCCTTGAATTTGCTAGTTTGAGGATGACCTCCTTGTGCTGGGATTTTAGTGTGACCTGTCAGGGCTGGTTTATGTGGTTCTAGGCATCGGACGAGCTAGAGCTTCATGCGTGGTAGAGCTTCATGCGTGGTAGGCAGGCAACCTATGAAGGGAGTGTCCTTTCTGACTTGAGATTTTAAGTATAGAAATTCTGACATGTTTTTGAGACAGTCTCACTATATGGAACCAGGCTGGCTTTGAACCGAGACCCTCCTTCTCCAGCCTCCCTCCTGAGTTGGGATTACAGGTTTATCCACCACACCCAGCTTGTGTATTTTCGTATTTCAGGAAGTTAGCGCGTTCTGAGATAATGCCTGTCTCACTTTGAACTCCCCATGAGTCCCTGCCTCAGCCTGAGTGCTGAAATTATAGGGTGGGCAAGCATGCTCATTGGATGTGCTCTTCTGCTCCAGAATCCCAGCCGGTAGTCCCGCATAGACAGTCCTTTCAGTTGTCTGGACTCTAGTTTTCTAAGTTTGGGACAGTGCGCCTCCCTTCTAACGTGGCAAGCACTCTTTTATCTCTGCATTCTATTTCTAGTCCATCCTGCGCTTCAGAGTTTTAAAGAACACCGCTTCTCAGGATGACTGGGTCTCTGGTTCTTCCTTACGACCAGATCAGGCCACACGTTCTTGGAAAGAAAACCACAGGGGTGATGGATTCCTATCTTCAGATTGGATCTGGGGGTAATAACCTGGCTCATTACTCGCTGGTGGTTTGTTTTTTTGAAGACTTAGTTATTTTATATTATGTACATAACTGTTTTGCTTGAATGTATGTGTATGTACCTCACGTGTACCTGGTGCCTGAGGAGATCAGAAGAGGGTATTGAGTCCCCTGGAACTGGAGTAACAGGTTATGAGCCACCATGTGGGTGCTGGGAATTGAAGCTCGATCCACAAGAGTGATGTGTGTAGGGTGGTGGTGGCGCGCGCGCCTTTAATTACAGCACTCAGGAGGCAGAGGCAGGCAGATCTCAGTGAGTTTGAGGCCAGCTGGGTCTATAGAGTTCAGGTCAGTCAGGGCCGTCACACAGAGAACCCTGTCTAGGGGGAGGGGCGGGTGGCGTTAAGTGTTCTTAAGCATCCAGCGCCTCTCCATCCTTGTCCTCACTTTGCTTTTAAGTTTGTCCTGAGGAGGCCAAGGCAGGCAGATCTTTGTGAGTTTGAGGCCAGTCTGTGAGTTCTAGGACAGCCAGGGCTATGTAAAGAGACGTTCTCTTAAAACAACACAGAAAATTTGCCTAACTAGGTTGGTTTCTGTACTATAGTCTTTCCCTTGGCGGGAGGTACCTGGGATTGCCTTGGTAGTCAGTCTCTCTATCAAGTCTCTGCCTAGCAGCCTCAGCACTGGCCGATAGCTCTTCCTTGTGTTCCATGCCACTGTGATTGTCTTCCTTGGGAGGCTGAGGCAGGAGGATAAATTTGAACCCAGGGTGGACTCTTAAAAAGAGAGAATCCCCAACCCCCCTCTTTTGGGGGGTGACTACCTATTGTATCCCTGTCATTGTTTTAAGTGTTTCAGGAATGACAAAGGCTTATTTTTAATAGTTTGCAAACATCCCAGTTCTAGAAGAAGCGTTTTTTGCTCTGGGTGCAGTTGTGTAGAAATAAAAACGTTTAGATTTATTTTTAATTAGTTATAATGTGCACGGGTCTCTGTGTGGGTTTGTGCTTGTGAGTGCAGATGCCCAAAGGCATCAGATTCTCTGGAGCTGGAGTTACTTGCCTGGTTGTGAGATAGCTGCCTTCCATGGGCAACTCAGACTTAACTTGGGCCTTCCAGAATAGTGTGTTCTGCTACCTGCTGAACCATCTCTCCAACCCCCCATATCACAACCCCCCCCAAGAGATTTAATTGGATGGTTACCTCTGAACAGGAAGAGAGACAGCAGAAGAAATCAAGATCTTTTTTTTTTTTTTTTTTTTTTTTTGGTTTTTCAAGACAGGGTTTCTCTGTAGCTTTGGAGCCTGTCCTGGAATTAGCTCTTGTAGACCAGGCTGGCCTCGAACTCACAGAGATCCACCTGCCTCTGCCTCCTGAGTGCTGGGATTAAAGGCGTGCGCCACCGCCCGGTGAAATGAAAATCTAAGTGCTCAGTTCTGTGGGTTTTTCTTGCAGAGCTGTGTGTCATCTGTACACACGTGTATAATCATGAACATACAGCTGTGTCTTAACTTATATTTACTTGCATGTACATATATATATGCATGCACATCTGCTACGGCAGGCGTGTGGTGGTCAGAGGGCAACTTGCAGTTCTTTCCTTATACCGTGGGAATTGAACTCCGGTCGATAGGCTTGGTAGCAAGTACCTTTCCTCACTGAGTCATCGCACCCGCCTATATACCATATAATTTAATGAGTTCATATGATTTTGTGTGTATGGTGAGCATGAATGCAGGCCTGAGCATGCTGTGGGGTGTGTGTGTGTGTGTGTGCGCGCGCGTGTGTGTGGTATGTAGGTCAAAGGACACCTTTGGAGGGTTGGTTCTCTTCCCTTATGAAGATCCAGGGATCAAACCCCAGCTCACCAGGCACCCACAGCTAGCCCTTTTAAAAACCCACTAATCTGTCTCAAGGGATGAGAAGTTTTTATCCTCCCCTTTTCTGTATTTATAAATCTCTTCTGAATCAGTGGTGAACCTAACTCCCTTATATGTATAGCTTTGCTCACTAGTTAATTGTTCTTTGTATCTGATCTCCCAGTTACTTGGACTCCCACCCACTCCTGCCACTTCTGAGGACATGGCCTCTAGAGGCTCTTAGCAATTCCTTGGAATCCAGCATGATGAGGCTGGCAAGGAAAAGAAGGTGGCATTGGAAGTGGCTTCCCTGGCTTTGCCCTTTTCTTCTCTGTCAGCGACGTTGCCTTCGGTGCATTTTGTAGCAGACTCGGTGCCACCTTGCACTTGGTGTTTGGGGTTTGTTCTGCTTGCACCCTGGGTTTGGGATTAAACAGTTCATTAGTCTGGGGTGTGGTTTTTTCTCCTGCTGGTTAAATAATTCATTTATCGACTTACATTACGTTGAGAACAAGTTTTAGGAAATTTATTATGATGATATTGCTTTACAATGAATAATACAAGCAGTAGCCTTTAATGTGGACTTGGGAAAATCAGTTTCCTGAAATTTATCATACAGAGCATGTACAGCTCTGAACTTCAGAGAAACCCTAGTGCAGCCTTAGTCACCCCTCCCCCTCTTTCTTTTCTTTCAGTAGGATCTTCTGTGGCCAATGATGGCTTAGAATTCACTACGAGATTGAACATGAACTCTTTTTACCTTTATAACCTGCCCTCCTTCTGGAGACAGGGTCTCGCTCTGGAGACCAGGCTGGCCTAGCACTCAGAGATCGACTTGCCTCTGCCAGTAGAGTGCTGGGATTAAAGGTGCAAACTACTGCACCAAGAAAGAGATACCACTTTTTCTTAAAAATTTACTTATTTATTTTGGTTTCTTGAGACAGGGTTTCTCTGTGTAGCCCTGGTATTTATTTTTTGTTCATTGGTGTTTTGCCATGGGTGTTGGGTCCTTTGAAACTGGAATTACAGGTAGTTGTGAGCTGCCATGTGGGTGTTGGGAATTGAACCTGGGTCCTCTGGAAGAGCAGTCAGTGCTTATAACCACTGAACCATCACTCCAGTTCCCAAGATACCACTTTTAAAGATTTATTAGTTTTACTTTTTGTGTATGTTTTCCTGCATGTATGTACATGCATTGTGTGTATGCCTGGTACCCACAGAGGTCAGAAGAGGGCATTGGGTCCCCTGGATCTGGAGTTAACAGATGATTGTGAACCACCATGTGTGTGCTGGGAACTAAACCCATGTCCTCTGGAAGAGCAGCAGGTACTCTTAACTGCTGAGTTCCAATGAAATCTTTCTTAACCTGAAGCAGTTTTGTGTCTCAGTGTCCCTAAGTGCTGCTGGGATACAGGCTTTTTTTGTTTTGATTTGTTTTTGAGGCAGAGTGGCACAACGTAGCTCTGGCTGACCTGGAACCTGCTGTGTAGAGTCGCCTGTTATCCCTCATAGAAATCCACCTGCCTCTGCCTCCCAAGTGCTAGGAATTGAAGGTGTGGGGCCACCATGCCCACCCAGTAACTTGCTCTTAACCAAGAAGCCATCACTTCAGCCCTTTGTTTTGAAACAGATCTCAGATGTCTTATTTTATCTATTAGTGTTTCAGTACTTCTCAAATGTAAGACTATTTAAAGATACCACAGTACTATTATCATCATAATTACACCAAAATGACTAATTCTTCCCTTGTTTTTAAACATGAGTGACTGTTCAAAGCTATAATCCTAAAATACCCTTCTTTTTTTTTCTTTTCGTAATAAAGGGTTCTGCTGTAGTGCAGTGCTGGAAGAGGCCAGAAGAGGGCCTAGATCAGTGAGAGCTGGAGCTGGGGCGGCAGTTGTGAGCCACTGATGCGGGTGCTGAGAACTAAACTTGGGTCCTCTGCAAGAGAATTTACTTGCTGAGTTGTCTCACCAGCCCCATGGGAACAAAATTTTTTCCTCTCAAACCCAGAGCCTTTTATATAGGCCCTTGAGCATCTTATGTTGATTGATTTAGTATTTTCCTCCTCTTCTTCCTCCTCCTCCTCCTCTTTTTTTTTTTTTTGGTGGGGGGGTTGGGTGTTGGTTGGGTCCTTTCCTGTTGTGTAGGGATTTTGCATTATAATCAATCTCTGCTGCTTTCCTCAAAGTTATACCACAGCCCAGTGATTTTTGTTTGCTTTGGCAGTGATAGAACATACATCAGTTGTAAATCCTGTCCCCTCCTTCCTTTCCTGGTACTCCAAGAACACGGATGGCTCAGGGTATTAGCTTTTTCTGTAGAGACCAGGAGCCCAATGTGTTGGCTCACACTTGTAATCCAGAGACAGAGAGGCAGGAAGATTGCTGCAGGTTCAAGGCCAGTTTGTTCTTCACAGTGGCGTCCAGGAAAACCAAACCTGTCTCACCAGCCTTCCCCAAGAAAAAAAAAAATGAGGGTGTTCTGGTCAGCTGTTGTGCTGGCTTAGGGATATTTTGTTTTGTTTGTTTTCAAGACATAATTTTTCTGTATAGCCCTGGCTGCCCTAGAACTCACTCTGTAGGCCAGGTTGGCCTCAAACTCTGAGATTTGCCTGCCTCTGCCTCCTGAGTGCTGGGATTTAAAAGGTGCGCGCCACCACCATCTGGCTGATTTTGGGTTTTTAACCATCTTTAGCAACTAAAATTTATTTATTTATTTATTTATTTTTATTTCGCCACTATACTAACGAGGAACTAACTAAAATTTATAAGTCAATTTCATAATATAAATTAATTGTGTGTTAGATTTTTCTTTAATTTCTAGAGTTTTTTGTATTTTAGAATTTTGCATTTCGTATGTATGAGTATTTTGTCTGCATGTGTATACATGCACTGTGTGTGTCCCTGGTGTCTGTGGAGGTCAAAAGAGGGCATCATGTCCCTAGAACTGGAGTTACAGAGGATTGTGAATCACCAAGTGAGAGCTGGGAACCAAAACCTGATTTTCTGCAAGAGTAACAAGAGCTCAGCCACTGAGCGCTTCCCTCCCACCCAACCGCCTTAGCCTTGTTTGCAAAGGAGAAGGCAAACTTTGCAGTGACTGGTGGGTGCACCTGACCCTCCAAGGGCTCAGGAGGGTGGCCTAGGACAGTCACCAGTGTGAAGCCAAACTGGGCTGTTTTGGAAGATACTGTTTCAAAAAAAAAATAGTTACCAAATTAAAAACAAAACAAAAAACTTCCATATCGTCAGACAAGAGGATTCCCTCCTACCTCTGATTTGAAATAGGATATCATGTAGCCTAGGCAGGTTAGACTTTATGCAGCCAAGGACAGAATGGCTGACTTTCCTGCAGCTAGCTTTTGAGTGCTGGGGCCATAGATATTTCCTCATGCTTTGAATTTTGTTGTTTGTTTTGAGATAGGGTCTTGCTATAGCCCTGCTCAGCCTCAAAATGTTGGTCTTCCACCTCAGCTTCCAGAGCACTAGATTATAGGGGTGAGCCGCTGAGCCTGGTATGTTGTAAATTTTGATTTTTGTGTATGTATGTATGCTGGGATTTGAACCCAGGACCTTGTGCATGCTGGGCAAGTACTCTTGTCACTGAGCTATACTCCCAGCTCCTGAGATGTGGTCCTCTAGCTGTAGGCAAAGCAGGATTAGGTGGAAAACTTGATGAGTTGTTTTCTTTAGTAGGGTGTAGTTCTGTTGTCTTGTTTCAAGAATGACTCGGGGAGGATTGTTGTATGAAGTGGGAAGACTATGCAAATGAAGTATGTGACAGTTTGCTATTGTTGCCTGTGAGACCAGTTTCAAAAGGTGAAATTAAAATTATTCATACATTTCTGTTAATCCAGCTAATGAGGGAGAAATTTGAGAGAAATCACTAACTTTTAATGTACTGGTGCTTCTTAATTTTGGCTACTAGGGACTGAACGCACTCATGCAAGTGCAGCCCGCTCCACCACGGAGGTGCTTCTCAGGCTGCCCAGCTGTTCCTGTGGTGCTGGGCGGGTTGATACAGCTCCGTGTGGTTAGTGTTGCTCTGGAGTTTCTTGTGGAACTGAGGGGTTGGTTTAGACTAGGAAGGTCTTCTTTTCATCTATTAGGAAACTGCAGTTGTAAATTCCATGAAACAAGTAGTCTTGGTTTTGTTACCATATAAATCAAGTCCCTAGAACACAACCTCTTTAAAAATATTTTAAGCTGGGCAGTGGTAGCACATAACTTTAATTTCAGCACTCAGGAAGCAGAGGCAGGTGGATCTCTGAAGCCAGCCTGGTCTATAAACAAGTTCTAGGACAGCCAGGGCTCTTTTACACAGAGAAACCCTGTCTTGAAAAACCAAAAACAATTCAAAATTTAATTGTGTGTATGTGTGGATATGCACATGGGAGTGAGTGCAGGGGCCAGCCGCGGGGGCTGGTGTGACCCATGCTGTGGACTTGACACTGGTCCTAGGGATTGAACAGGGAACAGATCATACATACTCCTGATCACTGAGCCACCTTTCCAGCCCGGTACATACACACATGCACACACACTCATTCTCACACTCTCACTCCCTCTCTCAATTTTTTATGTGCAGGAGTGTTTTCCTGCCTATATGTCTGTGCACCATTTGTGTGCCTGGTGCCTGTGGAGGCCAGAAGAGAATCCTGGAGCTGAGTTACGGATGGTTGTGTGGTGCCATGTGGGTGCTGGGACCCACACCCAGGTCACTTGAAAGAACAGCCTGTCCTGTGCTCTTACCTGCTGAGTTACCTCTCTAGCCCCAAAGACTAACTGACTTCCTTCCTTCCGCTCTTCCTCTTTCTTTCTTTTTCTGTAGGTGGGGAAGTTGATGTTTTGAGACAGGGTTTCTCGGTATAACCCTGGCTGTCCTGGAACTCACTTTATAGACAAGGCTTGCCTCAAACCTGGAGATCAGCCTGCCTCTGTTTCCCAAATACTGGGATTAAAGATGTGGGCCACCACCACCCGATAAGACTTTTTTTTTTCCAAATTTTTCCCATCCAGCCTCCCAGCCACCCACCCGTCTGTCTGTCTGTCTGTCTGTCTGTCTGTCTATCTATCTACCTATCTATCTATCTAAATCTACTTGTTTAATTTTGGGGGTGGGGTTTCAAGACAGGATTTCTCTATGTAGCCTTGACTGTCATGAAATTCACAGAGATTTGCCTGCCTCTGCCTCTCAAGTGCTAGGATAGGATTAAAGGCATGCACCACCACCACCTGGTGAGTTTTTATTTTAAATTATGATATGTGTTGGGTACATGTGGGTATGTAATGCTTGTGCAGGTGCCCATGAAAGGCCAGAAGAGGGCATCAGATTCCCTGGAGCTGGAACCATAGGCAGTTCTGAGTCATTTGACATAGCTTCTGGGAGCTGAGCTCCTGTCCATTGCAAGAGCAGTACGTATTTTGAACCACAGGGCCGTCTCTCCAGCACCCAGAACATCACTTTTAAAGCCATGCTATTCCTGGAGCAGCCTCAGTTTCTACTGGGTCTCAAGCTTTTCTTCTGCTATGTTGCTGAGTTCCCACACTCTGAGGTCATTAACATACTGAAATTGCGTTCTTTAGGGAACTTCTAAGGACTGTTAGTGTTTACTGTAGACACTTTAGAATGTTGAAAGACTAAACTGTGAGGGAACCTGACAGTGTATTGGGTAGTTTTTTATTCTGTCCAGAAAACTTAGATGATTAGTGGATTAGTCAGCCCTCTGGGTGTAGCCAACTATGGGTGGAAAATGGTGTATGTAAAAAAAAAAAAAAAAACTCTGGGGGCTGGAGAGATGGCTCAGTAGTTAAGAACACTTGTTCTTGAAGATACCTCAAGTTCAACTCCCAGCAACTGTCAGTAATTCCAGTTTCAGCTCCTCTTTAACGTCTGAAGGCACCAGATCTACATGGTGCACATATACATATACAGGCAAAAAACACTCATATACATAAAATAAAATAAATATAAAAGAAAAAGTTACCTCTGGCTGGGTAAAGTGGTACGTGCCTCTAATTGCAGTACCCAGGAGGAGGTAGAAGACTTGAGTTTTTAGTAGTCACAGGCCAGCTGGATACTTACAGTAAAATATCTAGATTTCTTTCCTGTCCTCCCCTCCAACAGGGTCTCCTGGAGCTTAGGCTGGTTTCAAACTTGCATATAACTAAGGGTGGTCTTGGACTTCTGATCCTCCTGCCTCTACCTCTCAAGTATTGGGGTTACAGGATCAAAATTATAAGTATGTACCACCCCACAGGAAATCTATGTTGTCAAAGCATTTTGTCCATTCAATTAAAAAGTGAGTTTAGCCATGCGCGATGACACAGACCTTTAGTTCCATCACTTGGGGAGGCAGAGGCAGGCGGATCTCTGAGTTCAAGGCTAAGCCTGGTCTGCACAGTGAGTTCCAGGACAGCCAGGGCTACACAGAGAAACCTTGACTCATAAAACAAACAAAACAACAACAACAACAACAACAAAAAAGCCCGTTAAAACACATAATAGGCTGGGGTTGCAGCTGGTTGGCAAAGTGCTTGCTTAAGCACACGTATTCCTAACATTGCACAAACAGTTCATGGTGGTGTGCACACCTGTGAACCCAGCCTTTTAGGAGCCCTGAAAGCTCAAGGGTCACTCATTTCCAGTGAGTTTGAGGACACTAGAGTTGATGAGCCTCTCCCCCCTGAAGACGTAGAGTACAGCTACTGGGCTGGTGGGAAGGCTGAGTGAGGAAAGGGGAAAAGCGCTTACCAGATCCGACAGTCTGAGTTTGATCTTCAGAACCCACACAGTGGAAGGAGAAAAACCAACTCTGGGAAAGTTGTCCTTTGGCCACCACCTGTCCACTGTATCACGTGGACATCTACATGAGTACATAAATAAATAGTTTCATTGTGAAGTAGACTGTGTATCTCATGAGTTCTAGAACACTTCATGTAGCCAGGCTGGCGATAATTCTCAACCTTCTTGCCTTATCTCCTGAGTATCTGGACTGTAGTCATATGCTACCAGATCCCACTTCAATATTTTAAAACCACTTTAATTTTTTTAATAATTTAATAAAGGTTTAATAATCTTTGTTACAATGTAAAGATGACTGAGAACTTTTGAGGGGTTTGTTTTAGTTAAGTGTTCTGGAAAGGTTAATTTAGTTTTAGAAATACAAATGAGAGAAATAAAAATAAGGATGTGGCAGCCAGGCGGTGGTGGTGCACGTCTTTAATCCTGCACTCGGGAGACAGAGGCAGGTGGATCTCTGTGAGTTTAAGGCCAGCTTGGTCTACAGAGTGAGTTCCAGGACGGCCAGAGATACACAGAAAAACCCTGTTTTGAAAAAACAAACCAAACCAAACAAGATGTGCAAATATTTGTCTCAGAGAGTATAAAACCTGTTAAGTGCAAATGAGCTTTCAAAAATTGTGTGATACTGTGTGTGTGTTTTAAGCGGGAGCCATTTAAATAGCTATTTTGGGACCTGCGGAGATAAGTCAGTTCGTAAAGTACTTGCTGTTCAAACACAGAGACTGGTGTTTGACTGCTAGTACCCTCACGATGCTAGACACCCTTGTGATCTCCCTGCTGGTTTCCCATCTAGCCAGATGAAGCTCGATACCCTGTCTCAGAAAATAAGGAGGGGGAGTAAGACTCCTGACGTGGATCTCTGTCCTCCTTGCACCATGAACATTACAAATAGGTACTCCCAACAAAAAGCCACTTTGTAGTTCATGTTCCATACATATATAATGTAAATTACCTTAAAAGGAAACATTGTGGGATGGTATTGATACACACAAATAACTTTACTTCATTTTTTTTTTTCCAGATATGGCCGCGTGGAAAGCGTCAAAATTCTCCCCAAGCGGGGGTCTGAAGGAGGAGTGGCTGCCTTTGTGGATTTTGTGGACATCAAAAGTGCACAGAAAGCTCACAACTCAGTCAACAAAATGGGAGATAGAGACCTACGCACGGATTATAATGAACCAGGCACTATTCCAAGTGCTGCTCGGGGATTGGATGATACAGTTTCCATAGCATCTCGTAGTAGAGAGGTTTCTGGGTTCAGAGGAAGTGGTGGAGGGCCTGCTTATGGCCCCCCACCATCACTTCATGCACGAGAAGGACGCTATGAACGGAGACTCGATGGGTAAGTTCCAAGGTTTTTGTAGGCAGGTATTTTGTATTTGATGTGGTGAGAAACAGAAACTCAAATTTAGGGGCCCCAGATGGATTTAAAGTTTTGGGCATTCTCATGTTTCCTATTTTGGGTTGGAAACAGAAGTGATATCTGTCCCAGTGGCTGGTACTTCATGGAACCATAGAGGATATTTCCTGCAGCAGATTGGATATCTACTCCTGAGCTAACTTGGTGGAAGAGGTCCTGCAGCATCATCAATTTTGGAGTTACCTGGCTTCTAGAAGGAAGTATCCCTCCTGTTGGATATTATCAAGACCTTCCTTGGATATATCCTTACTACCAGATGGAGCTATTTGGCTACTGGTTTTGTCTTCGGGCTATATGGAATATTTCTGGAATATCAGAGCCTACAGATTTTTTACAAGCTGATAAGCACCTCTCCGTTTTCAGTGTGCAAAGTCTACAAACAAATCGGATTGTCACAAAATATCTAGCAGAGCGTTGCTTCAACCATTTGGATACTACAAACAATGCTTGAGCATGGAAATGTGTGCCTGGGAGAGGAAAAACAAAGGCAATGCTGGATTTTCCCTTTTGGATATATTCAATTTCTGTGGAATTACACTCGATGGAATGGGGAAATAGAAATGATGGACATTCGTAAATGCTGGAGTACAGCTGCCTTCTAACTGCTGGAATGTATGGGATGCTGCCAACTCAGACTCCATTAGCCGAGGGGAAGAGGATTACTGTCCACTTCTTAAGCAGGTTGCCACCCTGTTGAAGGACCTTTAGCTTTGAACACAACACTGTCAGTTGTGGATACAGCAGTCACATTGACTGGGCTGGATGTCTACAAAAGTGGACAGTTGTCAGCAACTTTGTTCCTCATTCACTGGAATTGTAGAGAGATTTTCCTCGATGCCAGCTGCCTGATCGTGTTTAGGGCTGCAGACTTTTATGAATGTGGATCAATTTATAATTGTCTACTATCTCAAGAAAGAAGTCTGGGGGTTTGAGAGTTACAGTTTGTCTGGGACTACTTGCTTCCTGTGGAATTATTTGTCTGGTCACTAAGATTTTTTTTTCTTGTGGTTCATCTAAATATCATTTGACACCCTTGCCCACTAAGAAGGTGGATTACCCCTGTAAGAGGGGCCAAAATTGGGGAAGTTATGTTCACAATTCTCTCCCTAGATTTAATTGGGATTATAGGTCGTGTTTCCACAGTTGGAAAAGGTTGGTATGTCCTGACCTGTGTATATTAGCCCCTCTTCTAACCCAAGTCACACCCTTTCTTTCCCCCACTAACTTTAGATGCATTTAGTACTAATAGATGAATCTAAGACTAGCAGTTAGATCTCAGCTCTGCTTCTGTCATGCCTGCCTCTATATCTTCTTAATGGATAAGAGCTGCACATGCTTATGAAATGCCAGCTGTAGCAGTAACTGTCTATTGCTTCTGTTACATCATTAATTATGGCTTTACCAATTAACATTTGGTAGTGTGCAGAATTGACCTGTTATGATATTTTCATGTAAATCTAAAGGAAACCTTCTTGTTAGACACTGAAAGTTTTCAAGTTTCGGAATTGTAGTTAATGAAAAAGGAAAATAATGTTATTTAATACACTTCAGAAGAAAATATATTACTGATCCCCTCTCCCTTTGCCAGCTTAGTTTTCCATATTGGCAGAAAAAAAAAAGCAAAAATAGCCTATCGGGAATCCATGGAGATGGCTCCGTAGATAAGATGCTCTCCATGGGACCACAAAGACCTAGACTCAGATTCCTGGCACCCAGTGACAGCCTGGCACGGTAATGTGCAGCTGGGGAGCTGGAGATGGGGACTCCTGGAGCTTATTGGCCAGCTTAGCTCATTTGGCTTTAGCTCCAAGTTCAGTGAGAGACCCTGTCTCCAAAACTAAGATGTAGGCTGAGTGTTGTGACTCCTTTAACCCCAGTGCTGGAGGCAGAGGCTGGTGAGTGTGTATGAGTTCTAGGCCGGCCTGGTCCATACAGTGAGTTCCACATCAGCCAAGGCTACAAAATGAGAATGAAAATAAGGCATGAAATGGTCAAGGAAGACACCCGGTGTCTTCCACGTGGCCTTGGACACGTGGAGATGGACATGTGTGTGCAGACACATCCACACCGTCTAGGATAGTAGGGCTTGGGACTAAGTAAGATGCTGAGGGAAAGGGATTGCTGATGGAGATGCTGAGAATCTGGGAATGGATTGAGAAAATGGTGGTGATTCTTAGAGAACGTTGAATCTAGCCTTGTTGGAGAGATTCTAATTCTTTATCTCTCAAGAGTCTTTCTTTCTTTTGATAGAAGATTGATAGCGGATGAGGTTGTAGAACAGCTCCAGTGACTTGTGCCCGTGCCCTGCAGAAGTAGAGAACTTAGAATTTCTTAAAAGAGTAGGGCTTTTCCTTCCTTCCTTGTTTTCCCTTTGTTTGGTTTTGTTGTTCTTTTGAGACAGAGTCTCACCTGTCTCTGCCTCCCATGAAGGGTCTGGGCTTTCATGCCCAGTGTCTGAGTTACCACATAACTGCATGTGCACTCTTATACATGCATTACATCCTGTATTCTTGGGCTGGTGAACATCAACATCCTAACTAAAAATCTCACGGAACTGAGGATGTAGTTCAGTGGTAGAACACTTGGCCCATGTGTCCAGAGCCCTGGATTGGACCTCACAACTGCAAAACCGAAGCCAGTATTGTTAAGTCAGGTCATGGCTAATAGCTGCTCATGGGTAGCTCACAGTTGCCAGTATTGCCAGTTTCATCTCAGGCACCTTTGATACAGTCAAAGCCAAGAGAACCTATTTCTTCCAGTCATTGAGCACGAATATTAAGAAAAATTAGTCATGGTATAAGTACTTGAAAATTATGTAGCAGCTGGGAGATAAAACAGCATTCATTCTTAGGTAAAGTTATGCAGACAGTGTTATGCAACATCCCAATATTTTGATATCTTAATTGTTTTTAAGCTGCCATTCTTATTTTTAAATATAATTGTTTGGGCAATTTATATAGCTTAGCAGTTTATTCAGAGGACCCAAGCATCAAAATTAATGAGAGGCCTGATAGTTGTGAAATGTGCCTTATAGCACTGATTCCTAGGGAGAGCGAAGCAGTAGGAATGAAAGCTCAAATCTAGCCTGGGCTGTATAGTAAGACCCTGTCTCCAGGGGACATAAAGTTCAGGAGTAAGAGAACACTGCGTTTGAATTGTTTGGTTTGTTTGGCAGTCCTCCTACTGCAGAGCGTGGCCTGTCAAAAACGTCAATGTCTTCCTCAATGCAGTACACAGATATGTTCTGAAATAAACCGCAAGTAAATAGAAGTCTAGTATATGTTTTATTCAGTTGAAACTGTAAAAAAACTTCAACATTAAGCTGGGCGTGGTGGGTGCATTCCCTTTAATCCCAGAATTTGGGGATAGAGGCAGGCAGATCTCTGAGTTGGAGGCCAACCTATCAGGGTATAAACTGTGTATTGTGCATTGTGGTACATACCTGGTGCTTAGGAGGTAGATACAGGATCAGAAGTTTAAGGTCATCCTTATCCACATAGGGAGTTTGAGGTTAGCCTAAGCTATGAGGCTGTCAAAAAAACTAACAACAACAACAAAAAACCCCAAAACAACCAAACAATGGCATTCACAACACACATACACACATCCTTTTATACAAGTTGAAAAATCTCCCATAAAGGGATCATTTGACATGCAGAACACTACCGAGGAAGGCCGGCCCAATATAAGTAAAAGCGATGCTCACCAGTGAAGTTTTGGAGTCAAGTAAAATGTTGAGCTTGCCAGTGTTTGCTTACTAAGGTCCGTGCTGTGTAGAGAGTGATGAGGTGCAAAGACAGCTCTGAAGTGGATGTTTGCATGACTTGCTTTCAGTTTTGCTTGCTCCTTTCTGATTAAATATTTTCCCCTCCTAAATGCAGGGCTTCAGATAACAGGGAGCGTGCTTATGAACATAGTGCCTATGGACACCATGAACGGGGGACAGGAGCATTTGATCGGACGAGACATTACGATCAGGATTACTATAGAGACCCTCGAGAGCGGACTTTACAACACGGGCTCTATTATACTTCTCGGAGCCGAAGTCCAAACCGCTTTGATGCTCATGACCCCCGATATGAACCTAGGGCTCGGGAGCAGTATACACTGCCCAGCGTGGTACACAGGGATATCTACAGGGACGACATTCCCCGGGAGGTACGAGGCAGAAGGCCAGAGCGCAGCTACCAGCACAGCAGGAGTCGGTCACCACATTCGTCCCAGTCTAGAAACCAGTCTCCGCAGAGGCTGGCTAGCCAAGCGTCCAGACCCACCAGGTCCCCCAGCGGCAGTGGCTCTCGAAGTAGATCCTCCAGCAGCGAGTCGATGAGCAGCAGCAGCAGCACCAGCACTGACAGGTAGGTGCAGCGGTCCATCTGCTCAGCGCGCCCCTGTGTGTTCTCAGATGCTCGGGGCAGGGCTAATGGTGTTGATCGTAGCACTTTCTCTCTCTCTCTCTTTTTTTTTTTTAAATGTTTTCTTTATTATTTATTATGTATACAGTATTCTGCCTACATGTACACCTGCAGGCCCGAAGAGGGCATCACATCTCATTACAGGTGGTTGTGAGCCACCATGTGGTTGCTGGGAATTGAACTCAGGACCTTTGGAAGATCAGTCAGCGATCTTAACCTCTGAGCCATCTCTCCAGCCCTCTCTCTCTCTCTCTCTCTTTTATTTTGGTACTTTTCAGGACAGGGTTCCTCTGTGTAGACCTGGCTTTCCTGGAACTCCCTCTGTAGACCAGGCTGGCCTCGAATTCAGAGATTTGCCTGCCAAGTGCTGGGATTAAAGATGTGCATCATTATAACTTCGACCATACTGTAAAAAAAAAAAAAGATGTGCATCAGCACTGCCAAGCGGTACTTCATTTTTGAAGAAAGTAATCTTAGATTATATGTTTAATGAGTAGCATTCAGGCATTGAATTAACCAGAATCTAGCTGATGGTTTGCCAGTGCTTTTTTTTTTTTTTTTTTAAGATTTATTTATTTATTATGTCTATAACATTCTGCCTCCGTGTATGCCCGCACGCCAGAGGAGGGCGCCAGATCTCATTACAGATGGTTGTGAGCCACTATGTGGTTGCTGGGAATTGAACTCAGGACCTCTGGAAGAGCAGCCAGTGCTCTTAACCACTGATCCATCTCTCCAGCCCTACCAGTGCTCTTTTATCCCTTACATGTTTGATGTTAAATTGCTAAAAAGGAAGAGAAATAGTGACGGGGAACCTGATGAGGCAGATTTTGTGACAGTGGATCTCTGAGGACTTCCTTCCTTCCTTCCTTCCTTCCTTCCTTCCTTCCTTCCTTTCTCTTGGTGGGGGGGAAGGAAGTGGTGTGAGACAGGGTTTCCTCTGTGTAGCCCTGACTGTCCTGTAACGCTCTCTGTAGATCAGGTTGGCTTTAAACTCACAGAGATACTCCTGCCTCTACTCCCGAGTGCTGGGATTAAAGGCGTGCACCACCATGCCTGGCTTATTTTTATTTAAGTGTGTGGTGGCAACTTCTCATTGTGGATGAGCATTTCTAAAAGCTGTTTGGGTAAATGTGTTGGTAGAATACATTGTTTATTGTCATTGGGCAAACCAGCTTTAACCGTATTTTATCACTACAGTATGCTTTACCACATTTATAAATGCATTCCTTCACCCAGGGTTACTGTTTTGTTTTCCAAGG
Source organism: Ondatra zibethicus (assembly GCA_004026605.1). Classification (NCBI taxonomy): domain Eukaryota; kingdom Metazoa; phylum Chordata; class Mammalia; order Rodentia; family Cricetidae; genus Ondatra; species Ondatra zibethicus. The sequence goes on along the minus strand of PVIU01000759.1, from coordinate 161,465 downwards.
CTGAGATAATGAATTTATTAGGATTTTTTTTTGTATCGAGTTTTATGTTAAAGATGAGCAATAATAAGTTGAAGGTCATCTTAACAAGGAGACTTAGAGGTCACACTGTGTGGGTTTTGAAGTTACAGAGTTCAGTAGATAGTATATTCTTTATGTAACATTGGATAGTTTGCTTGTGATTCCTGGGCCTCAGCTTTCTTATCGTGTATATGAAGCATACTTTGGAAGTAGGTATGGTGGCACCTGCCTGTAATGGCTACTACACATGAGGCTAAGGCAAGAGAGTCTGTACCCTGCCTACAGGGTAAAACCCTGTTTGAATCTGTTAAACAACCCCAAATACGCAGAAAACAAGTGAGACTTATTTATTGTATTAAAATGAAAACGGCACGTAATGTGCTTACTGCAACCTCAGAATATAAACTCTCCCGTGTAGCCAGCAGCTCTTCCTACTTCACGCTATCAGGCCTGAGCATCTTCTCATCCTCTCTAGTTAGACTGTTAAACCAGGTGCCCTACAGCAAATTTAGGTGGTACATATTATAAACTTGGAGGACACAGCTTCTTTGACCTATTTTAAAAAAGTCCAGATTTGGGCTGGAGAGATGAATCAGCTGTACCCACATGGCAGCTCACACCTGTCTGTAACTCCTGTTCCAGGGGATCCGACACCCTCATAGTGCAGGAAAAACACCAATGAAAATTAAAAAAAGAAATGTGCTTAGAGTTAAGAGTAGCAAATGGTCACATAATTGAATAGCTCTCAGGCTTCCTAAATTGCCTAATTCAGAATAATAAAGTGGAAATTTTAGCCTCATCCTAATCTAGCTGTGATCTAAATATTTGGGATATTGCCATATTTGAGTGACACAGGCACTTAACTTTTGGAAGTCAGAGAAGTTAGATTGGCTTGTTGTCTAGACGAATGGTTGATCTTTTAACAGATCAGAGAACCTCATTTTTTCATTCTCCTGCCTGGGGTTGCTTAAAATATTCAAGTTTTTGTCATTTCTTTAAAATCTGCCATTGAAGGAATCCCTCAGTGTTTCACTGGGTTAGAACTTCCCTGATGTGTGTGCTTGTTGATGTTGGTGTCTGGGTTGGAGCGTTTACTGAAGTGTGTGTGGGCGCTGATGTCAGTGTCTGGGTCAGAGCTTTCACTGAAGATGTGTGGATGCTGATGTTGATGTCAGGGAAGTCTGTGATGTGAAGCTCTGGGCAGCCTTACACTGAATGCATGGTTACAGTCTGAGTGGGACTCAAAGTTTAAACGCAGAAGCTATCTGATGCTGCTGATGGAGCTAATCTTTGCCCACACAGGGTTTTTGTTTGTTTGTTTTGGGTTTTGGTTTTTGGAGACAGGATTTCTCTGTAGCTTTGGAGCCTGTCCTGGAACTCACTCTGTAGACCAGGCTGGCCTCGAACTCACAGAGATACGCCTGCCTCTGCCTCCCAGCTGCTGCAATTAAAGGCATGAACCACCACCTCCAGCCCTGCTCTTAGTTTTTAAGATCTGTCTTCTGACTTTCTGAACTTGAAGAAATCTCAGGGAGAAAGTGGGTGAGCAAGAAGATACTGGGGATGACTGTGGCAGGTGACTGTGTCTAGGTTTACCTTCTACACAGAGGATGTGAGCCGAGGGTCTGGAAGACCACATCTGACCAGCTGAACAGTTTCATTTGCCTTTTTTTTTTTTTTTTTTACAGTGTTTTATATGTCTAAAATTTAGAACTTTAGGGCTGATTTGTGCTCCTTGTACTGGTAAGTCATATCATAATAAGGAGACCAGGGATTCGAGCTTGCTACTTGAGGACAGCTCTCCATGGGTTTGTGGTCATTGATGACTCTTGCTCTGCTCCTACGTGCCATCCCCAGGGTCTCATGTATCCTAGGCTAGGCTAGCCTCAAACCTACTGTGTAGTGGAGGATAACCTTCCTGTTTCTACCACCTCCATGTTGGGATTACAAGTGTATGATACCATGTCTTGTTATCTGGGGTTCTACAGGTTGAGCCTGGGTCGTCGTCGTCGTCGTCTTCTTTTTTTGGTTTTTCGAGACAGGGTTTTTCTGTGGCTTTGGAGCCTGTCCTGGAACCAGCTCTTGTAGACCAGGCTGGCCTCGAACTCACAGAGATCCTCCTGCCTCTGCCTCCCGAGTGCTGGGATTAAAGGCGTGCGCCACCACTGCCCGGCACATATGTTGCTTTTAGTACATTACCTGAGCCTCAAATTAGCTTATTGATTTCCTTCTGTTCAAGTGTGGCTGACAGCTGCTTCGTGATGACTGTGCAGAGCAGTGGGAGGACAGAAAGGTTGTCTGACTCTTGAGACCTAGTAGCACTGGGCAGGCTGTGGCGGACGGATATGTAGAAGAAGAATAAAGAAGAAAGGCAGAGAATTTTGACAGAGGAAAGATCTAAATGTTTTGAGATCAGCAAATAATTTGTGTGCGTGTGTGTGAGATAAGTATTCTCTGCATAGCGCTGGCTGTCCTGAAACCTCACCATAAAGCCCAGCCTGGCCTCAAACTCACCCGCCTCTGCATCCTGAGCACTGAGATTAAAGGTGTGCACCACCTTTCCTGGCTAAGACCAGCAGATAATTTAAAAATAATGTTAATAATTCAGGTTTTTAACCTTTTAAAATTAATTTTTTTAGATTTATGTATATTAGTGTTTTGCCTGTATATGTACATGTGTACCACATGTACATGGTTTCCACAGAGATCAGAATATGGTTTCAGATATGTTGAAACTGGAGTCATCTATGGTTATGAGTCATTGTGTGGGTGCTGGGAACTGAACCCAGGTCCTCTGTAAGAGCCAGTAAGTATTGTTAACCATGGGGCGTCTCTCCAGCCCCTGGGGTTTGTTCTTAATGCAGAGACAAGCACTTGAAGGATTTTCAAAGAGAGATGGCTTGTGAGATGTGTGCTTTGGAAAGGAACTTCTGGGTTCATTTGGTAACGTACTGGCCTAGCATGCATAGGGCTTTGTTCTTTAACGCACACATGCACACGCCTGCGTGCTCACACACACACACACACAGCAACAGCAAACAAAGAAAGACCCCCCCCCCCAAGACTTACAAACTTTACCGCCCTGCTCTCCAGAAAACCAACTAGCCAACCAAACCAACCTCATCGAAACCATGGAGCTTAAGCTAGAACAGATAAACTGCCAGACCCTCAGAGAAGGAAAGCCTGACTGGGAATGATGGGAGGCAGTCTGTTAGAGTCAGCTTGTGCTGACTCATGAAAACCAGGATGAACTTCGTGGTGACTGAATCACTGGGGCTGTCCACCAGGAACAGGAACAGGTCTGCTTTTCTAGAATGAGCTGAAAAGCTTAGACACATGGGAGGGATTTTTAGTTAACGTGAAGGGGGAAGCAGAACCAGTGGAGATAGGTGGACACTTTGGTCATGTGATTGTGAGTGAAATTAGGTCCTGTGGCATCTAGAAGGGTCTCTTAGCCTTATTACTTCATCAGATGGTTTCTTTTTCTCTACAACTAAATCATATGAAAAGACAGACAAACTGAAAGAAAAAGCCCCTCTCCCTCTGTCTTTTTGGGTGACTTTTAAATGTAATAGTCACAAAAGCTACTTAGAGGTGTTTAAAATTAACATTGTATATTGACACAATGTAGTTTGTCCACACCATGCTTTCTCATCGTCAACTTGGCTGACTGGGAGGCCCACCTTTGATCCACCATGACTGATTGACCCTGATTTGGTGACAAGACTCTAGTAGCCCACCTGAAGTGAGTGAGCACAAGATTATTGACTGTGGTTGTATAGTCTTTCCGAAAGAGAGGCATTTACTCTTTCTTATAGCTTGTCACATCGTCTAGCTGATGAGAAACAGGCCCCTTGTACAAACTCCCATGTGCTGCCCTGTGCTGCTGGAGGTACCCTTCTTTGTCTTAGCTGCCATTTACTGTGTCACTTCTCCTCTTTTTTGTTTTTGTTTTTGGAGACATGGTTCCTCTGTGTACCCCTCATGTCTTAGAAGCTGTGTAGATCAAGCAAGATTCACTTGCCTCTGCCACTTGAATGGTAGACTTAAAGGCGTCCACCAACACCTCCGGCCATTTTTTCCTTTAACAGAACACTTTACATATTTGTTTTAAATTTCGTGTGTGTGTGTGTGTGTGTGTGTGTGTGTGTGTGTGTGTGTATGGTATATATGAATGGTTGTACAACTATGATGTGCTTGTTCAGGTCAAAGGACAACATTGGAGCTGGGTCTCTCTTTCTACCTTTTTGTGGATACAGGAGACTGAATTCAGGTGGCCAGGCTTATGCAATGGCACCTCTTACTTACTGGGCCATCTTGTGGGTCCTCAACACAACCTGTCATTGTTTATTTATTTATCCTATTATTTATTTATTTTTAGGGTGTCTCTGTGCAGCCTTGGCTGTCCTGGTAGACCAAGCTACCCTCAAACTCAAGAGATCCTGCTGACTCTGCCTCCCCAGTGCTGAGATTAAAGGTGCGTGCCACCACGGCTCCTTTCAGCAGCACATATGCTAAAATTGGAACAATGCAGAAAAAATTATCATGCTCCCAATACAGAACACTTTTAAATGCATTACAGTTTTAGAGTTTGAAACCAGAACGTTTATTACGTAACTGATAGTTGAAATCCTCAGAATGAACTGGATGCTACAGTTACCACCCAATGGGATTTAGGTGTTTCTTTACTAGATACATACCTGGATCTTTATTAGACCGACTTTGGATGCCTCATTTGCCTAGTGTGGTAGTAGAGGCACAAACCACCCAATCAGACACTTGGGAGACTGGGACCGCCATGACCTTGAGTCTTAGTCTGTCCTTGACTAGATTACTAGTACAATGTTTGCCAGACTTGCACGAAGCCCAGAGCTTCATCCTGGCTGCGGCACTGCTGCCTCCTCCTTGATACATTTCCTTTACATTAGAGTAGTTGACTTTTCCTTGAAAGAAAAATGAACATTTTTAGGTTGTTTTTAAATTATGATGAAGAGTTTCACTCAAATTCAAAACTACCTACCTACTACCTTCCTCTCCCTCTTTAGTGCTGGGATTAAAGGTGTGTGTCACCATACACGACTAAAAATTACATTGTGTGCACCATGTTTGTGTGGAGGCTGGAGGGCAGTTTGCAGGGGCGTAGAGTGTGTCTCTTCTATGTGGGTCGTCAGGTTAGGAGGCAAGTTCCCTTTAACCCTATTAGTCACCCTGCTGTCTTGGAAAAAAATTTGCTTAAGTTTTTTTTTTTTTTTTTTTTTTTTTTAGGGATAGTTGTAAATGTATTAGTTTTAAATAAAAATTTTGAGTAAATTATATTAAAAATTGTCCATGAGTGGGCATGGTCTTGTATGATGTTGTAAGCCTAGGAGGTGGAGGCTATCCTCTGTTATGTGAGACCTTGTCTGAAGTGAAAACTACAGTTGTCTACAATTCCACTAAGCTTTCCCCTCATGGTAGACAATTTGGAATTTTATCTTACCCAAATTAGTAAAATATAAAAAAATTAAAATATTGAATAAATTGTGGAGTCACACACCTCCCTTCCACACATACACCCTACTGTTGGGGATTAAATGAAGACCTTGCCTTACTGAGGTGGAGCTATGTCTTCTGAATCATAATATAATCCTTGCACCTTGCAGGCGTTGCAGGCTGAGGCAGCTTAGGTTCAAGGGCAGTCTGGCCTGCATACTGAGATATTGTCCCTGTGTAGTAAGCTCTTGTTTCCTATGAAGACCAAGGCCACATGTGGTCCTGTGAGCATCTGAATGTCCTGTCCAGATCAGAGATAGCTTTCTTGAAGACCTTTTAACCTTATGAGTAGCTCTTGCAGGTCCCTCCAGTTCAGATAGAAACCCTTCCACAGCTGCAGTCACCTGCAGTTTGAAAGCAGGAGGGAACCCTGGGGTTGGTGACATGGACTGTGTTGGGTGACACCTGCATCTAGCTTTTTTTTTTTTTTTGCGTTTAGCTTTTGTAAGTGTAGTTTTTTTTTTTGTTTTTTTTTTTTAGGTGTTAATTAGGAGAATGAATGCTTTGTAAAATCTTACCTTATGTGTGCACAGCAGTACATTCCTGTCACTATGAGCACGTCTGTCTGTCCTTGTCTTCTATCTTTAAGGTGGGGTCTCTTTTCCCCATTGCTCCTGCCAAGCTAGCAGGCCTGTTCTGTGGCCACCTCATAGCTCTCTTATGGATTAAAGATGCAGCAGGCTCCCATACAGAACTGTCTAGTTATAGGGATGGAAACTAAGGCCCTCGAGTTGCACAGCAAGCACCGAACCCATTGAGCTGTCTCCCTAACACTTGCTCTTGTTTTTGAGAGAGGTTCTTGCAGTGCCCCTACCTCCTGTGTTCAAGGATTTTCATAGATACATACTATTATTGTTTGTGTGAATGCTCATTTTATTACCTGGTCATATACTTTGCTATGATAATGTATTATTTGCTGGAAACTACCACAAGTGGGAGTAGCTTTCATACATATATTAAGTAAAAGTTTCTTGCTGGGTTTGGTATTGCACACCTTTAGTCCCAGCATGCTAGAGACAGACCCTGTATCATATCATCATCATCACACAGAAACTATATTATTTAAAACACTGCTTGGCCCATTAGCTCTAACTTCTTATTTGTTAACTCTTGCATCTTAATTTAACCCATCTCCATTAATCTGTACATCACCACAAGGTTGTGGCCTGCCAGCAAAGTTTGTCTCTGGCGGAGGCTCCATGGCTTCTCTAAACTCCAACTCCTTTCTCCCAGCATTCAGTTTAGTTTTCCCCGCCTGCCTCTAAGTTCTGTCCTATCAACAGGCCAAGGCAGTTTCTTTATTCATTAAGGGTAATCACAGCATACAGAGGGGAATCCCACATCATTGAAAGGTTATTTTTTTTCCATTTGAGTGGTATGAAGAAAGTTTGCTAGTGTTAAGAGACTATTAAAAACGGACTCTTACCAACTGCAAAAAGAAATATATATATATGCAAGTTTGTAAAGTCAACAGTTAGGTTTATATTACTTTTTTTGGAATAACAATTGGAATAGATGTGTATTTGGGGGCATTAAAGCGGCCAATGTCAAAGGTTAAAGATGTAGGATTGGGGGTGGGTGCTGGGTATGGAACCCAGGGCCTTGCACATGCTCTCACTAAGCTCCGTCCCTTAACCAGTACATACTCTTTAAGAGGCTGGTCCTCATTTGTCTCATGGCCCTTGTTTTCACCTAAAATGCAAATACCTGTACTCTGATTTAAGCCTAAGTAAGGTACTGTATTGCCTTATCTAAGAGAGGGTTCAGAAACAGTGCCAGCTGAGCTGTGGTGGTACACACGGAGCCCGGCTGATCTCTGAGTTCCAGGATAGTCAGGGCTACACAGAGAAACCCTGTCTGGTTACCCCCCCCCAAATGTCAAAATTTGTTATGAACAAAAACTGAACTCTTTTACTGTCGGCCTTTCTAGCTATTAGACGGAGTTTCTAGCTTGTGATTATCAACTGTGATGTTATCCAGTAAGAGTCAGTTAATGGTGTTACCCACTAGTTATTCTGCCTCCTTGAAGCGTGGTATCGGGTTTTTCTGGAAGTTATTGTCAGAATGGGTAGTCAGTGGCCAAGAGCTGAGGGACAGCAGCAAGTCTTTGTGCCCTAAAACGCCTCCCAAACCTCTTGTTTTCTGAAAACAAGAATGTTTGTACATTCTCTGCTTCTTGTAGTTTTAGGGCTGTTTAAAGGTCAGGGAAGAAAAGAGGCTGTTTTCTGCATTCCTCTTGGGGGCAGCCTGCAGAGGTCACTGCAGAGCCCTGTTTTGCTGATGTTCCTTTTTGGCCGCTGCATGCTTCGCTTTGTTGTTCCTCTGATGCCACACAACCTTGGGTATCAAGGCTGAGAGCACGGCCCTGCTAAGTGTGGAACTGGAAAAGTAAAGCGTCTGCTTACTGATGGCTCTGGTAAACCTGCCTGGTTCTGTCTATGGGGATCTAGGAGCATGTCCGCTTCCTAGCTTGTTTCCCAGAAGCGCTGTATATATAGTGAACACTTAAAAAAAAAAAAAAAGTGTGGCTTCTGGTGGTGCCAGGGCTGAAAGAATAGACCTTGCATTTTGGGAGCAGTGCTGGACTGACCGGGATTTGCTCTGCCTCTGGAGAACAGAACCCAGGGGCGAGGTTGAGTTTTGTTTGGGAAGCTAGGAACTGTGTGTTTGTATCTCGAACCAGCCTGAACTGGAATTATCCGGTTTGAGCTGGCCCTTTGCCACCTCCTAGAGGCTTCCTTGTTTTGCCAGCCTTTGCCTTGTTTGTGGCGTTGCTGGGCTTAGGGATGGAGGCTGCCGCAGGCCTTGTGACGTGGGTGTGCTCTCAGGGGCGGGGCCCAGTGGGCCTAGAGGCGGGGCCAGCGGCCATCGTCACGCTGCCGTATTTTTTTGCACCCCCCCACCCCTCCCCGTCGGTCGCCGCCCAGAAAATGAGGTGCTGTACCGCCTTGTCGCTGCTTTGCTGCGCTCCCTCATGATCTGGGAACTGGTGGTTGGTGGCCCTGGGGCTGCTTTGAGTTCTGCCTGGCTTCCCATCCTTTTCCCTTGGCTTGTGCTGGGGTTGCTTTGGGTTTGTTAGGTTGAACAGAATTAAAATAAGTTGGGGTAAATCTGTGCTTTGATGCTGTGTGAGTTTTAACTTTGATGGTTTTTTGTTTTTGTTTTTGAGGCAGGGTCTTACTGTATAACTTTGGCTGTCTTGGAATTTACTGTGTAGACCAGGCTGGCCTAGAACTCAGAGAGCCACTTGCCTCTGTCTCCCGAGTGCAGGGAATAAAGGTGCTATCATGTTCAGGTCTCAAGTAGCCTAGGTTGGCGTCTACTTTCTGGAGGATGACCTAGAAATTCTGACCCTCGCCCCTCCTTCACCTCCTGAGTGGTGGTTTATAGGTGTGAGAAGATTGGTTGTCACCTTCTTTTACTTATTAATTCCTCGCCGTATTTTTATTTTTAGTGATGGGAATGGAAGCTAAGATTTTATGCTTCTGAGCAGGATTCTACCAGAAGCTGTATCTCTAGTACCTCCTCCCCCCCTTTTTGAGCCAGAATTTCATTCTGTATTCCAGACCTGCTTGAACTCTGTGTGTGTGTGTGTGTGTGTGTGTGTGTGTGTGTGTGTGGTGTGTGGTGTGTATTCGTGTGTTTGGAGGCTAGACAGGTCAGCAGACTCCCTGCAGCGGGAGTTGGGGCGGTTTGCAGAGCGCCTGGCTTGTTACATCTGTCCTGGGTCGGAACTCTGGTCCTCAGGCTAGGACTGCTAACCACAAACGCCTCTCCAGCCCCCCTGGCCTCATGTCTGTGCCACTACACCTGGCTAAAAATTTATTTTTGGGCCCGGTGGTGGTGGTGGCGCACGCCTTTAATCCCAGCACTCAGGAGGCAGAGGCAGGCGGATCTCTGTGAGTTCGAGGCCAGCCTGATCTACAAGAGCTAGTTCCAGGACAGGCTCCAAAGCCACAGAGAAACCCTGTCTCGAAAAAACAAAAACAAAAATTTTTTTTTTAAATTTTTGATATGGGAAAGAATGCTACCGTGCGGGTTATTTTCAAGTGCCGAGTAATGTCTTCAGTAGAGGTTTTTCTGTGTCTGCAGACACACAGCAGAGCTGTGCTGGGATTAGAGGGAGCCCAAGAGACACCTGTGCTGCTCCCATGATTCACAGGCTCAAAACCGAGGGCGTTTGTTCCAGGGCTCTTCCTTATTTTCGACAAGGACAGCTGCTTTTGAATGCACACTGTCACAGTGCTTGCAGCCATTTTGCGCTACAACTTTGTGTGTTTGGGTGAAAATTCTAAAGAAATGGTTACATTTAAAGGGAACAGTTTTAGGCTGTTTCTTTTACTTTGTAGTCACTTAAAAAATAAACCATTGCCCCAAATTGTAAAAACTGAGCATGGATAGGTTAGTGCCTTTCAAATTTCTTGAGCCTGAAACTGCTTCTATACGCAGTTCAGAAGCAGGCAGTAGCAAGCTTTCCTCTTGTCCTGGGTAGAAAAGAGAGTGAGTGCCATGGTTAAATTGAAAGAGGACAAAAATTTCACAGTACATTGATACAGGCGCCATCAGATGTACCCAGCTGGCATATCTGCAATGAAAAAAACCCCACATTTTTCTGGATATAGTGGCCAACACCTGGAATCAGTGCACTCAAGCACTCAAGGAAGGAGGAGCTCATTCAAGGCCAACAGGATGAGATTCTGAATTTAAAAAGAGATGGGTTGTAACCAGCACCTAAAAAGTGCAGAGGCAAGTGGATCTCGGATGAGTTGAGGCTAGCAGGATTACGTAGTCAGACCCGGTAGTCTGAATGAGAATGATTCCCATAGGCTCATATGTTTGAATGCTTAGTCCCCAATTAGCGGAACTGTTTGGGAAGGGTTAGGTGTGGCCTTATTGGAGAAGCTGTGTCACTGGGGGTGGGCTTTGAAGTTTGAAATCCTTCATCAGGGCCACTCAACTCTTGCTCTTTGCTTTCTGCCTTTGGATCAGGATGGAAACTCTCAGCTACTGCTTCAGCACCATGCCTGCCTGCTGCCATGCTCCCTCCATATTTATGGACTAACTCTCTGAAATTAAGCAATCCCCCAACTAAATGCATCTTCTTTAAGTTGGCCTTTGTCGTGATGTTTCATCACAGCAATTAAAAAAAATAAGACAAACTGACCTTGTTGCAAAACAAAGCAAAAAGACACCTCCCAAAACAACCCCCCAAACAAAAAAATCTCCCCATGTTCTATTTGTTCATGCCTTTCTAAGCATTTTAGTTGATTTTATATATTACATAGTTAGGTAAATAAGTAAATCCCATTATGACATTATTGACCATGAGATTTTCTCATCAGTCTCCTGTCAAGTCCAAAAGAAACTCCCCAATTCCCCAAATTCCTAAAGTCTGTCAAAATATCCAGGAATGAGCTCAGCCTAGTCTACAGCAGGATTGCTGGTGGTTAGACAAAAGCCAGAATTCCTCTCCTGTTGCCTATCAGCATATCAAGGTTCACATTAGCCTCCAGGCTCCTTCAGCTCCTACTCTCAAGTACTCGTACACCTCAAAGACCCCTGGTAGTATCCCAGCCCTTCTCTCAGCTGCCCACCCTCTTACAGAGCAGCTCTGTTCTTTATCCCTGCTATTCTCCCCACTTTCAGCTACCTGTGCTCAGCCTACTGTTTCCTCTCTCTGCTTTGGAGTCTTCCAGATGCCTCTGGCTGTTCTCTCTGGAGTGCAGTCTTTCTCTGTACCGCCAGCTCCCGAATATGAAAGTTTGACCTTAGCTTAGGCTTGTTCTACTATCTCTTATAACTTTAGTTAATCCATTTATATTAATCTATGTTTTACCTTGTGGCCTTTTATCTTTTTTTTTTCATTTTGTATGTCTATGTCTAACTCCTTCCATATCTCCTTGGCATCTTAACAGGCCTAGATTTACCCCCTTCCCTCCCACCCCAAGTCCCTGCCTGGAAGTCCCCACCTATACCTCCTGCCTAGCTATTGGCCATTCAGTTTTTTATTACACCAACCACAGCAGTACATTTTCACACAGTGTGCAAATACCTTCCAACAGGAAAACAGTGCTGTGGGTACCGCCTCCTTGCCTGCACAACCCTGGAGCCCCCTGGGAGCTCTAAAAGTGCTGCTGTGAAGAAGGTGCTCTTGTTCTTTGGGCTTATTTGCTTCATCTATGGAAAGGACATTTGTGCGGGATGCTTTTGTAGTTATTTTTTTACTTTTCTTGACACAAGGTCTTGCTGTGTAGCTCAGGCTGCTCTCAAACAAACTTTCCTCTTGCCTCAGCCTTCTAAGTCCTGGGATTCTAGGTGCGTGCCACCATAGTGGGCATTATTTGAGCTGTCGCTTTGAAGGTTACTCGTAGCAGGTTTTCTCTTTTGGGAGCCTCAGGCCTCAGGCAGGCCCGGCAGTTGCTGTGCCAGTGTTCTGTGCCTCTAACCTGCTTTCTGAATCTCAAGAGGATTGCCAGCCTATGGCAACTGCCTGGGCTTTCCCACTTTGGAATTTAGGCTGAAAGTCCTCCACAGCCAACATTGTTCCCCCAAAGTGAGTCAGTGGTAAAACAGTGTCTGTTTCACCCATTGCATTTTGTACTCCGAGGTAGAATCTGAACACATGACAAAAATAAACAACCACCCAGCTGAACATCAGGCAGTCATAGTGCGTGGTCCCAGAGCTTTTGGTAGCTGAACATCAGGCAGTCATAGTGCATGGTTCCAGAGCTTTTGGTAGCTGAACATCTGTAAGGAGCACTGGAAAGTCGAGCTGGTATCCTTGGGCCTGGCTACTCAGCCAGTATAGCAGAACTCCAGATTCATTGAGAGACCCTGTCTTAAAAAAACGAGGTGGCCAGGTGGTGGTGGCACATGCCTTTAATCCTAGCACTCGGGAGGCAGAGAGAGGCAGAACTCTGTGAGTTCGAGGCCAGCCTGGTCTACAGAACGAACGAGTTCTAGGACAGTCTCCAAAGCTACAGAGAAACCCTGTCTCAAGAAGAAAAAAAATGAGATGGAGGGACTGGAGAGATATCTTAGGGGTTAAAGGCATTGGTTGCCCTTCCAGAGGACCAGGGTTCAATTCTTAGCACCCAACCATCTGTAACTCCAGTTCCAGGGGATCCAACACTATGTCTGGCTTCCTTAGGCACCAAGCACACTTGAAGGCAGAACACCCATACACATTAAATAAAATAAATTGATTTTTAAAAAAAGCAGAGAGTGATAGACAGACTCTGGTCTCACATGTATATATAAGGGTACATGTTCACATAAATGACATAAAAATTCTTAGTTAAGGGATTTGATTTTAGTGCTCGGTACAGCTCACCAGGAAATGGTACAGTATTCTTTATATTAATGAAACCATAGGTTTTTTTTTTTTTGTTTTTTTTTTTTTTTGCTATTAATGGAATAGTGGATCCTGAAACTGGATCCAGCACTTGTCTTTTTAAGGTATTGTGTGTTTGTGTGCTTATAGACATGTATGTTATGTTATGTGTGCACAGAGGGCAAAAGATAACTTATGGGAGTTGATTTTCTGTACTATCAGTATAGCTGGACTTTCTTGGACTTCCAGCTTCCAAATGATGACAAGGAGACTTACTAAGTTTGAAAGCTGGGCATTAGCTTAGGCTTGTTCCCAGCTAGCTCCTATAACGTAAATATATCTATGTTCTGCTACATGGCTTGTCACCTTTGCTCAGTATGCTTCCGACTCTTCATGTATGACTGGAGAATTCCCCACCTCAGATTCTTCCCCCAAGTCCTCTCTCTCCCTGGAGGTCCCACCTATCCCCTCCTGCCTCGCTACTGGGTCATTCAGCTGGTGTTTTTGTTTGTTTGTTTTTAAGATATAAACTGATTGGCCCATTAGCTCAGGCTTCTTATTAACTCATAACTTATAATATTAGCCCATTATTCTTGTCTATGCTAGCCATATGGCTTGGTACGTTTTTCAGCGGGGCAGGTCACATCTTCCTTCTTCAGTGTCTGGACAGGACTAGCTCAGCTCTTTATTAAACCAATCAGAAGGTGCCTTGACAGAGGCACATCTTCACAGTGTACAAAAAGATTATCCCACAACATACAGGGGCCCAGGGATTGAACTTGGATCATCAGGCTTGGTGGTAGGTGCCCTTTAAAACTCTTTTTCTTTTAATTCCCAATTTTTCTGTTAGCCCTAGGGACTAGCATTTTACCTTCTGTCACCGTGTTCTCTGACCCTCACCCCTGACCCGCGAGGCACACACTCCACCACTGACATACTGCCAGCCCTGTTGCTGAGTGCCCTTAGATGTGTTCAGTCTGTGGGCCATATGTTTGTTCTTTTCATCCAGCTCATTTCACTCAGCATAATGTTTCAAGATTCATTCACCTCATTATCACTCATCCCTTTGTAAGGCTGAGCAATACTTTGTTGTTGTTGTCTGGGGACAAGATCTTGGTGGGTAGGTCAGACTGGTCTCGGACTTGCAATCCTTTTGCCTTAATCCCCCCGCCCCCCGTGTTGGAATATTACAGCTGTGCCCTGCTATGAAGATGCCTTTGTTCCTGATTCCCCCAACACACTTTCTTGTTTCCTTTCTTTGATATGATTTTAGTCAGACCTGGGATCTGGGGGAGGTTAAAACGGAAAGTTCAGTGTTCCAACCTGCCTGGGTATATAGGAAGTTCAAGAGCAGCCTGGGCAGTTTAACAAGACTCTTATCTCAAAAAGGTATGTGTAAGAGGATGGGGGCGAAGGCTTAGTAGTAGACCGTCCTACAGCATGCAACAGCCCTGAGCTCAGTGTCAGCGCTTGAGCGCCTGGAGAAGGGGAGCATTTTATTTCATTTTATTGTCTTTTGTGGCTGGAGATTAAAATCAGGGTCTTGACTGTTCTAGGCAAGTGCTCTATTGCTGAGCTGCCTTGTAGTCAGCTTCTTCTATTAATTCATTGTTTATTATCCAGCATTGTGTGATGAACTATTCCTATATTTTACATAACTCCCACAGATAATCATAAGCTTAAAAAATTCGGCTGCAGCAGTCACTGTGTTCTGAACAATGAAGTTATAGTTAACCTTTTGTGAGTGCTAAGTACACAGTCTTAAGCAGCATCTTCTGCTAAAATCAGGCTTTTTTGTGGGGGTGGGGTGGGGAGGAGGGTTCTTTCAAGACAGGGTTTCTCTGAGTAGCTCTGGCTGTCTTGGAATTTACTCTGTAGACCAGGCTGGCCTCAAAGTCAGTGAGCATGCCTCTGCCTTCCAAGTGTTGAATTAAAGGTATGAACTACCACACTCGGCAAGGGGGGTTTGCTGTATAGCCACAGCTGACATGATCCCTTAAACTCCCCAGCCATCAGTCCACCCTCTAAACCAGCGCCATTTCCTCAGCGGCACTGTCACTTGATACTGAACTAGCTTGTCCCTCTCTCTGAGATTAAAGACATGCGCCACCACCACCTGGCAAACCAGGCAGGCACTCTTTAAAAAGAGTTTTTGGGCTCCGATGCATGTAGTGTAGTGGTGTCTGTCCCCAGCACCTGCTAAAAACCAAACCTTAGACCTGATGTAAGTTGTTATTGTTTGTTTCTGTCAGCAGGAATTATTGCTGGGTAGGTGTTTGTGTTCTGCCTTTAGCTCTGCCTGACAGACAGCTCTGCTCCCGTGAGTTCTCCTCTGCTGACTTAGTTAATCACTGCTCCTTGTCTCTGGTTCCCTGATGCAGTGAGGCTTGCATGCAGAGTGCACTCCCAGGGCTTTCATCCCCGCCCCTCAGGCCTTCTTGCTGCTTTGTGTCTCCCTGCTCTGGCTGACAGCTGGGCAGTCCCAGCTGACTCAGGACAGTGGTCATTTCCAGGAAACTTACCCAGAAGACAGGTTGTTTACCCTTGAGAGGATGACTAAAAAGCAGCAGGCAGCTGCTCACATTCTTAGGAAACAAAGGGAACTCTTCTTATTTTGTAAGTTGCCTGGGAAGGAGTAAATAAGAGAAAACTCGCCATTTTAGTTATCTGAAATGTTCAGTTCTGTGGCCTAAGTATTCTGTACCACTGTGCAGCTGCCAGCAGAACTTTCCAGACTGAAATATTTTATCTCACGTGAGCGCATCGCGCCTTCATGTGCCTGCACGCCTGTGTGCCTGCAGCTAAACTGTGGATGATTGTGAGCCATCGTGTGGGTGCTGGGAATTGTATCCAGGCCATGTTCTCTACAAGAACAAATGCCCCTCCCCCTTTTGAGATGTGGTTTCTCTGTGTAGCCTTGGCTGTTCTGGAACTCACTCTGTAGATCAGGCTGACCTTTAACTCACAGAGATCCTTTCTCTGCCTCCCAAGTCCTGGGATCAAAAGCTTGTACTAGAATAAGTAAGTGCTCTTAACTGCTGAGCCACCTGTCCAGCCCTCCAAACTGTAATTTTAGTGTAGCACCTATTAAAAAAATGTTCTTGGGCTGGGGTGCTGACTCAGTAAGCTTGCAGTGCAAAGCATGAGGACCTGAGTTAATATTCCCAGTACCCATGTAAGACACTGGTGGGGTGTGGAGACAGGAGCATCCCTGGGGTTTGCTGGCCAGCTGCTCTAGCTGAAACAGCCAGAGAGACCCCTGCTTCAAAAAATAGTGGACAGCAATTGAGGAAGGCACACAATATCAGTCTCCACACATGTGAATGCACGTGTGCAAACACACACACACACACACACACACACACACACACACACACACACACACGATCTCCCACTTGTTCTTCCCTCAGCTGCTGGAATCAACTATTTTGTTCTCTGCCTATGACTTTGGCTACTTTCATTTTCTAATATGGAATCATAGATGTGCTTTGGTGACTGACTTTTTTCGCTTAGCACAGTGTCTTCCAAATTCTTCATATCAGGATGTGTCAGGCTGAGTAACAACAGTATTGCGTGTGCCCGATACATGCTACATTTTGCGCATCCATTCAACTGTCTCGCCCTTCTTTTTAGCTCCCACCCTTTGACTGCAGAATGTGCTGAGGGTGGGTATACAGGTACCCATGAGTCTCTGTTCCAGGCTTTGGGGAGAACTGCCATATACTTTGCCCAGTGACTGTGCGGTTTCGTCCATCCAACACCTGCACAAAAGGCTCCAATTTCTTTGCGTTCTGATTGTTTGGAGTAGAGCAATGTAGCCCAGGCTGGACTTGAACTCTTCACCTTCCTGTTTCAGCTTTTCCAAGTGTTGGGAGCCACACCTGCAAATCCAGTCCTGGAGCGGTTGAGCCTGGAGAATTGCTGCAAGTTTGAGGCCAGCATGGGTTCCATGAGTGACTATCATCCAAATGGATGAGAAGTAACATCAAGTGTCGTTTTTTCTGTCCTTTGCTTGCTTTCGGAAGCGAGGTTTGATTCTATAGTATAGATTGGGTTCGAGCTCTCCACCCAGATCGTCTGATCCTCTTCAGGTCTCCCAGGTGCCAGCAGCACAGCCTCCCTTACTCGTTCATTGTACTGCGTGATTTTGATTTCCATCCCCGTGCTCAGTGCTTTGGCTATTTTGGGGACCCCCCCATTGTTGCATCATTTTAAAAGACAAATTGAAAATACTCATTCAGAGGCTATATTAGGGTTCTCTAGAGTGGCAGAACTTACAGAATGAATCTCTCTCTTTATACATATGTGAGAATAAAAAGGGGATTTGTTAGAATGATTCACAGTACACAGTCCAGCTAATTCAGCAGTAACTGGCTATGAATGGAAAGTCCAAGAATCCAGAAGTTGCTCACTGTCTATCTCAGCTGGTCTTCAGTAGATGTTGGAATCCCAAGAAGTAGGCTCTAGTGCAGTGGGGGAATGTTCTTGCTAGCAAGGTGAGAGAAAGCAAGCAGAACAAAGCATCCTCCTCCTCCTTTCATGTCCTTAGCTAGGCTTCCAACATCAGGTGTGGCCCAGGGCCCAGATTAAAGGTGTGTCCTCCCACCTCAACTGCTAGATTAAGCCAGGTGGTGGCATGCCTCCAATCCCAGGGGGTGGGGGGAGAAGAAGAGGGAAGAATATGGATTTCTTAGTTCAAAGGCCAGTGTGGTCTACAGAGCTATTTCCAGGACAGCCAGAGCTTCACAGAGAACATGTTGTGTAAAACCAAAACAATAATGAAGATGCTTTGGTGAGGAAATAAAACCATTACCTCAAATCTCTAGCTGAAATGAAGAAAAGCTGACTACAGCATCCATAGTAAAACGATTGGAGTGGTTTTCATCCATGTCATCTTTGTTAGTGGTTACAGTGCTATGTATTTTGATTATTATTTGTTTCACAATTAAAAAATAATGCCATCTGCAAGCTAGGAGTGGTGGTGCACACATTGGGGGTGGAGCAGAGGCAGGTGGATCCCAGAGTTTGAGGCCAGCCTGGTCTCCAGAGTGAGTTCCAGGACAGCTAGGCTACCTTGTCTGGAAAAAATAAAATCAGCTGCAGAATTCTTTGGCCTTGGTATTGATAGAAAGAAAAACTCTGCATTTTACTTTTCCCTGTAATCAACTGATGCCAGCAAAATTTGAACCCTAGCTTCCACTTCAGTCTAGTTTTAGAAATCGGCATTATGGAAGGCAAACAAGACTCCTGAGACTGTCTTGATGTCCACACACTTTGACATGTTCACATACATCACACACACATTCATGCACACACGCACACAAAGTAAGTGTAATAAAACAATATAATCTGCCCTTGGCTAGAGATTCTGATGTGATTCTGATGTGGAGAGATCATTAGTGCTGTTGGGGTTGGAAAGTTATGAAAAGGAGCACTAGAAAAATGCCAGGTATGGTGGCCCACGTCTATATTCACAGCACTCATGCAGTGGAGGCAGGAGGATTAGGAGTTACCCTAGCCACACAAAGAATTTGAAGTCTGTATGGATTATATAAGACCCTGTCTCAAAAAAGGAGCTTAATACTGGGTTTAATACTGTGTACCTGCATCCCAGTACTTTACCTAGCAGGGGGATCATGAATTACAGTCTGTCCTGCACTGTGTGAAGAAACCCTGTCTCAGAAAAAAAGAGGGGTGTCTGTCTTGGTGCAGTGGTGAGAAGGGTCTGTTGTAGGTGGCTGCTTGTTCGTCCCGGCCACCCAGAGCCGAAATAATCACACAGAAACTGTATTAATTAAATCACTACTTGGCCCATTAGCTCTAGCTTCTTATTGCCTAACTCTTTTTTGGTTTTTCAAGACAGGGTTTCTCTGTAGCTTTGGAGCCAGTCCTGGAACTAGCTCTTGTAGACCAGGCTGGCCTCGAAGTCACAGCAATCCGCCTGCCTCTGCCTCCCGAGTGCTGGGATTAAAGGCATGCGCCGCCACCGCCTGGCTTGCCTAACTCTTACATATTAATTTAACCCATTTTTATTTATCTGTGTATCGCCATATAACTGTGGCTTACTGGCTCAAGTCCCGTCTGGCTCCAGTGGGGCTTCTCTCTGACTCAGCCTTCTCTCTCGCAGCATTCAGCCCAGTCTTCCCCGCCCAGCTCTATTCCCCTATAGCTCTGCTATAGGCCCAAAGCAGTTCCTTTATTTATCAATGGTAATCACAGCATACAGAGGGAAATCCCATATCAGGGGTCTATCCTGGTGCAGTGGTGGGGGGGGTCTATCCTGGTGTAGCAGTGAGGGGGTCTATTCTGGTGCAGTGGGGAGGGGGGTCTGTCTTGGGGCAGTGGTGAGGGGGGTCTATCCTGGGGCAGTGGTGAGGGAGGGTCTGTCCTGGGGCAGTGGTGTATTCTGTATATATGATGATTCTTCTGTATCTGAGGAAAACACCAGGACCGTGGCATGTTTTGAATTGCCAGAGCCTGATGGAAAAATCCACTTAGCACACTTTCCCTCTGATTCAAGCTTATGAATTATATAGAAGAAAGAAATTATTAGCTACCTGATGAGAAGTCATTAAAAATGACTGAGTCCGAGTTGAACACGGTAGCATACCTTTAATCTCAGCACATGAGTTCAAGGCCATCTTGGCCTACATAGTGAGTTCTAGGACTACCAGGGCTATGGAGAGAGACCTGTCTTAAAGAAAGAAAAGAAAAAATACAAATAAAAAATATTACTTCATAGTATGTATTTACCACCTGCAGCCCTGGTGGCAGGGTGTCAGTCTGAGGCTGGAGCTGGCCTGGGATTCACTGGCAATCCTCTGCTATAATTACCAGCACTTGAGCCATCATGCCTGACAGATTATATCTGTTAGGTTGTAGCCGGGCAGTGGTGGCGCACGCCTTTAATCCCAGCACTCGGGAGGCAGAGGCAGGCAGATCTCTGTGAGTTCAAGACCAGCCTGGTCTACAAGTGCTAGTTCCAGGACAGGCTCCAAAGCTACACAGAGAAACCCTGTCTCGAAAAACAAAACAAAACAAAAGCCACCACCAACAACAAAAAAGATTATATCTGTTAGGTTTTTGCTGGTTTTGTTTTGTTTTGAGATAGGGTCTTAAGTACGTAACCTTGGCTGGCCTGGATACAACTATCTATGTAGATCAGTCTGGCCTCAAACTCACAGACACCCACCTGCTTCTGCCTTCCGAGTGTGGGTGCCATGGTGCCTGTGGATGTAGAGGACAGCTTGGCAGCACTGATCCTCTCTTTGTACCATATGGTTCCCCAGTAATGGATTCAGGATATCAGGCAAGTACTTTTTACCCCATTGATCTGTCTCACTGGCCCCTTGTCTACATTTCCTTAATGTGAACTTGTATGTAATTTGTTGCTTGGCTGTTTCTGAAACCAGAATTTAGGGTCTTGCCATGCTTAGCTAGTGCTTTTGTTTAAGGCAGGCTCTTGCTATGTCGATTCTGTCTGTGTAGGTTTGGTTTATCGAGACAGGGTTTCTCTGTGTAACCACCCTGGCTGTCAGGGAACGCTCTCCCTGTAGACCAGGCTGACCTCGAACTCACAGAGATCTGCCTGCTCCTGTGCCCCTGAGTGCTGGGATTAAGAGTGTGTGTCACCTGACTCATGCTTGAAATTCAACGGATTGCATGCTGTTACCTTGAGGTAGTGTATCCTTGAGGGCTGAACAAACTTTGTGTTTGACTTGAGTCTTATCTCTGTGACACTTAGTAAGTAAGAGGTTAAGTGATTTGTCCAAGAAATGTGCAGTTTCTGACCCACTATTTAGACCCTTATCTGTGGCTCCAGAGCTGACTCAGTCTTCTGGCATTGTCGATGTTCTCAGGGAATCACAGGCACCAGTGTTGCTCTTTTGAGGTAAGGCCTTGCTATGTAGCCCAGGCTAGTCTTGAGCTCTCGGATCTTAGTGCATATCATCCAGGGTGTAGGATTACAGTGCACCTGCCTGCCTTTCCATAGCCACACTTGACCTGGGAGGGGAAAGTTGAGATCGGAGAAGTTGCAGTTGACATTTGGTGGCCTTGGTCGGTGAAAGAGTGTTCCTTTCCTTTCCAACCTCAGGCCAGTGTGAGCTGCCTTCTCCTCTGAGAACTGAGTGTGAGACACACACAGCACAGACTCCAGAACCTCAGCCTCAGTGTGGCTGTTAGCTAATTGTTGCTGCTGGGTGTTGTTTCTTGTGTTGCTCCTTTTCTGTTTGTTTTACACTAATGCCCCTGGGGCTGCCTTGTGTTTTGTTTTCCTGTCTGCAGCAGTGACTCCAGCAGCACCTCAAGTGATGACTCTCCAGCCCGGTCAGTTCTGTCTGCCGCAGTCCCCGCACCCACTTCCCAGTTGCTTTCGTCTCTTGAAAAAGATGAGCCCCGGAAAAGCTTTGGGATCAAAGTTCAGAATCTTCCAGTACGCTCTACAGGTAAGGTTTTATATGAGTGCAGTTTCCTCCCAGCTGTTGAGAGAGTGCAACTTGCTGATGAGCTAGAATAGGGGACTTGACTTTACGTATGGTGTTATTGTGGCTCATTCGTACTTAATGCCATGAACAAAACCCAGGTGATTGTTACAATTGTATGTGGTTTATTTTCTAAAGCTTGAGAGCCAACAACAGGGAAGGCAAGGCACATCTTGCCATTGCCAGAAGGGAGAAAGAGGAGGGAGATGTCAGGCCTTTTGAGGAAGCAGGCAGGATCAGCATGGACTAGTCTGCAAGCAGCTGCATGATTGGCAGCACAGTGAGGAAGCCGAGAGGCTCGGGGACAGCAAGCTTAGGACTTTCATGTGTGTCCGAAAAGATGGAAGGGAAAAAAAGGAAGTTGGGCTTTGGAGTTAGAAAAGTAGGCACAGCTGCCCTCTAGTTCGGTTCCCTTGCATACAGAAAGATTGTGTGTCATGGCATTTTAGTTACAGGCAGTGCACACATGTTTACACGTATAAGAATATCATGGACATAGACAAAACATGGTTTGCTTTTGAATAAATCTTTTTCTGGATTAAATATTTTGGTTTTGGGAAATAGTTTGCTATCGATTGTAGTTAACATAGGAAAAATGTTCTTGTTTTTGTTTGGCAATGTAGATACAAGCCTTAAAGATGGCCTTTTCCATGAATTTAAGAAGTTTGGCAAGGTGACTTCAGTGCAGATCCATGGGGCCTCTGAGGAGAGGTACGGCCTGGTGTTCTTTCGGCAGCAAGAGGACCAAGAAAAAGCACTGACTGCATCAAAGGGCAAACTTTTCTTTGGCATGCAGATTGAGGTGACTGCGTGGATAGGTCCAGGTAAGGCTGGGAAGCGGGTTGCGGTTCAGTGTGTGAACTCAATTCGAGTTTCATTTTTTAACTTACTGGCCCAGTGCCTTAGCTTTTAAAAGGTGGCTAAGGTCTTCGGTCACCTTCGTGAAGCATACTGCGTTGCTGTGAGTGGGAGCAGTGGTTGTCCTGCTCTGTATGAGAAATGACTTTACCTTAGAGTCCGGAGTGCAGCAAGGCCATCTGTGGAGTCGGCCTTCCCTAAAGGATGGAATTGATTGATACCTAAGAAGCAGACTCCATATTAATATCATTTGAGGGATTCATTTGCATTTTCCCAGCATAACTTAGATCTGCCATTCTAGATGACCGGAACTTGAGAGCTTGCTAAAGAATGTGGATTGTCTTGTTACTGAGTTCAGGATCAGAGCCCGGATCCTGGCAGCCTTAAGCTAGGCTCAGCTGACAGTCCTTGAGTGAACAGCAGAGGGGGCTCCAAGGTTAAGAGCACTCTTAACCCTTGCAGAGGACATGGGTTTGTTTGGTTCCTGGTGCTCAACAGCAGGCAACTCACAGCCGCCTGCAGCTCCAGTTGCCTGGGATCTGACACCCTCTCTGGCCTCTGGGTACTCACGTACACATGGCATATATTCTCATACACATACACATAAATAATAAAAGCTCAAAAAGAAATGAAAAGCAGAGAAAGGAGACACCACATTTATTCAGTGGCTATATGAAAAGAACAAACAAAGGAAGTCCCGTGGACCCCCCCAGTTTCTCTCCAGGGCCCCGACATGAGGGTCAGAGTTGAAACAGAGGGCAGAAGGTGTACTTGGCTAACAGTCCCACTGGTTAGCACCTCCGAGTAGATCCAAGGATGCAGGGGGTCCTTTTAGAGCTATGAGACGTGGGTATGGCCCCTTAGGGACTAAAAGGAAACCCTTTATCCCTCGCATAAGACCCACTGTGGAAGGTTGAAGGCTCAGGCATGGCTCAGGTCAGTGGTGGTGTCTTTCAGAAAACATATAGTGCTTGTTTTAAAGTGGACTCCCCCCACCCCCCAGCGGCTTAACTGATTGAGAATTTGAACACTCCCATTCAGAAATGCCTAGTTTACACAGACTGTGAGCAGTTTAATAGAGTATTCTATAGTGGGTTTGTGAGTCTGAGAAAAGTGAACTTTAGACTTGGAATAAAATTTATGGCTCATTTAAATGATAAATCTCAGAATATTCATCTTATTTGATAAGATGGAGCATACTTTCCCTGTGAATATCAAAATGGTATTTACATATTAAACCAGCTATAGCACTGGTAGAGTGGATACTGTAAAGTGTGCATGTCTTTATGATGAAATCTGGGTATACTGGCTGCTATAAGCACTGCCGATGAGGGTGACTGAGTGAGAAAGGGTTTCTCGGGCAGGGGAGGTGGCTGCTCATGTGCAGTAGCACCTGAATGGAGTAGCACCGCCCACATGTAGGGTGATCTTCCCACCTCGGTTAACCTGACCTAGAAAACCCTCACAGACACGGTCAGAAATTTGTCTCCACGGTGATTCTAAATCTTGTCAAGGCGACAGTCAGAATTAAACATCATAACAATTAGAAGGAAATTCTTTTCCCAGAGAATGCCTTCTCTCCCTTTATCGACTGAGGTTCAGGTGTGTTGCCCTAAATTATACCCAACTCAGAGCAGCTCATGAGTTCTTTGTTGTTTTGTGGTCTCACTCGTAGCACAGGCTAGTCTAGAACTCACCGTGTAGTCTATATTTACCTTGAACTTAGGGCAGTCTTCCTGTCTTAGTCTCCAAAGTGCTGGGGTTACAAGTGGACATCAGCACAGGTGGCTGAACGGGGTTCTTGCTGGGTTGCTTCAGGACATGTCAGAACCACCTGAGGAGTGTTCAGTGTGCACCTAACTTATGTAGGTCTTAAACACCAGTCAGTTGTTAATGGAGATCTCAGTCAGGGTCAGTGACAGGGTTAGCACTCTGGATCTTTGTGCACATCAGGAGAGTTTAAGATGGTTGTTATATAACCCTTTAACCTTGTTATGTAGCCCTTGGGAACAGGGGTTCTTAGTCATTCTTTTGAGACTAAGTCTTATGTAAACCAGGCCAGCCTTAAATCCAACATCTATTGCCTACACTTCCCAAGTGCTGGGATTACAGCTGTATTTCTCCATGCTTAGTTCATGTTTTATTTGTTAATTTTGTTTGTTTAAGGGAAGGTTTCATAGAGCTCAGGCTAGCTTTGAACTTGATATATAGTTAAGGCTAGCCTTAGACTCCTATTCCTCTTGCCCACACCTGCTGGGGTTATAGGAATGTTTCTCCCGTGGTGCCTGGCTTCATCGTGTGTGTGTGTGTGTGTGTGTGTGTGTGTGTGTGTGTGTGTGTGAGAGAGAGAGAGAGAGAGAGAGAGAGAGAGAGAGAGAAGATTGAACCCAGAGCTTTGTGTGTGCTGCACAGTGCTCTACTTCTGAGCTATATCCTTATCCTGTCTACTTATCTTTTTGATGGCTTTGTTTTACATTTTTAACAAGTAGAGAACATGTAGTACTGAGCTATAATTACCATGAAAACCTTGAATGTCTGTGTCTCAGACAGAATTAATAAGTGGAGCTTTAGCAAAGGGCTGTGATTAAATTAGAAGTTAAGCCAAGGCTTTTCATCATGAAAAATAGAAACCTTTTGGATATCATTGGGAACCACATAACACCAAAATAGAGAGCTCACAGATGTCACTCTAGACACTTTCTACACAATTATTCTTGTATCTAAAAGTCTTTTTAAAGTAATTATTTTGCTGGGCGGTGGTGACACATGCCTGTAATCCCAGCATCAGGGAGGCAGAGGCAGGCAGATCTCTGAGTTCAAGGTCAGCCTGGTCTACAAAGTGAATTCCAAGACAGCCAGGACTGTTTCACAGAGAAGCCTTCCTTGTCTCAAACCACCCCCCAAAGTAATTATTTTAATATTGTATTTGTTTGGTTGTTATGCCTGCATATGTCTGTGCACTATGTGTGTACCTAGTATCCATGGAAGCTAGATGCTTTTAGATCCCTTGGAGCTGGATGGTTTGTGAGCTGCTATGGTTTGTGTTCTATGCTATGGGTGCTGGGTATTGAACCTGGGTCCTCTGCAAGAGCAGCCAGTGCTTAACTTCGGAGCCATCTCTCCAGCCCCTAAAATCTTGATTTAAACATTTGAATTACTACTATTGTAGTAAAAATTACTATTAATATAATAAACATGAAATGTTGAATATCATTAAGATCTTCAAAGTAAATGAAAATAAACGATGTCCTGGGATTGTTTTCTGCTGAGTTGCAGTTTCCTTTAGATTATAGAGTATATGTGATTTTTGTTTGTTTGAGATAGGGTTGCCCTGTGAAGCCCACAGTTGCCTAGAGTTCGTATATGGCACAGGCTGGTCTTGAACTTTCGATTATCCTGTATCTGCTTTCTAAGTGCTAGGACTGCAGAGGTATATCACCATGCATAGCCAGGTTATAATTTCATACTCAGTGTTAAGACCAAAAGGTAAAAGGCACTTATATGGTAACCTGAGTCCATCCCTGGGACCCATGTAGAGGTGAGTGGAGAGAACCCACTCACGAAGTTGTCTCCTGACCTCCACACATGCCCACACTCATATGTCATGCACACGTACTATAATAATAGATGTCATGGTGGTACATGCCTTTAATCTCAGCACTGAGTACAACTCACAGATATCTGTGAATTGAAGGTCAGCTATGACTGCATGGTGAAAGCCTGTCTCAAAAATAAAATAAAATAAAACCCACAAAGAAACAAAAACCTTTCTTGTTAAATTCTTTGAGCGATATCTTCAGTTTTTGCATGCTCGCTTGTTTGTCTGAGACAGTATCTACTGTGCAGCAAGGCTGGTCTTGAACTCCCAGTCCTGCCATCACTGTTGCCTGAGTGCTGAGGTTACAGGCCTGGTCACCAGGCCCAGGATGACAGTTTGTTATAAGCACATATTTTTCCAAATAAGTAAATTATATATTAGAGAATGTATTAAAGCACCCTGTTCTACTCTGCCCCATCCACTCACAGAAACAGAAAGTGAAAATGAATTTCGGCCCTTGGATGAAAGGATAGATGAATTCCATCCCAAAGCAACAAGAACTCTTTTTATTGGCAACCTTGAAAAAACGACTACTTACCACGACCTTCGAAACATCTTTCAGCGCTTTGGAGAAATTGTGGTATGTTTCTTCAGTGATAAAATGCTGTAGGTCTTTGTAGAACATGAGGACAACAGAATGGATATAGACATGTGATATTTAAGGACAAATGAAATATTTCCCTTTGCTCTATCCTTTTTTCATTTTTAAAGACTGGTGTCTTGCCGGGCGGTGGTGGTGCACGCCTTCAATCCCAGCACTCGGGAGGCAGAGGCAGGTGGATCTCTGTGAGTTCGAGGCCAGCCTGGTCTACAAGAGCTAGTTCCAGGACAGGCTCCAAAGCTACAGAGAAACCCTATCTCAAAAAAACAAACAAACAAACAAACAAACAAACAAAAAAGACTAGTGTCTCATAGTACCTTGAAATGTGAACCACCATTTTCCTGTTAACATTTTTTAAGAGACTCTTTTTAAAAAAAAAGAGAGAGAGAGAGAGAATGTGTATACACATTTTGACTACATATATTTCTGTGTACCATGTGTGTACCAGGTACCTTTGGAGGCTACAAGAGGACATTAGACTTCCTGGAACTGGAGTTACAGGTGATTGGAAGCTGCCATGTGCATATTAGAAACTGAACTCAAGTTATCTACAAGAGCAGGCAGTGCTCATAAATGAATGCCAAGCCATCTCTCCAGCTTCCTGTTATAAAAAAAATCTGAGACAGTGTCTTGCTGTGTAGTGAGGCAGGCAGGTTTCTGTGAGTTCAAGGGCAATCTTGTCTACATAGTGAGTTCCCAGGCCAGCTGGGGCTACATAATGTTTGCTTTGTTTTTAATTATCATGTTTAATTGTGTATGTGTCTGTGTGGATATATGCATATGATCATGTTCAGTTGTGTATATGTCTGTGTGGATATATGCACATGGGCATTTAATTATCATGTGTAATTGTGTATATGTCTGTGTATGGATATATGCACATGAGTATTGATGCCCACTGAAGCCAGAGGTGTCAAGATACCTTTGGAGTTGGAGTTACAGGCAGTTATGAACTGCTCAAAGTGAATGCTGGGAACCAAACTTATGTCCTCTACAAGATAAGTGCTTGCTCGTAACCACTGAGCTATCTTCCCAGCCAGAGACTCTTGTTTTTAAAACAGAAACAAATACGTTTATAATAATTTCAAGTGGGATTTTAAAATCCCACTTATTTGCTTTGTTTCTTTTCTTTCTCTCTCTTTTTTTTTCTTCAGAGACGTCATGCTGGAGAGATGAATCAGTGCTTCAGAGCACTGATTCTTTTGCGGAACACCCAGGTTCCATTTCCTGCATCCACCTGGTGGCTCACAACCACCAATAACTATCGTTTCAGAGGATTCAGGGCCCTCATCTGGCCTTTGCCAGCATTGCACACACGTGGCGCAGATGTACATTCAGGCAAAACACTTAGTAACTTAGAGAATGAGATGTGCTTGTCCCATGTAGCCCACTCTGCCACCGAATATTGTCCGTAGCCAAAAGTGACTTTGAACTTTTGATAATTCCTGCTGTCCATAGTACTGGAAATTCTTGGGCATTAAAGAACAAATCCATAATTTCATACATGCTAGGCACATACTTTCTACCCACTGAACCGCACTTCTAACCTACCCCCACTTTTGTTGGGTTTTTTTGTTTGTTTGTTTGATTTTTTTTTTTTTGAGACAAAGTCTCTTTATACTAGACTAGCCTTGAACTTACATAGATCCTCCTGCATCTCCTCTAGAATTCTGTGATAAGCCAGGCATGTTTTAAACGCCTTTTATTTCTGTATTCTGTAAGACAGAATCTCATTATGTAGCCCTGGCTGGCCCAGAGCTCGATGTGCAGACTGAGCTCACTTTAAATTTGTGAGCTCTCTTCTGCGTTTGTCCTGAGTGCTGGGATCACAGATGTCATACCCAGCTCAAGACTGAACAGCAATGAAGAAGCTGTAAGTTTGGACTTTGAGGAGTAAAGAGTGCATGATAGTTACAGCTGTTGTGTGTGTGTTCATTCCATTCTAGTCCTGTGTGTGTTCTGTATCTTTGTGTGTTCTATGCCTCTGTATGTCAGCCTGTCTCTTGCTCATATTTTGTACTTGAAAAAAAAAAAAGACCATTCATTGTTTTTTAAATGATACAGTGTAGTCCTTTATTTTGAAACAGGGTCTCTGTGTGGCAGACTAGCCTTGAATTAGAGCTCCCCTCTTGTCACCTTTCCACTGTGAGGGCTGTAGGCGTGAGCACACACCCTAATGATCATAGTGATGGATTTAGCACATCTTGAGAACTTGATTTCTTGATTGTTCTTTTCAAGCAGTGGTTTTTGGTTTTGGTGTTTTTCAAGACAGGGTTTCTTTGTGTAGTCTTGACTGTCTTGGAACCAGCCCTATAGACCAGGCTGACCTCAAACTCACAGATATCCACCTTCCTCTGCCTCCCGAGTACTGGGATTAAAGGCGCGCACCCTCACGCCAGGCTCAGGTAGTGTATTAAGGGGTTTGGTTCTACTAAAGATTTTTTGACAGTGCCAAAGTATAGTTAGACTTTTTTTTATCAGGACTGACGGCTTTTCAATAATGACACAGAGACTTCTTTTTAATTATGGAAGCTTGGCTGATAGCTTAGGCTTGTTTTTAACTAGCTCTCTTACATCTTAAATCAACACATTTATATTAATTTACTTTCTGTCTCGTGGCTTTATTACCTCATCTCCATAATGCCCACCCTGCTTGCCCTGCGTCTTCTGGCGTCTCCATTTCTTCTTCCCAGTATCCTCCTCTGACCCCAAAGTCCTGCCTAACTATTGGCAGGTCAACTTTTTATTAAACCAATCCAAGTGACACATCTTCACAGTGTACCAAAAAGATTATGTCACAGTACCAAAGGGAATTACTTTCTGGTATTCCACTAAGTAGGCAACCTCTCCTTTGTTATTAATTTCCTTATACCATGGATGTAGAATTTTAAGTTGCAAGACAGTTTCTCTTCTGCAGGGACCTCAAATGGGATGGCTTTCATGAGATGTGATCTTTCTACCATCAATTTACAGTGTATGCAGACATGATCCAACTAAAGTTACTGGGAACATGACTTGTAGAAAGAAGCGGATCTATGTGGACTTGGCTTTTTCTGATTTATTTTCTTATTACCGTATTGCTAAGTGATGCTGATTGACTCTTGCAGGACATTGACATTAAGAAAGTGAACGGAGTCCCTCAGTATGCCTTCCTGCAGTACTGTGATATTGCCAGTGTGTGTAAGGCTATCAAGAAGATGGACGGAGAGTACCTTGGAAATAACCGCCTCAAGGTATGTGAAGTGCATATCTTATCCTGTTACTATTTGAATTGCTTTAAGGTTTTGGGGACCTTACCTTATTATTTTAGGGCTGCAGAAGGATAGTTAGTGCTAAAGGTAGCCTTCTCTGTGTCCTCATCCCGTCATTGTAGCCTCCCACTCAGGGCCAAGCAGGATTGCCCTGTTGTAAATTTCGATTGTTGTTTATTACTTATGAACTACTTGCACATTGTTTTGAGTTCAGTGGTAGATGTCAACACTTTTTACCATGTAAGCTCTTAGGTTCAATATGCAGCATGACAGACACACACAATTCAGCATTTTTATAGAAGACTAGTTTTCTGAGAATTTTCCATCGAATGGTAATTGTGATCTGTGGTGATAGAATTTTCTCTTTGAATTTCAGCTGGGTTTCGGAAAGAGCATGCCTACAAACTGTGTGTGGCTAGACGGGCTTTCTTCAAACGTGTCTGATCAGTATTTAACACGGCATTTCTGCCGCTACGGGCCTGTGGTAAAGGTAGGCTCTTGCTCTTTACTTTATTTCTTAGTATTTCTTTGTGTTATGTCCCTTCAGTCTCACTTTCTACTGTTGTCTTTTCCTTTCCTTTAATAATTCACATCCTAAAACACTCTTGGCTGGGTCTGCAGAGATGCATAGTGCTTAAAAACCCTTGCTGCTCTCCAGAGGATCCAAGTTCAGTTTTCAGCACCCACGCCAGGTAGCTTGACCCTGCCTGGAACTCCAGCTGCAGAGACCCAACACATTCTTCTGGGCTGTGCAGGTGCCTTCACATACTGCATACACACAGATATACATGCATAAGTTTTTTAAAAATTGAACTTAGATTTATGGTCTGTTGGACCAGGCTCTAGGCTCAGTGTCTATCGCTGCAAAATAACCATCAGTAAAGCTCTTTCCCAAATTATACAAGATGCTGGAAAAATCTGGAGCTCCTTTATATATAGTTAAATAAAATAGGATTTTAAAAAATATTTTGCTTACTCATGACATAGACCTTTCCACAGTTTCTTTTAGTTTTAAAAAATGAAAGTCTCATATAAAAATAGTTATGTCTTTATACTTGTGAACTTTCTAATAAAATACCTGGGGCTGGAGAGATGGCTCAGTAGGTAAGAGCACTGGCTGCTCTTCTAGAGGGCTTGGACTCAGTTCTCAGCACCTACAGGCAGCTCACAGCTATCTGTAATTCTAGTTTTAGGAGATCCAACAGATACACATGCATATAAAACATCAATGTGCATAAATTAAAAAATAAAGCATCAAATTAAATACCAGTCTGTTCTGTTGACCAGTGTATATTGCATAGAAATGCTCACATTCAATACCTACCTATTTAGAAAAACATTAAGAAAATGGTTTTTGAACAGCTTCTACACCTTAAATTTGGTAATTCAAGTTTCATTTATGCTTTTAAAACTATAAATTCTGTAGGTATAAAAGTTTTTATTTTACTTTTGGTTCTTCGAGACAGGGTTTCTCTGTGTAGCTCTGACTATCTTGGAACTCGCTCTATAGACCAAACTAGCCTTGAACTCAAGATGATCTACCTGTCTCTGCCTCTCAAGTACCAGGCTTAAAGGCGTGCACCTCCACCGCTCGGCTGATATAAAAGTTTTTTTTTTTAAATTTATTTATTATATATACAATGTTCTGCCTGCATGTGTCCCTGCAGGCCAGAAGTTGGCACCAGATCTTATTACAGGTGGTTGTGAGCCACCATGTAGTTGCTGGGACTTGAACTCAGGACCTCTGAAAGAACAATCAGTGCTCTTAACCGCTGAGCCATCTCTCCAGCCCCGATATAAAAGTTTTTAAAAATATATTCCAGTTTATGCCAGGCAGTGGTGGCACACGCCTTTAATCCCAGTACTAGGGAGGCAGAGGCAGGCCGATCTTTGTGAGTTCGAGGCCAGCCTGGTATGCAGATTGAATTCCAGAACAACCAGGGCTGCACTGAGAAACCCTATCTTTGCTGTCTCTGTTTTGAAAAACAGAACAAAAATTCCAGTTTAAATTTAAAATGTCTCTTAAGCTTCTATTTTCTTTTTTTAAAATAATTTATCTATTTATATTTTATGTGCATTGATGTTTGCCTGCATGTATGACTGTGTGAGGGTGTCAGATCTTGGAGTTGTAGACAGTTGCAAGCTGCCATGTGGGTGCTAGGAATTGAACCCTCGTCCTCTGGAAGAGCAGTTAGTGTTCTCTTAACTGCTGAGCCATCTCTCCAGCCCCAAGCTTCCATTTTCAAATAGCACTGTGATGCCATGACAACTGTCCCATAGATGTACTTAGTCAAAATAAGTTAATTAAAAAAAAATTGTAGCATACTAGCAAGATGATTTCTTTTTAGAAACAGTAGAGTAAGTTGCTAGAGGTTGTTTTTTTTTTATAATTTTCTCTCATGAAAATTAATTCAGAGCCAGCAAGATAATTCTGCGGGTAAATGAATTTGCCACACAATCAGGTAACCCGAGTTTTATTCCCAACACCCACCTAAAGGTGGAATGAGAGAACCAGCTCCACTAAGATGTCGTCTGATGTCTGCATGTGCTCTCTGGCATTCCTGTCCACACACATACATCATGCGTGCCGGCACACACACTGATAGAAGGGGAAATTAGTCTAGAGCTGGAGAGGTGGCTATGAGTACCCAAGTGCAAATCCCTAGAGTCCACATCAAAGCCAGATACAGCATCCATGTTTGTAATCCCAGTGCTTCTACAGGGAGAGAGGAGGTACAGACAGGAGAATGCAAGAATCCATAGGGCATAGGTCTGGAGTTTGTGGCAGATCAATGACAGTCCATCTCAAACAAGTTGGAAGGCAAGGAAGGCTGGCCCCTGAATTTGTCCTGTAAACTTGACACACATGCCAGTCTAGTAGGTGGACATGGTGGCTCATGCCTGTAATCGCAGCATTAGATAGGCTTAGGTTTGGAGGGTGTACACCGTGAAACTCTGTCTGAAATAATAACGGGGGGGGAGGAATTTATAGTCACACCTAAATGTATTAAGTTTTACTCATTTAAACATTGGTCTTGCATGTACTAGATAAGGTATCTATTACTGAGTTGTATCCCTAGATCTGATTTATGTTTCAGCAATTATGAATTTAACGTGTTCATGCAGCAAAATTTTTATACGGCCAATAAATAACACACCCACAGATGCAAGGAAAGGCTCTTGGGCCCAGTTCCATCCTCTTATTATTTTGAGCCTCAGATAGAAGAATGGTCTTAGCAAAATATATAAAAAGAAGATGTGATATATTGAAAGCCTCAGTACCATGATTCTATTGTCCTTGAGACATCTGACATGTGTCTACTAAGACAATAGCATGATTCCATGATCTCTGCACACCGAATTTAGTGTGTTTGCTAAGACAATACCACACATGGTTCCATGGTCTCTGCACACAGAATTTAGTGTTTTTATTAAGACAAGTCTCTTCTGGGAAAGCCAAATTTTTCTGTATGGTACTTTTCCTTAGGAACATCCTTGTGATTTAGGGTTTTGGGGGACTGACACTCACACCAGTAGAAAAAGCTCTTAATTGGTTGTTTTATTTTTTTGCAGGTGGTGTTTGACCGCTTAAAAGGCATGGCTCTGGTTCTCTACAATGAGATTGAGTATGCACAAGCAGCTGTCAAGGAGACCAAGGGCAGGAAAATTGGTGGGAATAAAATTAAGGTGTGCACAGTGACTTTAACAAAAGCCAAAGGCTGTGTGTGGCATATACCTTTAATCTCAGACAGGTCCACATAGTATGATTTGCCTCAAAAACCAAAACCAAAGTCTGTTCAGATTCTACACAGAGTCTCAAATGTAGGTTGCCAGTGCAGAGAGTGGTTTACCAAACATGGTTTTATTTGTCCTCAGTTTTTAAGGGAAATAATAGGGTGTTCATGCTTGCTATTTATGAACACAGGTCTTTTATGCCCTTAGCCATAGACCCTTCCCTAACAGTCCTTCTCAACACACTTCTTTCCCTGGATGCCTGACGCTCTTACCTGTGTTCTTGGTGCGGGGCCCTCCTTCCCCATTACAGTGAGTGTCTGTGTGCCAGTGGCACATTTAGTCAGTCAGCTTCCAAAAGTGAGCTACCTGTGGCTGTAAGCTTTGTGTGTGTGTGCTTGTGTGTTCATGTTCCTGGTACTGCTTGTTTAAAAACTCGCTCTTCATAGTTGTTTGGCATAACTATGAACTTAAGGACTAATGGCTAGGTTAAAGTAAAATAACAGTATTTTGGCAGCCAGAAAACAGCTGTCTTGTCCTCATGTTCTGTTGTGCTGGTTATTCTCACAAGTTTATGTGAACCATAGATTGCCCCACTGTAGATTACCAATTTAATTGACTCAAGCATTTGCCAACTCAGAATTCTGGTAGAAGTTTGTTAGCATTTTATTTTTGATCTTTTTTGTTGTTTGATTGGCAAGGGGAGGAGTTGTGGGTGTGTGGGTATGAATCTCACTGTATAGCCCAGACTGGCCTCTGTGACTGTCCTGATTCAACCTCTGCAGTTTGGGAATTGAACCATGCCTGGCCCTTTTACTCCTGGATGGGTTTTGGGACCTTAAATTGTATCTGTCAAGATTTATATAGAATTTGGGGGTTTTCTATTGAAAAAAATATATATTTCTCTTAAACTTTCTAAAATTGGCCATGTGTGATGCACAACTATTTTTTAATTATTTTTAAACTTTTATTTATTCTTTTCTCATTAATACATCTCGACCTTAGCTACCACTCCTCCCAGTTACCCCTTCTTCCCCAGACCGATCCCCCACTCTTTGTCCCGGTGCGGCCCCTCCCCCCAGGAAAAGAACAAGCTTCCCAGGGACATTATCCAAAAACGGCAAAAGATATAATAAGACTAGGCACAGACTGTCACATCAAGGCTAGGCAAAGCAACCCAGTAGGAAGAAAAGAATCCTGAGAGCAGGCAGAAGAGTCAGAGACACCCCCACTTCCACTGTCAGGAGTTCCCCCAAAACACCAAGCCAACAACCATAACATACATGCAGAAGATCTCATGCAGACTCATGCAGGCTCCAATATTGCCCCCTCAGTCTCTGAGCCCCCATGAGCCCTTATTAGTTGATTCCCCAGGCCGAATCTCCCATTGTCCTCCATCCCTCTGGCTCCCACAATTCCTTCTCCCCCCTTTAGGTGTTCCTCTAGCTTGGGGTGGGACACTTTGTAGAGATCTCCAACCTGGATTCTCTCTCTTCGCCTAATGTTTGGCTGCGGGTCTCTGCATCCACTCCTGTTGGCTGCCAAAAGCAGTTTTTCTCCGGGCAGTGGTGGCACACGCCTTTAATCCCAACACTCAGGAGGCAGAGGCAGGTGGATCTCTCTGAGTTCAAGACCAGCCTGGTCTACAAGAGCTAGTTTCAGGACAGGCTCTAAAGCTACAGAGAAACCCTGTCTCAAAAAACAAAAACAAAACAAAAAGGCAGCTTTTCTGGTGACAACTGGAACCAGGCACCAGACCATGAGCACAGCAGAGCATCATTCTGGATAAGTAAATCGTTTTTACTTTATTTTTTTCCAGTCGTGCTTCTACCCTAGGTGTCTGTCTGCATTATCCAGCCTGTTTCCTTGTCATCCAGGTAGTGCCGGGCATGAGCTCCCTCTTGTGGCGTGGGCCTCATATTAGACCAGTCATTGGCTGGCCACAAGGCACACACCTTCGGTCTTAATCTCTAAGAGACAGAGAGGCAGGTATAACTTTTGAGTTCATAGCCAGCCTGGTCTACAAAGTGAGTTCCAGTATAGAAAAACCCTCTCTTGACAAACAAACAAAAAAGTCCCCAAAATTGAGATCTGAAACTTCTCTTTCTTTATAAAATCTTTTTATATAGTTTATATTTGTATTAGCTATGTGCATCAAATAATAATGAGTTTTATTATGAATTTGTTTTTTTAAAGGTGGACTTTGCAAATCGGGAAAGCCAGTTGGCATTTTATCACTGCATGGAGAAGTCTGGTCAAGATATCAGAGACTTCTATGAAATGCTAACAGAGAGAAGGTAGGTTCTTGTTCACTGTTGGACTGGGCCATCAGTTTTGGAAATGATCACCGGGACCATGTACATAGTAGGTCAGCATTTTACTTCTGGAGCACCCCAGCCTGAGGTGTGTCCAGCAGGCCTGCCAGTATAGCTTGATTCTAGTTTTCGTGGGCTGGTTTCTTTTTCATTTCTACTCAGTTCTCCCCAAACACATTTTTTAACCTGTCGTATAGAAAGCATAGGTTTATTCTAACAAATCTAGTTTTTATGTAGTTGAGGGTAGGGTGGGGACACTGTGTCTCAGGCCTCATTGAGCACTCATATTGGGAAAGAATTGTGAACTGTTTATTTTACTCTTTGAAATAGAGTAAGTCAGGCTGGTGGGTGGTGGTGGCACACGTCTTTAATCCCAGCACTCAGGAGGCAGAGCAGGTGTATCTCTGAGTTCGAGGCCAGCACTACAGAGTGCCAGGAAAGGCTCCAGGCTACACAGAAAAGCCCTGTCTCAAAAAACAAAAAAACAGAGAGAGAGTAAGCCAGATCTCACATAAACATACATGACTTTGGCAGTGCAGAAGATAAGCCATTTTTTGGTCCCAGTAATACAGTGTTTGACCTTTCTCTTCTGTTGATTAGATGACCTTTTAAAATGAGCTCACATAATCACCAGGCTCTTCTCATAGCTTATGGTGTTTGAAAGTGGAAACTATTGCCTGTACTAAAGCAAGCCTTTTGCCCGACATCGCTCTATGGTGGTCGTCTGAAGTGTGACCACCTGTTCTACCCCATACATATCCAAAGGCTTTAGACAGCTAAGGTCAGAAAGCACCAGAACTTGCGGAGCTGCTGGAGCCCATCAGCGTCTCCTTCACTGCTGCTGGTCCCAGTTAGAGTCACACAGCATCTCTTTGAGACATTTCCTAGCTCAGTATCCTGCTAAGTCACTGAACTCTTGAGCTTTTAAGTTAAACTGACCCCCACTGTCAAAATCCTAGTAGGTAAGGCCTTTTGATAGCTTCTCATGAATAAATCAGAATTCAGATTACAGCACAATGAAAATGTCCAATTCTTCAGCTAGTGAACCAGTGTGAGGGGGTTGCCTGTCACAACCCCCACCCCACCCGTCAGAAAAAGACTACACATGAGATTGTGTGTTTATGTATATTCTCAGTCCCAGTTCCCAGAGTAGCAGTTTGAATTCATTGGTTGCGGTTTTACTTTTTTTTTTTTTTTTTTGAGAGAGGGACTCATGTAGCCTAGGCTGGCTCCAGGCTTGTTTTATTATAGCTGAGGATGACCTTTATGGTCTTTCTGTCTCAGCCTCCTGAGTACCGGCTTTACAGGTCCTGGGCATCTAATTCGGCCTTACACTTGCCAGGCAAGCACTATGCCAACTGTGCTCCTTCCCTAGGCGGCTGTCAGTGCGTTGGTGAAGGCAGGAGCGTGTCGGAGGCTCCATTCATTGCACTGAGACACTCACAGGTGTCAGTCTTCTCTGTGTATATAGTAAATGTTTTTTTAACAAGCAGTGTCTTGTGAGGGTTAGATGAAGTAGTGTATAAGTTGATTTTTGTATATTACTACTTAA
The DNA here is from genome assembly GCA_004026605.1 of Ondatra zibethicus. Taxonomy (NCBI): domain Eukaryota; kingdom Metazoa; phylum Chordata; class Mammalia; order Rodentia; family Cricetidae; genus Ondatra; species Ondatra zibethicus. The sequence goes on along the minus strand of PVIU01000759.1, from coordinate 124,192 downwards.
GATTCACTAATTTTAGTGATGATCTGTTTCTGGCTTTGTTCTTTAGTTCATTTCCATGATTAATCCCCATCTAATGGTAGTTACATCCTCATGCAGGAGGCAGAAGGGGGAAAAGTCTCAGATGTTACTGGGTGTATAATGCATTCTTCAGCATCAAAGAGGTCAAGGATGTTTCCTTTGCTTTAAAGTAAGGGGTGGTGTCTGATGGGAAAGGTGCTTGACTCCAGTGATTGAGTTCAGGATTAGAAACACCTTGATTTCTTTCTTTCTTTCTTTCTTTCTTTCTTTCTTTCTTTCTTTCTTTCTTTCTTTCTTTCTTTCTTTTTTTATTGAGTCAGGGTTTCTCTGTGGCTTTGGAGCCTCTCCTGGAACTACTAGCTGTCGTAGACCAGGCTGGCCTTGAACTCACAAAGATTTGCCTGCCTCTGCCTCCCGAGTGCTGGGATTAAAGGCGTGCACCACCACCGCCAGGCAAAACACCTTGATTTCTATAGCACTTGTTCACGTACAAAGCTGTGGCATTTGGTCTTCAAGCCTCCATCAGAGGGGTGGGGGCACAGACCTTTTTCATGACTGAAGGTTGGGCAACTTCTGGTGACTGGCTTGCTTCCCTGCTGCTGGGCACTGAGCTCAAGATCTTACATTACTAGGCAAGCACACTCCTACTGAGCTAAATCTTCAACCCTCAGTCCGGTAACTTACATTACAGCATTTTTTTGTTTGTTTGTTTGTTTTTCGAGACAGGGTTTCTCTGTGGCTTTGGAGCCTGTCCTGGAACTAGCTCTGTAGTTCAGGCTGGTCTCGAACTCACAGAGATTGGCCTGCCTCTGCCTCCCGAGTGCTGGGATTAAAGGCGTGCACCACCACCACCCGGCCATTACAGCATTTTTTATGCTGGGGGAAAGCCCAGGGTTCCTACTACAGGATAAGTTTACATGGTCAAATAGGGTTTCCTATCTATGTTTGGTAGTTTGAACAGAATTTTTTTTACCAATTTGACTGCTGCCAGTTCTTGTTTGACATGCAAGGCATCACCTCTTCAGTGGTGATGGATAAGGCAAGCGGCCTTGATTCTTCTGTAAGTGATGCCTCCACTAGGCTGACTGGGTCCCAGTGTTCTGTTGTTCTGGTCCCTGCAGAAATTATTAAGCTTCATGGACTCAGTAAAATAAGTTTTTGACATAGGTGTGTGTGTATGTGTGCGTGCATGCGTGTGCATGCGTATGCCAGAGGTTAATTACAGGTGTCATTTCTGAAGAGCTGTCCACCTTGCTTTTTTTTTTGAAACAAGTCTCACTGTTGTCTGGGGCTCTACACTTGCTTATTCTGTCTTCATATTCCCAGTGCTGGGATTCCAAGCATGTAGCCCCACCAGCCTTTTAGATGGGTGCTGAGAATTGAACTTAGGCCCTCGGGCTTGTAGGTACTTGGCAAACACTTTACCATCCGTGTTTTCCAATGTAATTTTAGTTTTCTGTTCTGTTTTGTTAGGCTAAGAATCAAACACAGAGCATTGTGCAAACCTTGGACATTTTAGTGCTGCGCTCTACCCTAGCTCCAGCTTGCTTAATACATGTCTTCATACTATGGAGTGTTTGTCGCTTTGTTTTTGTTTTGATAGTTTTGTTTTGGTGGGGGGGGTTGTTTTTTGAAACCCTGTCTTGCCACGTAGACTGGCTTACTGACTTATACTTGTAATCCTAGTATTAAGGAGCCTGAACCTAGAGGATCCTGTAGTCAAAATTACAGAGTAGCTAGGCCCTGTCTCAAGAGCAAACACACAAAGCATGGCATGCCACTCAGCAGTAGAATGCATTCTTTTTGTTTGCTTGTTTGCCTGTTTTTCAAGACAGGTTTCTCCTGTCTGTGTTCCTGGCTGTCCTGGAATTCACTCTGTAGATCAGGCTGGCCTCAAACTCACAGAGATCCACCTGCCTTTGCCTCCCAAATTCTAGGATTAAAGATGTGGGTTACTACTTCTCAGCAGAATGCACTCTTAACATATGCAAGACCCGAGGTTCTGTCTAGAGCCGTGAGAACCAAAGATGTGGCTCTTACTGTTAGTTCAGCAAAGCAGTAAGCTCTCTAGGCAGGATTCTTACTTTGTTTATATTGGACAGAATGTAATGTGTCCAGCTTCACAGAGGGAAGCACTTCCTTGCCTGTGTATTAAAGTTACTCTAATTCTGTGCCTAGTGACCTGGTGTTTTGTTTTGTTTTTTCTTCTTCTTCTTCTTCTTCTTCTTTTTTTCAATGTTTTACTTTGTAGCCCTCACTAGTCTGGAACTTCCTGTGTAGACAAGGCTGGCTTCAGATTCAGGAACCCTGCCTTCCTCTGCTTCTTGAGTGCAGGGATCAAAGGCTTGCACTACCGCATGCGACCAACTGTTAACTGTGTTGCCGTGAGCCAAAAAGTGACGTGAGAGCTGCAGAGACTGGAGCTCAGAACCAAGCCTGTGCACTGGAGGATAATATTTGCTAGAATGAACACACCTCACCTACCCAAGACAGCATGGCCTACCAAGACTGGCTTTTTATCTAGAGCATGAGTGATTGGTTATTGGTTGGATGTGGGTAGTATTTAGGATTGAAGCTTGTGGTAGACAGTGTCTGCCCCTGAGGTACATCTCCAGCTATCTTTGTGAGAGAGGTCTCACTGAGTTCCCCAAGCAGCTGGGATTACAGGCCTGTGTCATCACACCCACCAGGACTGTTATTTTTAACACATGTGATTTGGGTTCTAGTGGAAAATGGGCAGCCATTTATTTTTGACTTCTGTCATCACCACATGCTCATATACTGGCTGACCTGTAGCTGATAAAATTGGCCTGGAACTTGTGATCTTCCTGCCTCTACCTCCTGAGGTTACAGGCGCGTACCACCATGCTTTGCTTTATTTACCCTTGAGGAATTCGGCAGTTAGACATATGTCACTGAAAATTTCTAGGAGGGTCAGTGAGATTGGCACAGCAGGTCCATGCTTGCCATCGAAGCCTGCATTGAGTTAGAGCTCTGCAGCTCAGGTGAAGAGAGAGCCAAGGCTGCAGAGTTGTCCTCGGAACGCTCACATGTGCTTTGATGTGTGCACATCAACGTACACATTATACACACAGCAGATGAGGGTTTTGGGAATTGAGTATGAAGGAGCCAACTTCCCTCTGATAGGAGTGTGCTCACTTGTACTCGTCTGGACAAGCTGACTCTTGTTCTGAGTGCACTGGATGGGCAGCTAGAGGGAACATTTTGTAGTGTTTGAAGCCAGACTTGATTTGTTAGCTGGCAGTTTGAAGAAAAGAAAAAAAGAAAAAAAAAGTTTTTAAGTAGATGAAATGTTGAAAGTTGGAGCTAATTTTATTTTTCTTTTGGGAAAGGTGGGAAGCGGTTCAAGGAACAAAACATATGATACTTAAACTTTTTTGGGTTTTGGGGTTTTTTTTTGTGAGTTGTTTTGTTTTTCTCTTCAAGACAGGATTTCTCTGTGTAGCCCTGGCTATCCTAGAACTCACTCTGTAGACCAGGCTGGCCTCGAACTCAAAAGCTCTGCCTGCCTCTGTCTTCCCAGTCCTGGGATTAAAGGCGTGCACCACTATGCCTGGCAATAAACTTTGTTGTTTTGTTTTGTTTTGAGGCAGGATCTCACTATAACCTCAGCTGACCTGTAGCTTGCTTTGTAGATAAGGCTAGCCTTCAACATCTGGAGACCTGCTTACCTCTGCCTCCTAAGACTGGGATTACAGGCATATATCACCATGCCCAGATAAAACATTTTTTTAAAAGATTTGCTTATTTTTAGTTTATGCGTGAGTGTTTTGCCTGCATATATGTTCGAGCTCTAAGTGTGTCTGGCACCCAAAGAGGTCAGAAGAGGGCATCACTTCCCTTGGAACTAGAGTTACCGAAGGCTGTGAGCCACCATGTGGATTTGGGGAACTAAACATGGGTCCTTTACAAGAATAATAAGTGAGGTTAACTTTTAAGCCATCTCTCCAGCCCTGAGATTTAAACATTTGAAAAGTTCTTTTTAAAAAATTGATACAATTACATAAGTTTACTGGTACAGTGTGATATAACCTAATACATGTATATGGTACAGTACAGTGGAATTGGGGTAAGGAGCAGTGGGTGTTGACAGAGGTTTCTGACCTGCCGCCATTCAATCACAAACACACAGAGGTCTACATTAGTCATAAACTGGTTGACCTATTAGCTCAGGCTTCTTATTAACTCTTACATCCTACCTTAACCCATAATTCTTGTCTGTGTTAGCCACATGGCTTGGTACCTTTTATCAGTAAGGTAGTCACATCTTGCTTCTTCTGTGTCTGGGCTATGACTGCAGACTCAGCCTATTCTCTTTCCAGAGTTCTCCTGTTCTGGTTGCCCTGCCTATACTTCCTGCCTGGCTACTGGCCAATCTGCATTTTATTAAGCAAGTACAAGAGACAAATCTTTACAGGGTACAAGGCTGTTGTCCCACAGCAAGTGGGTCTTCTTAAATATTTGTCATTTATTTGAGATTATTGAGTTTCTTTTGTAACAAGTGCTGGTCATGCATGGTTGTATACGCCTTTAATCCCAGCATTCCAGAGGCAGAAGCAGGAGCTCTCTGTGGGTTGGAAGCCAGCCTAGTCTACATAGAGAGTTCCTGGCCAGGGCTCCAGGTAAAAACCTAGCATTTTATCTTCAAATTTTATTTAGGCTGTCAGCTTTTAATCCTTAGCTTAGGAGTTGATGCTAAACACCTGCAGCTGAACAAGGGGAAAGTCGTGCTAAATGATTCCAGAGATCTTGAGTAAGGTAGTTTCACTGTGCACCCCAGAGAGGTCCATGAGCTGTCCTCCTGCCTCTGCCCTGTGAGTGCTGGGGTTGCCGAGATGAGACTACAGTGTTGAGAAGCAGAAGTGCTAACACAATCTTTTTGATGTTTGGTAGAGAGGAACGAAGAGGATCCTATGACTACAGCCAAGATCGGACATACTATGAAAGTGTTCGGACTCCAGGCACCTACCCCGAGGATTCCAGGAGGGACTATCCAGCTCGAGGGAGAGACTTTTACTCCGAGTGGGAAACTTACCAAGGAGAGTATTATGAGTCTCGATACTATGATGACCCTCGAGAATACAGAGAATATAGGAGTGATCCTTATGAACAAGATATTCGGGAATACAGCTATAGGCAGAGAGAACGGGAGCGAGAACGGGAGCGATTTGAGGTTGACCGGGACCATGAGAGGAGGCCCATTGAGCGAAGTCAGAGTCCAGTCCACTTGCGTCGTCCACAGAGTCCTGGGGTGTCTCCTGCACATTCGGAGAGATTGCCAAGTGACTCTGAGAGGAGACTGTACCGCCGGTCCTCAGAGCGAAGTGGGAGCTGCAGCTCAGTGTCCCCCCCACGGTACGATAAACTGGAGAAGGCTCGATTGGAGCGCTATACAAAAAATGAAAAGACGGATAAAGAACGGATTTTTGATCCTGAGAGAGTGGAGAGGGAGAGACGAATAATTCGGAAGGAAAAAGTAGAAAAGGACAAACCCGACCGGCAGAGACGGAAAGGAAAAGGTCACTCTCCCAGCTCTCAGTCTTCCGACACAGAGCAAGAGAACGATCGAGAGCAGAGCCCTGAGAAAACCCGCAGTTCTACCAAACTGAGCAGAGAGAAAGCCGACAAGGAAGGGCCAGCCAAGAACCGTCTGGAGCTCATGCCTTGTGTGGTTTTGACTCGAGTGAAAGAAAAGGAGGGGAAAGTCATTGACCACCCTCCGATGGAAAAGCTCAAAGCCAGATTTGATCACGATACTGCTAAACCTTCAGCCCCAGGTCAGAAGTCCCAGGCCTCTCAGATGGAGCTGGCCAAGTCAGACTCGTCTACAGTGGAGTCTGCTAGAGGGAAAGCACTGAGGGAAAAGGCCCTTTCCAGCCACGCAGAGGTGGTGGATAAGGAGGGCAGGCCTAAACTCAGGAAGCACCTCAAGCCGGAGCAGGCGCCCGAGGGCCTGAGCGCTGTGGACCTGGAGAAGCTGGAAGCAAGGAAAAGGCGCTTTGCAGACTCTAACTTGAAAGCAGAAAAGCAAAAACCAGAAGTCAAGAAAAGCAGCCCCGAGACAGAGGACACTCGAGTGCTTCTAAAGAAGCAGCCTGATGTGTCGAGAGATGGTGTTCTGGTGAGGGAAGGCGAGTCCGAACGAAAGCCTGCAAGAAAGGAAATCCTTAAAAGGGAATCAAAAAAAACCAAGCTGGACAGACTTAATTTGGCTCCCAGCCCCAAAGACAGCCAGGAGCCTGCTGGTGTCTCCTCAGGGTCTGGCTTACGGCCCAGCTCAGATGGACACACAGGCCTGGGAGATCCAATACACGCATCTGTGGAAAGTCAAGAAGCCCAGCCCAAAAAAGCCATCCCCTCAAAACCTCAGCCCAAACAGCTGCAGCTCCTAGATAATCAAGGGCCAGAGAAAGAAGAAGTCAGGAAAAACTATTGCCGTCTTCGTGAGGAACCATCCGAGCATAAAGCAGGCCAGGAGAAGCCACTAAATGCTGAAGAAAAGCTTGGCATTGACATTGATCACACACAGAGTTACCGAAAACAGATGGAACAGAGTCGCAGAAAACAGCAGATGGAGATGGAAATAGCCAAGTCTGAGAAGTTTGGCAGTCCTAAAAAAGATGTAGATGAATATGAAAGACGTAGCCTTGTTCATGAGGTAGGCAAGCCCCCCCAGGATGTCACTGACGACTCGCCCCCCAGCAAAAAGAAAAGGATGGATCATGTTGATTTTGATATCTGTACCAAAAGGGAGAGAAATTACAGAAGCTCACGGCAGATCAGTGAGGACTCCGAAAGAACCAGCTGCTCTCCCAGTGCCCGCCATGGCTCCTGCCATGAAGACGAGGACACCCTGAGTTCCCCTAGGCTAATGTCAGGCAAAGGGTCCCCTAAAATGGATGATAAGGGTCTCCCCTATTCTAATGTAACAGTGAGAGAAGACCCCTTAAAATTTACTCCTTATGATTGTAGCAAGAGAGAACATGTGGCAGACATGGCCAGAATAAAGCTGTCTGTCTTGAATTCTGATGATGAACCACATCGTTGGGACCCTCAGGTGAAACAGGACCCCAGCAGGTTTGATGTGAGTTTTCCAAACAGCATAATTAAGAGAGACAGTTTACGGAAGAGGTCTGTGCGTGATCTGGAACCTGGCGAGGTGCCCTCTGACTCTGATGAGGATGCTGAGCACAAATCCCAGTCACCCAGGGCCTCTACCTTCTATGACAGCCCTCGGTTGTCTTTTTTATTGAGGGACAGAGATGACAAACTACGTGAACGAGAGGAAAGACTGTCTAGTTCTTTAGAAAGAAATAAATTTTATTCTTTTGCTCTGGATAAGACAATCACACCAGACACTAAAGCTTTGCTAGAAAGAGCTAAGTCTCTTTCTTCATCCCGTGAAGAAAACTGGTCTTTTCTTGACTGGGACTCCCGCTTTGCTAATTTTCGAAACAACAAAGATAAAGAAAAGGTTGACTCTGCCCCAAGACCTATTCCATCCTGGTACATGAAAAAGAAGAAAATCAGGACTGACTCAGAGGGGAAAATAGATGATAAGAAGGATGACCACAGGGAAGAGGAGCAGGAGAGGCAGGAATTGTTTGCCTCTCGGTTTTTACATAGCTCCATCTTTGAACAAGATTCTAAGCGGCTGCAGCATCTTGAGAGGAAGGGCGAGGAGTCCGACTTCCCTCCTGGGAGGCTGTACAGCAGACAAGCATCTGACGGAGCCAACAGCACGAGTGACTCTGTCCAGGAGCCCGTGGTCCTGTTCCACAGCAGATTCATGGAGCTCACGCGGATGCAGCAGAAAGAAAAGGAGAAGGACCAGAAGCCCAAAGAGGCTGAGAAACAGGAGGACCCTGAGAATATTTCCAAGACCCCGGAACCCGCCACTGAGACTAAAGAGCTGGAGCCGAAAGCCCCCGTGTCAGTTGGGCTTCCTGCAGTCACTCCTGTGACACCAGAACCAGCATCATCAGCACCAGAGAAGGCTGAAAAAACAGTGGAGGCTCCTTTGCTGGCAGGAGAGAAGCCTGTGGAGCCAGCCCCTGTCTTGGAGGAGGCAAAGTTGGCGTCTGAGCCAGTTCCTGTCCCCATGGAACAGCCCAAGCAGGTAGAGGTACCCCCAGGAGAAGGCTCCAGAGAAAGTCCTGCTGTGGTGCATCTAGCTACTCAAGAAAGCTCAGCTACCGAGCCCATCCCTTGTGTGAGTGCCGAGCCTCCGACTCCTGGGACTGCAATTTCCAAGATAGAAAGCAATATAGATCCAAAACCCAGCAGTCCCCAGCCGCTTCCAAAACTAACTCAGAAGTCTGAGGAAGCTGAAGAGCCAAGAGTGGAGAAGCCAGATGCAGCTCCAAGCATTGAACCCAGTGTCACTCAGAAAGCTGAAGTTCAGCCCCCAGCGTCTGAAGATGTAGAGGCCAATCCTCCAGTCTCTGCGAAAGACAAGAAAACAAACAGAAGCAAGCGTTCCAAGACACCCGTCCAGGCAGCTGTTGCAAGCATCGTGGAGAAGCCCGTCACCAGAAAGAGCGAGAGGATAGACCGGGAAAAGTTGAAGCGGTCCAGCTCTCCTCGTGGAGAAGCACAGAAACTGTTAGAACTGAAGATGGAGGCGGAGAAGATTACAAGGACTGCATCTAAAAGCTCTGGAGGGGACCCTGAGCTCCCTGAGCCCAGCCTGCCTCTCGGCCGAACCAGGCGCCGGAATGTCAGGAGCGTTTATGCCACCATGGGTGATCACGAAAGCCGCTCTCCAGCAAAAGAGCCTGCTGAGCAGCCCAGAGTGACCAGGAAGAGATTGGAACGGGAGCTGCAGGAGGCCGTGGCAGCTCCCACTACCCCTCGGAGGGGAAGGCCTCCTAAAACTCGCCGGCGTGCTGACGAGGATGAAGAGCAGGAGACGAAAGAGCCAGCTGAGGGGTGGAGGTCTCCGAGGTCTCAGAAGTCTGCAGCCGCTGGCGGGCCCCATGGGAAAAGGGGGAGAAGTGAGCAAAAAGCCGAGGCTGCTGCTGAGGGTGGTGCCCAGGTGAACACGAGGGAAAGTAACACTAAGTCCAGGGGTGACAGAGAAGCAGCAAGCGAGGCCAAACGTGACAGGAGAGACACCAGCACAGACAAAAATGGACCCAACACCTTCCCAGCTGAGGCAGTGGAGAGAAAACCACCTCCTGAGAAAACCACCAAATCAAAGAGGGGACGTGCTCGCAACACCAGGTCAGCAGTGGACAGGGCTGCACATCTGAAAAGCCTGGAAATGGCCACCAGGGCTGCAGGGCAGGCTGTGGACAAGGAATCTGGGCTTGTGGCAGTCTCTCTAGAGAAAAATAAGAGCCCCCCAAGGGAGAGTGGCTCCTCGTCTCAGCTGAGACGTGACCCAATTGATCCTGAGAAAGAAGCAGAGAAGGAAGATGTGTCTGCCTCCACGGTGTCCCCAGGAGCCACACAGCTAGCCAAGCAGATGGAGCTGGAGCAGGCTGTGGAGAACATTGCAAAGCTCACTGAGCCCTCCACCGGTGCGGCTGATAAGGGAGCAGCCACAGGGCCACCTGCAGGCCCTGCCGCAGAGGATGGCCACAAGCCTGCACACCAGGCAAGCGAGACCGAACTGGCGGCAGCCATCGGCTCCATCATCACTGACAGTTCTGGAGAACCCGAAAACCTCTCTGCGCCTCCCTCCTTCCCTCCAGGATCTCAGCCGCATCTACAGGAAGGAACGGAGCCAGGGCCCCCTAGCGCCACATCTGGAACCTCAGCGGCAGATGCTGCTCCAGAGTCTTCTGGCTCACAAGGCAGTGCCTCGGACCCCTCAGCAGGTTCTGCAGACACCAAGGAAGCCAGAGGGAACGGCAGTGAGTCTGTACAGGAAGCCAAGGGGTCTAAAGTGGAAGTCACTCCTCCCCGGAAGGACAAAGGACGTCAAAAGACAACACGACGCCGGAAAAGGAATACAAACAAGAAAGTGGTTGCTGCCATAGAGCCTCGTACCTCTGAGGCCGAGCAGGCTCAAAGTGAAAGCTCTGCTGCTAATGAGGCAACAGCAGCACCCCCAGAAGCTCCCCAGGAAGAAAAGCAGAGTGAAAAGTCCCAGTCCCCTCCTCCTCAGGAATGTACCTCTGACCCAAGCAAGACCCCACCTGCCGAGAGTCCCTGTCAGGAAAGCAGTGTTGAAAAAAAGACTCCATGCAAAGCGCCCACACCCCCTGACCTCCCGCCTCTTTCCCAGCCATCGCTGGTGGATGATGAACCTCAGGCCAGGTTCAAGGTGCATTCAATCATCGAAAGTGATCCGGTGACCCCACCCAGTGACTCAAGCATACATCCACCCTCAATTCCTTTAGTGACAATAGCAAAGCTCCCACCCCCTGTCATTCCTGGGGGAGTCCCACATCAGAGTCCCCCCACTAAGGTGACAGAGTGGATCACCAGACAGGAGGAGTCTCAGGCTCAGTCTGCCCCATCTCCAGCTCTTCCTCCAGACACAAAGGCCTCAGACGTGGACACCAGCTCTAGCACACTGAGGAAGATCCTCATGGACCCCAAATACGTATCTGCCACAGGGGTTACTTCCACAAGTGTCACCACAGCCATCGCAGAGCCTGTGAGTGCTGCTCCTTGTCTGCATGAGGCACCAGTACCTCCAGGTGAACCCAAACATCCTCCCTTAGAAGAAAAGTCAGCAACTCCAGTATCAAATGCTTCCGACACACAGCCCTCAGAGGTCCCAGTAGCTGCTGACAAAGAGAAGGTGGCCCCGGTCATTGCCCCTAAAATCACGTCTGTCATCAGCCGGATGCCTGTCAGCATTGACCTGGAGAATTCGCAGAAGATAACTTTGGCAAAACCCGCTCCTCAGACCCTGACTGGCCTGGTGAGTGCCCTGACTGGCCTGGTGAATGTCTCTCTGGTCCCAGTGAATGCCTTAAAGGGTCCCGTGAAGGGCTCAGTGGCAACACTGAAGGGTTTAGTGAGCACCCCTGCTGGGCCTGTGAATCTCCTGAAGGGGCCTGTGAATGTGCTCACTGGGCCCGTCAATGTCCTGACCACTCCAGTGAGTGCCACAGTGGGCACGGTGAACGCTGCCCCGGCTACTGTGAATGCTGCTGCAGGTGCAGTGACTGCTGCATGTGGCCTGACTGCCACAACAGGCACAGCAGCTATGACAGGTGCAGTGAGTGCGCCATCAGCAAAGGGCAAACAGAGGTCAAGCAGCAATGAAAACAGTCGCTTCCACCCTGGGTCTATGTCAGTGATTGATGAGCGTCCAGCAGACACAGGCTCTGGTGCAGGGCTGCGTGTGAACACTTCAGAAGGAGTTGTGCTTCTGAGCTACTCAGGACAGAAGACGGAAGGCCCACAGCGGATCAGTGCCAAGATCAGTCAGATCCCTCCAGCCAGTGCAATGGACATTGAGTTTCAGCAGTCAGTATCTAAGTCCCAGGTGAAACCAGATTCTGTCACCCCATCCCAGTCTGCACCCAAAGGCCCTCAGACCCCTTCAGCTTTTGCAAATGTGGCCACCCATTCCACCCTGGTCCTGACTGCCCAGACATACAATGCCTCTCCGGTGATCTCCTCTGTGAAGACGGACCGTCCGTCCTTGGAAAAGCCTGAGCCCATTCACCTCTCAGTGTCCACGCCTGTCACCCAAGGTGGCACAGTGAAGGTTCTCACTCAGGGCATCAACACACCCCCGGTGCTGGTCCACAACCAGCTTGTTCTCACCCCAAGCATAGTCACCACTAACAAGAAACTTGCTGACCCCGTCACTCTGAAAATAGAGACCAAAGTCCTTCAGCCAGCTAACCTGGGGCCCACCCTCACTCCCCACCACCCTCCTGCCCTGCCCAGCAAACTGCCTACAGAAGTGAACCATGTTCCTTCGGGACCCACCACCCCAGTAGATCGAACCATCTCCCACTTGGCAGCCACAAAGCCAGATACACATACTCCTCGACCTAGTGGGCCTACATCAGGCCCATTCCCAAGGGCATGCCATCCCAGCAGCACTACATCCACACCACTTTCCACCAATGCCACCGTCATGCTGGCTGCAGGCATTCCAGTGCCCCAGTTCATCTCCAGTATCCACCCAGAGCAGTCTGTCATCATGCCACCCCACAGCATCACTCAGACTGTGTCCCTTGGTCACCTTTCACAAGGTGAGGTGAGAATGAACACACCCACATTACCCAGCATCACCTACAGCATCCGGCCGGAGACTCTGCACTCTCCTCGGGCCCCTCTGCAGCCCCAGCAGATAGAGGCAAGGGCCCCACAGCGTGTGGGCACACCTCAGCCTGCCGCAGCTGGTGTACCTGCTCTGGCCACCCAGCACCCTCCTGAGGAAGAAGTCCACTATCACCTCCCTGTGGCTAGAGCTGCAGCCCCCGTGCAGTCAGAAGTGCTGGTCATGCAGTCTGAGTACCGACTACACCCATACACTGTGCCCCGAGATGTAAGGATCATGGTGCACCCACATGTGACTGCTGTCAGTGAACAGCCCAGGGCCACCGAGGGGGTAGTGAAGGTGCCACCAGCCAGCAAGGCCCCCCAGCAGCTGGTGAAAGAAACCGTTAAGACTTCTGATGCCAAAGCAGTCCCTGCCCCGGCCCCCGGCCCTGTGCCTACCCCTGCTCCTAACCCCCATGGTGAAGCCCGCATCCTCACAGTCACTCCCAGTAACCAGCTTCAGGGGCTGCCTCTGACCCCGCCTGTGGTTGTGACCCATGGGGTGCAGATTGTGCACTCCAGCGGTGAGCTGTTCCAGGAATATAGGTACGGAGATATCCGCACCTACCATGCCCCGGCTCAGCTCACACATACTCAGTTTCCTGTCGCCTCCTCCGTCAGCCTACCCTCCAGGACCAAGACTTCTGCACAGGTGAGGAAGCCAGGTTTCCTCCCTATCAATTGGGCATGTGCTTGGGAGCTTTGTGGTTTCGAAAGACAGGCAGGCTGGCTATCAAGATGGTTCAGTGGGTGAAGGCATTTGCTTAAATGTGAGCCTGGCAACCAAGTTTGTTTCCCAGAACCCTGGTAAAAGTAGAAGAAGTGAACTGCAGAGTTGTCCTCTTGGCCTTACACAGCAGCACTCGTGTGTATGTCCCATCATGCACTCACACATACACTCAGTAACCTTTAGCAAGGATCGTGAGCAAAGTACAGACAAGCTAGACAGGCCTTGGAGGTGGAATGGGAGGGGGGCTTCCTAAACGCACAGCGAGGAGTGGCTCAGATCATATCACAGCTCTTGGATGTGGAGAGACACTTTATATGAGGCTTCCTGCCTGCAGGGTCAGGAGGGTCATGTTAGGTGGCCCTTTCCGTGAGAACACAGCTCCACTGGCTTATATTTTCTCTGTGGCCTGCCTTTAAGACAAGGGTGCCTCCCTCTGGCCCGCTGAGTTCTTGTTTGGGAACTGGGGGCTCGTGCACAGCCCATCCTGACTGCCCCTTTGTCTTCTTCCCAACTCTAGGGCCCTCCTGAAGGTGAGCCCTTGCAGCCCACGCAGCCTGCACAGCCTGCCCCATCTACGCAGCCCACGCAGCCTGCACCACCTGCTCCACCCTGCCAGCCCTCCCAACTTAGCCAGCCTGCCCAGCCGCTGAGTAGCAAGATGCCCCAGGTCTCCCAAGAAGCAAAGGGGACTCAGACAGGAGTGGTAGAGCAGCCTCGTCTCTCAGCTGTCCCTGCCAGCCGGCCACCTGAGCCCCATGTTCAGGTTCAGAAGGCACCGGTGGACACAGGACAGCCAACCCATCCCTCGCCCGTGTCAGTCTCCATGAAGCCAGACCTCCCAAACCCTCTTCCTTCTCAGGCTGCCCCAAAGCAGCCATTGTTTGTCCCTGTGGCCTCAGGCACAAGCACCCCACCTGGACTGGCTCTGTCTCACACTGAAGCCCAGTCAGCCCCTAAACAAGATTCTTCTCCACACCTGACTTCACAGAGGCCTGTGGATATGGTCCAGCTTCTGAAGGTAAGATGGGCAGAGGCTGCTCTTGACACCCTGACTCTGTTCTGTCCTAAGTGTACCCCAATCTCCCAGTTGATACAGACTAATAAGCTGCTTCCAGGGCTGTACTAGGCATGCCATAATCCCATCTTTGCTTTGTTTCCTGGTAAGCAGAAGTACCCCATCGTGTGGCAGGGCCTGCTGGCCCTCAAGAACGACACGGCCGCTGTGCAGCTCCACTTCGTCTCTGGCAACAATGTCCTGGCCCATCGGTCCCTGCCTCTCTCTGAAGGCGGTCCCCCGCTGAGGATTGCCCAAAGGATGCGGCTAGAGGCCTCGCAGCTGGAAGGGGTTGCCCGAAGGATGACAGTAAGACTTGTGGGCCCTGGTAAATGCCTATGCAATACTCAGGGAGGAAAGAACAGGCAGCCTCAGGGCTAAACTCCTGGCTTTGATAACTTTTGACGTGGGCAATGAAGGACAAACTCGACTTGGGTAGAGAAATACCTCTAGTCTCAGACGTGAGCACAGGCGCACACACGTTAGTGTGGTGTGACACAGCCATCTTAGAGATGCCGGGCTCCTTTGGTAGGACACATGCTATTTAGTCCGGAGACCCCTAACCACTCACCTCTGCTCCAGGTGGAAACAGATTACTGTCTGCTGCTGGCTCTGCCCTGTGGTCGTGACCAGGAGGATGTGGTGAGCCAGACGGAGTCCCTCAAGGCTGCCTTCATCACTTACCTGCAGGCCAAACAGGCAGCAGGGATTATCAATGTTCCAAACCCTGGCTCCAATCAGGTTGGTCCACTGTCCCATCCCTACCCAACACTTGTACACACAGCTAGGACCAGTTTAGGTCAGGGTGGGAGGGCTGACCCAGCCAGGAGTTCCCAGAGGAGGTGGGTACATGGGAGCATGGGTAATGTCCACCAGTTGCCTATCCTGGAAAGAAGAGGTAGGGAACAGTGGGCGTACTCGTACGCGCGCACACGTGTGTGTGTGTGTGTGTGTGTGTGTGTGTGTTGAATTGTAGAAGCTGGTGACACTCTATCCTGATACGCCGTCTGACTTGGGGGAGGGGGCGTCAAGGCCTGCCGGGTACAGGTATTGAGCTGGGCAGGCATGGAAGACAGGGGTCCCACTTTGTTTCTCACTCCTCCAGCCCGCCTATGTGCTGCAGATCTTCCCACCCTGTGAGTTCTCGGAGAGTCACCTCTCCCGCCTGGCCCCCGACCTCCTTGCCAGCATCTCCAACATCTCTCCCCACCTCATGATCGTTATTGCCGCTGTGTGAGGCTCTGCTGCAGAAAGATGAACGGACAGAACCGTGGACAACGCAGCCAGGCCGAGGGGAAGCTGCTGAGCAGACTGCCCTGGCTCTCAACGCCCACCCAGCTCTATGGGCAGACCTCCTCGGGGGTGGTGCTGCTTGTATGTTTACATGAAATTCTCGCCAGGACAGACCACCAACCCATGGACTCACAGAAACCTTAGGGGCTGGCCTTCCTCGTTTGGAGAAAAGGAACAAGGCAGTGGGAGTCTGTGTTCAACAGAACAGCCTTTGCACTGAATTAGTGACTTGCACAGTGAACACAGGTGTGGCGCCCTGGACATGTGGACGTGGGCACACCGCGGACTCTCATGCAGGACCCGGGACTTGTGCTGAAGCCTTGGTGTCAAGGAACATTTCATTGGGTATTTTTCCCCCATCGCCTCCTTTCTTCCCTGCTCATCGGACATGTCATTGTTCTTACTTCTGCCGCCACCGCCACCTTCGACTCATCGGACGTACAGTTTACAGTTGAGTAAACGCGAACAGAAGGATTTTCTTTCTTGGTCGGATGTGCAGAACTTGGGATGTGTATATATAAATATATATATATAATATATATATATATATATATATAAAATACTGACTTAAATCAAATTTCCCTGACATACTTTTTTTTAATCTGTGCCAAAAATGTGTTTTCAAAGAAAATCTTATTTTCATACTCAGACTTTATACCGTCACTCATTTGTATAAGTGCGCTTCGTTACAGCACGGGTCCCACTCCGGCAACATGGAAGTGTCACACAGCACCTGTACAAAAAGACCTGGCCTACTCCCTCTTCCTGTGACTTGGACCTCTCCCTGACTTCCTAACACTTATTAATTTATGAAACTGTTTTTCTCAGCGCAGTTTTGTTGTGTGTCCATTGGATTACAAACTTTATTAAAAAATACAAAACACCGCAAGTGTGAATGTGGTTGTCGCTCAAGTGGGAACCACAGGGTTCTTGGTTTGCTAGAACAGGAGCTCCCACCCCAAGTCTGAACGAGAGCGTTTCACCTTGTACTGGAGACTGGAATTGCAAATGCTGGCCCAAGGTCCTGTTTCTGGGCCACTGGGAAGCCATTCAGGTTTTGATAATTAAGTCCCTCCTTTCCCTACCCACTTGCATGCTCCTGCTCTAGGCTCATGCCAATGCCTTCCTTCCCTTCTCCCCTCCCTGGGGCATTGCTGTTCCTTGTAGTAGCAAGGAGCCTAAATAGTCCTGGGGCTGTTAATTCCATCCCTGCTTCAAGACAAAAAAATTAAAAAAGAAAACTGTGGCACCATCTGGGTGATGGACCTGGGGGCTACAAAGCACGTCTGTCCAGTTCAGTGGGGCTCCTCCATGGGAAAGATCACAGCTCTGCCTGCGGGGATCCCATCATCAAAGCTTCTGGCTGCTCCCTTCCCTTCTCTCCTTGCCAGCCTGGTGCCTGCAGCAAGTTAGTGTTGCCAAAGGATGGCGTCACTGTGGCCTCGGTAAAGCAGGTACTAGGCTCTAGATTATGGAAAAGCCAGTTAGTGTTCTGTACACTGCTCTGGTTAAAGACCCTAGGCTGTCTGGATCTGGGAAGCTGTGCCCTCTGGTACAGGGCTGGTGAGTGGAGCTGCATCGCAGCCACAGGGTGCTGCCCACGCCCTGAATAATTGAAGACACAGTATGGAGCTCTGCTTTCCATGACGAGCAGCGGAATGTCCCAGGAAGCCTAGTTGGTCCCCGAGCTAGTGTTAACCGTTCTGCAGTATGAGCTATGTAGAAGACAGTTCCCCACCCACCCTCCCAGGGACACAAGGACCATAGGCAACATTAGAAAATAATCAAATTTATTCTCTCTAGGGATTGGGGAAGGAGCACCTTGAGTCCCGGGGTGCCATCTATCCTTAAATAAACAGTCAGGGCCGCCGCTCACTCTGCAGGCGGTGGGCAATCCGGAGCTGAGGGTGGAGTTTCTCCCAGTGTGGGCTGGCCCTCAGCCCCATCCCTAGGACGGAAGACCAGCTCTCCAGCCTGCAGCATCTGCCCAGCTGGCCACGTGCTGCCCGGCCCATACTGCTGGTAGAAGTCCGCATCTGTCTGGAACATGACCAGTGCCTGGGCTGTGTGGATCCGAACGTGCTGGGCCAGGCTGTTGGCATCCAGGAACTTGTCCCCACAGGAATCACAAGCGTAGAGGATGTGGGTGTTGGGGTCTGTGGAGGTGCGGGCTGTGGTCAGGATGGGAAGGACCTTGGGTCCACCGGCGTTCATGCCCCAGACTGCCCCTCTCACCTTCTTCCTGCACCTGCTTGACAGCCTTGCTGATCTCGGCTTTCAGTACTTCTGTCTCATCAGCTGTCACCGCAGCCCCCACTGGTACCACTGTGGGCAGAGTCAGCAGGGCCTGAGGCAGAAGCCACAGGGACCTACCCCATTGTTGCCACCAAGGCAAGCTGCCTGTGGCTACCCTCTGCTGCCTCTACAGTCCACACCTGTGAGCTGAGTGACCGCTGTTGCTGCCAGTGCCTCCGTGGCCAGTGTGACCATGTCATCCACAGTGACCACGCTGACCTCACCACCCTCTTCTGGCTCCAGGATCTTGATGCCCGCCTTGCCCTGGTGTACGGTCTTCACGTGAGAGCGCAGGTTGTCTACCCGGTTGAAGCCACGGCCACACTTGTCACACAGGTAAGGCTTCTCTCCTGGGGGGGGGGCAAGTTACCATCCTGCCACCTGCAGACCTCCCAGGACCCAGAAGCCCCGTCTTTTCTAGCAAGTTCTCTGGCAGCTACCAGTGCTGACAGGTGCCTCAAGAGCACCCTCCTCCTGGAAGCTCCAAGTCCTCACTGGAACTGAACTTCAAGGCCACCTGTAAGCAAGCGTGGCACGGGGCTCCCTACCTCTCCCAGCCACCGTCTCCTGCAAAATGGGCTAGGAAGGGATGGACAAAGGCAGGCAGTGCATGCTCACCGGTGTGGATGATTATGTGCTTGGACAGGTCCCCCACATTCACAAAGGCCTTGCTACACACACTGCACTTATGTGGTCGGATGTTGTCATGGTGGCGAATGTGATTGGCCAACTGGCTGGACTGGACGAATCTACAGGGTCACAAATAAGGGGCTTATGTTGACCCACAGGAGCCTTGATGTGTGTGTTGGGGGGCTTGGAGGGTACCGTACCCACCACTCGGGGATATAGCCTGGGACTTGGCCTCATGCTCCCGGGGGTGGGGCAGGCCGCTACCTCTTGCCACAGCGCTCACAGACGTAGGGCTTCTCCCCTGTGTGTTGGCGCACATGGGCGATGAGGGAGCTGGCTTGAGTGAAGGCTTTGCCACACATCACACACTGGCATGGCTTCTCACCTGGGGCAGAGGCACAAGGCACTAGCACCCACTCAGCTCCCTGTGCCCCTTCCACAGCCCACACGGGGCCTCCTCACCCACCCGTGTGGATCCGTACGTGCCGCTGCAGCGCGCCTGGGTCAGCAAACTGCCGCTGACAGTGGGTGCACACGTAGGGTTTCTCCCCGCTGTGGATCCGCAGGTGCCGCTTGAGGTTCCCTTTGGAAACGAGGGGCGAGACTGGTGTGCTGCACTGCCAGGGGCCCAGGGACGAGGGCGGGGAGCCAGGGTGCTCTGGGCCTACCTGAGGTGGTGAATTGCTTCCCGCACTCCCGGCACTTGAGAGGGCCATCGGCAATGTGGATCTTCAAGTGGGCCTTCAGGTTCCCCACCTGTACCCAGACAGGGGCTCAGAAGGGTCCCCTAGGAACCTGGCTTTTCCCTAAACCCTTGAACCAGGGAATAATGGACTTTGTGGTCTCTCAAAGGGGCAGAGCAGTGGTCCTAGCAGTGGAAGGAAAATGCAGCAGAACCTGTTCTAAGATGGCTTGCTCTTCAGGGTCGCGTCCTAGGAGAGTCCCTAGCCACAGACACAGTAGCTGTTGTGTGCTAACCCTGGGGAGCCACCAGCAGGACCTTACGGTGCTGGCTCAGGGAGGGGTGCACACCTGGTTGAACTTCTTGTCGCAGTGCGGGCACTTGTGCTCCTTGTTGGTGTCGTGAGTCTCCAGGTGGCGCATCTTGGAGGTGGGGTCAGAGAAAGAGCGGCCACAGTAGTCGCACTGGTAGGGTTTCTGGCCGCTGTGCACCAGCTGGTGGCGCTTGAGGTTGCCTGAAGTAGTGAAGAGCTTGCCACAGTCCCCGCAGCGGTAGCGGGCCTCCCCCGAGTGCCTCTTCTTGTGCAGGTTCAGCAGGCTGATGAGCCTGTAGCTCTTGCCACACTCCTCACACCCATAGGGTTTCAACGGGCTGTGGGTCAGAAGGTGCTAGGTGATAGGAAAGGGTCTTGCAGGGTCCAGGGAGGCCCCCAGTCTGGGGGAGGCAAAGTGGGTACCTGTGTGTCTTCTCATGGGCCTTGCATGCTGCGGGGTCTGAGAAAGCCTTGCTGCACTCCCGGCATGAGAAAGGTTTCTCACCCGTGTGGATGCGGATGTGGCGTTTGAAGTTCCCCGTGTGCGTGAACTCCTTCCCGCAGTCCTGCAGGCGCAGCAGGAAGGAGTGCGTGAGGGGCTGCAGAGACCCTAGAGGCACATGGCTGGCACCGCCCACGGCCCCGCACCTCGCACTTGTGGATGATGGAGCCATAAGCCTTGGACTCAGTGCGATCCCCATAGGTGCCTGAGCGCAGGTTCCGGCCCTCCATGCCAAGCTCCTGCCCAGAGTCTGTGCCCGCAGACTCTTCATTCTCCTCAGGGGTCTCCCCGTTCTCCAGATGCATCCCCTCTTCCTTGACTGTGGCAGGCCCTATGACCTCTTCCTCGTGTTCTTCTCCTTTGCTGGCTGGTTCCACTTCCATGTCTGCACAGAGAAGAGGGTACTGAAGGGCCTGGCTGGGCTCAGAGTACCTTCTGGGTCTGGTCTAACTCCCTCTCCACTTCACAAATGCCTTTCTTTAGGTGACAGTGACCCTAGGATCTGTCACCTAAGTATTTGCTACTTGGAGGGTGTAAGACCTTAGGGAGATGTGTGTGGCACTATTAGCCAGTAAGTCCTTGTGAGCTTGGCTGTGGGAAGCACGGCACTGTGCAGTGCCCAGGGCTGAGCCCCAGGGCTACGTCAAGATGCTTCTAGACTAATGGAAACATGGAGGGGATGTGCACCCAAGACAGCTCAGGAGTCAAGAAAGAAGAAAAGCTCAAGTGAATGCTGTCCAAGCAGGACAGGCTAGCGGGAAGAGGGGTCCAAGAGGGCAGTGCGGTATGTGTGGCAAGGCCAGCCCTGGCTGTGGGGAGGGCACCTTGCTCTGAGCTCTCTGACAAGGCCTCAGCTTCTGCAGCAGCCATGCCGCTCGTGGGGTCCGGCTTGAGTTCTGCAGGTGGAGGCTCCCGGGGAGCATCAGCCTTCTCCGTTTGTTCTGCACCTGAGGAGGAATGGATTGGGACTCTGTCCAGGGGCCAAATAGGTCTCTTCCATGGCTGGAAAGACCCTGCAGAACAAACTATCTGAGCTAGACACGAGCCAGAAAAGTATTGGAGTGCATGCCAACCTCCCAGCCACGAAGCCTTTGCTATTCGAGGCTGCTGGCAGGTGGTGGACAGAAGCAGCTTCCTGCCGTGCATTCCCTTCTTCCAGGTAGCCAGCCCATGAGAACTAAATCACAACTCACCACTGGCTCTACTTTCTGCCTGGCCACCCCGCTCCTCTTTGAGCTCTCTGCTTGAGCCTGCGTGTGGACTGCTTCTTGCTTGGTCCACTCTGCTCAGCATGGTGGCAGCAGCCTTCTCTTCTTTGGCTCTCTTGTCTCCTCCTGGAGACAGAACAGGACAGAGTTGTCATTTTCCATCAAGTGTCCACTGCCAGAGGGATGAGGTGGCTCCTCTGAGTCCCCCTGGGGGACTGGTTTGTTCAGGGAACACCTCACCCCAGGACACTGACTTCACAGCACCACAAGTGATGTTATCTCACACGGGCAGTAGACACTGGGTGTGTGTCAGTGCTCAGCAGGAGGGGGACATGATCCTTTTATTGCCCATGATGGGAATCTGCAGGCTTCTGAGGACACCCTGAGAGCCAGGGAGCTCTGGGAGGGCAGCTACAGGCGGTCAGGCGAGAGCTCTGCTCCCGGGCACCTAGTGACCCACATGTGGCTCCCGCTGTCTGCTGCTCAAGGGTAGGAAAGGGCAGGTGTGGGACCCTTTCCAGGAGTGCCTGGCCAACCTCTACCAGCACCCCGCTGTGACGCCAAGGTAGACGAGGAATCTGAGGCCCAGTGAGGTGACCCAGAATCAGGGACAGGGCCTCCATAACAAGCAAGTTCCTTGACCCCTATCAGGAACAGCCTGCCAGGGACCTTACCTTCCACAGCTGGGGCCTCTGTATTTTCCCCACTGCTGCTGCTCGGCTCAGCAAGTGACTTGAGCGCATGGCAGGCTGTGATAATATCCTGCATCTGGAGGAAGCTGGCAACAGCCAGCACATCATCCACATTCTCCGGGCTAAGGTTCAGCTTAGCAGTGTACATGAACTCCAACACCTGCCCCAGGCCTGTCAAGGACAGGACAGCCATCACAGATCCACTTCCGGGCCTTACAATGGTCTCTCCACAGGACCGCAGAACACATTTTGGACAGTTGAGTGGTAAGCCTCCAGCACCTGTCTGCTGGGCTAGGGACAGCTTCTAAAAAGATACACCTAGGGACACTCCATCCCTCTAACAGCATGATCTTCAAGACATCGTCACCTGCTCTGCCTATCTTCCCATCACCTGACATTTGCATGTCTGTGTCCGCATCTATAAAATAAGAGAATACCTTGTCCTGGTCATCTCAAAAACAGGTCATAGGGCTCTGGGTGGGAGCACAGACCTAGGATTAGTCCATCTTTCCTTCATCCCAGCCCCAGCTAGGCCCTCATCATTTTTAACACAGCCTGGCTGTCGGCCTCAGGACTAACCTGGCCACAGAAAGGGATGAGGAGGGCTTAGGGCCAGCCTTGCTCCATCCCTGCTAACAATGCTGGTCCCACTGCCTCTCTGCCCTGATCATACTGTGAACCTGTGTCCCTGGTTACACCACGTCCAGTCAGAGATGGGATAAACTTTGTACCCATAGAGTTAGGTGGGACATGCCTGCTGGCACTGCCCTAAAAGGGCCTTGCATGGTATGAGGCTCTGGCCCAAACAGGGTACCTGCCGCATTACTGATGTCCAGATGTACCACGTCCTTCTGATCCACAAAGAGCATCTTGAAGTATTCGCTGCAAGCCGCCAGCACCGCCTTGTGGGCCTTAAAGTCAACACCATCCACCACAAAGGTGCAGTCACAGAGAAGGCCCAGTTGCCGCTGCTGGTTCAGCTGCTCCAAGACACGCTGGCTGTGCTGGGGGAAATCCATGGCTGCGGAAAGCCAGAGCCTCCTGTCAGCGCCAAGAAAGGATGCCAGCCCAACTCGCTGCCAACTGCCAAACCACAGGTGAGACTCTCAGAGGAGACGGGGAGCGGAGCGTTAAACAAGGAAGAGGCTTTTCCACCACAAAAGGGCAGATGACTCCAGACACTGCAAGCCAAGGTGGCTCAGTCGCTCCCAAAGCTTACTCAACAGGGCAAGTTCCCCAAACCAAAAAGTACCAAGATAGCCCTAATAGCCCGCCCCGAAGCAGAATACACAGGAAGTAATGAGCTAAGGAGTCAAGGTGGCAAACACACAAAACAATTGCTGTCTCACAAAATAGCTTAACATGTTTTACAAAGAACACACACATTATTAGAATAAGACGCAAACGTTCAGCTTTGGGCGCTAAGTCCAGGCAGCTCTTGCATCAGCTGCAGAACTCCCTTTCCTAAAGCTCCCACAGGCTCTGGGAAGCTCCTTGTCCACACAAGGCTGGGTTCTTTAGGGTGGGAATCTTACTCGGCTCTCTCCTTCCAAGGCTTTCCCACCCCGCCCTTGCTCAGTCCCTCCCTCTCTCAGGCTCAAGGAGCTACAGAAAGAGTGAAGTCTGCTGCTTCCAGAAACCTCTGAGTGCTGACTCTCCCAGGAGAGAGAAGTGACTCCAGTCCTGATCCAAGAGCTACCTGGGCCATGGCAAGGGCCTCACTTAATGCCTGGAAATCCCACAACTCCCAAGGGAGTACGCTTGGAGAAGGTCCTGGCCTGGTGCCCAATTATGAACTACAACGGGTAGAGCCGAGATAACATCCAAGTAGTCCCTGCCTGCCCGGCACCCCTGCAAAACCTTCTCAAGATCAGCCATCTTCTAGGGAAACAATGGTGTGAGGCCAAAGTCCACAGAATCCCTGCATGGCTGGATCCAAGCCATACTAGCAGCTAGCCACTCCAGAACCAGGCTGCCCTAGGCAGGAGAGGGGCTGAGGAACCCTGTCCCAATGCAGCAGCACTGGCTGCTCCTGACACTGGGCTGTCACTGGCCTAGAGCCTAGAGCTGGCCATCTGAAGAGAGCCAACAGAAGCCACACCTCTTCACGCCAGCACAGGCACATTCGCCACCCTGTGGTTTCTGGAAACTTCTAAGTATGTGCCTGTAATCTCAACACTTAGGAAGCTGAGGCAGGAGGATGACAAGTTCCAAGCCAGTCAGAGTCACATAATAAGTCACTGTCTCAAAGAACAAGAAAATCTTGGGGGTATGTACTTGTTGAACTAAGGTGAAGAGCCCAATGGGGAGCATGGCAGCGCTGTCAGCCACATTCAAGCCCAATGGGGAGCATGGCAGCACTGTCAGCCACATTCAAGCCCAATGGGGAGCATGGCAGCGCTGTCAGCCACATTCAAGCCCAATGGGGAGCATGGCAGCGCTGTCAGCCACATTCAAGCCCAATGGGGAGCATGGCAGCGCTATCAGGCCACATTCAAGCTCAAGCTGGACACCCAGACCTGTTCCCCCAGGCCCAAGCAGGGGCACTGCTTCTGGGCCAGGCAGTGCCAACATCTACAACTAGAAGGCAACCTGCAGCAAGTTAGGCACTGGTCACCTGCGGCAAAGCCACTGCAAATCAGGACACCTTGTAAAAACCCTTGTAAGCCAATGGGGTCGCAACCTTCCTGATGCTGCAAGGCTTTAATACAGTTCCACATGTGGTGACCCCCAACTGTAAAATTATTTTCATTGTACTTCATAACTGTAATTTTGCTACTGTTATGAATTGTAATGTGAGTTCCGGAGGTCTTAGGTAACCCGTGTGAAAGGGTCCTTCAACCCCCACCCCCAGGAAGGTCGTGACCAACAAGTTGAGAACTGATGCTCTAAGTCCTCAAACCCCAGAAAGAGCAAACTCCCATTGGGATCTGAAGGGATGGAGGAGGGGAGAATCCCAATGCTAACGTTCAGAGCACAAGACACTGAGAGGAACCTGTGTCCAGGCGTTCTTTCTGAGGTGCCCAGGCGTTCTTTCTGAGGTGCCCAGGAGCTAAGGGCGTGCACACGGAGGACAAAGCAGGAGGGGCAGAAGGCCCACACCACACCTCGACTAGCACTGTCTTCTGAAGTGGGAAAGCTGTGGGCAGACGGGAGTCCTAGTTGCCTTCTCCACAGCCACAGTGGACCCACCTCCTGAGTGCAGACAGGGGGCCACCATTCCGTGTAACCCTGGTTGAGTTAGGACTCAGAGATCCAACTGCCTTTGCCTCCTAAGTGCTAGATTAAAGGCGTGCGCCACCACACCCAGCAAGTTCAAAGTTTCTAATAAGACGAACAAAGCACAGGAACAGGCCCAGGGCAAAGGCCTGTCACACTCTGCATGGTTGCTAAGGACGGTGACAAGGCACATAGAGGTAGGATCCAGGAGGACCAGCACATCTCAGTCCAAACCTCAGGCTCTGAGACCCCCCTGCTCAACCAACAAGTCCTCCAGCAGTGGAGAAACAGCATTTGTAGAGTTGTTTCAACCTGACAGGTGTCACAGAGCCAGAACACCACACCCTGGTCACCTGCAAACCAAGCACACAGCCACCCTGGGCACCAACTTCCTTGTTGCTGCCTCAGAGATGCAAGGACTAGGGAGGAATTCTCCAGACTTGAATCCAGGGTCTGCCACTGGCTGCCAGGGGCCAGCATGTCTCCAGCAGTGAAGGGGCTCAGACATTCTTTACATGGTCAGTATCATCCACTTAACTAGGCCAGAGGCAGCCATCTGCTAGCAGGAAACAGACAGACATATTTTTACTCTTTTTTAGGCTCAAAACCCTGATCACATGGTCTCTACATCCTTTTTCCTGGGCATTCTAGATGGGACTAGATCCATCAATCAACACCCATCATTCCTTCTAAATGTAATCTGGAAAATTTCTGTAACACAATGGGGGGGGCACCACAGACAACAAAGGGAGGGTGTGCTGAGCAAAGAGCCACTGGTGGTGAACTTTCTCTGATGTGAGGCACTTTACCCTAGCGACTGGACTGTTAAACCCTGACGGTGCTCTGGTATGAGGCCAACTACCGGTCTGCCTGAAGCACTAGGGAGCCTGCACTGCATAGCTTCCTCTCAAAGTCAAATGGGCTCCTGTCACACACTGAAACATGACCCAAGTTACTGGCAGGCACTGACTAGCAAGAGGGGGTGGTGCCACATCTTAGGCCAGAAAACAACACTCCCTCAAGCAGCAGCACTGAGCTTGGCTGGCTCCCAGAATGGACGGCCTGCTTCAGCTTCCACACAAAGGTCACCACTGAGTGCCACTCACCTTTCCTGATCATCCGGAAATACAAGTGGCACACACACACACACACACACACACACACACACACACACACGCCAGGGAGATAGAAGTTCACACACAACAGGCCACCTCTGGGGGGTTGGAATCTATGTACCCAACCCCACTACCAACCTGTCTCTTCAAGTTCAGCCTTGCAGAGAAAACAATGCTCAGCAAACCTGCCCTGCTAGTACAGTGCTCCTAGTCCAGCAAATGCTCAGCAAACCTGCCCTGCTAGTACAGTGCTCCTGGTCCAGCAAATGCTCAGCAAACCTGCCCTGCTAGTACAGTGCTCCTAGTCCAGCAAATGCTCGGCTTGCATGCGCGCACACAACCTATCTAGAAAGCTAATCCTGCAGCGGATGAGAGGGGACAGGGCCTTGCACAAACTTGGTAACCGACTGCTATACCACTGAGCTGTGTTTGCAGCTCTCCCTCTTTTATATAAACACCCAGACCTATCTGCCTGGAACACTCCACATTTGGGCACTTCCTCCTCTATGGACAGCGCTACCCCGGCTGAGGACACGTCACTAGTCCTGAAGGATAGTCCTTTCTGTAATTTGTATTATAAAAAGCCAATTCCTTTTTTTGTTTTTGGTTTTTTCAAGAAAGGGTTTCTCTGTGTAGCCCTGGCTGTCCTGGAACTTGCTCTGTAGACCAGGCTGGCCTTACACTCAGAGACCCGCCTGCTTGTTCCTCATGAGTGCTGGGATTAAAGGTGTGCGACACTACCGCCTGCCTTGATTTATTTATTTACTGGCTTTTTTTTCTCTTTTTTCCTTGAGCCAACACAGACTGGCCTCAGACTCACTGTGTAATACAGTGTTCAATCCCCAGCAATGTACAAACTTCAAGTGTTGGTACACCCCAAATCTTCAGCTACACAAGAGCTTCAGGCCAGCCTGGGCAACGTGAAGCCCTGCCTCATAAATAAATAAAGCTGACAAAATTAAGACATTCTCAATTGGACCGCTGGGCCCTCCCTGCGGCACTGGGAGGGTTGGTCTCTGAGCCTCCCACAAAATACCACAGCACCAAGAAGCGCTTCTCCCTTGGGGGGGCTCGAGGCCCCAGTGACATTCAGCACAGTCCTGAGTGCTGCTGAGTCACAGCGCAACTGACTCATGCTTTGGAGAAGACACCCACATCCTGCAGGGCATGTGAAAACACAGTAAAGGGGCTCCTCTCAAAAGGGCACGTGAGGACAGTTGTTACCCACACCCTTTCTCTATTTTACCACTCATAAATAATATCCATTAAAAGTTAAAGCAGCGGTGGGGCTGGAGAGATGGCTCAGAGGTTAAGAGCACTGACTGTTCTTCCCAGCAACCACATGCTGGCTTCCAACCATCTGTAATAAGATCTGGTGCCCTCTTCTGGCCTGCAGGGACACATGCAAGCAGAATGCCATATAATAAATAAATCTTTAAAAAAAAAAAAAGTTAAAGCAGCGGAAGCGGGGGAGCTGATTTGGGAGGGAGGGTCAGAGGCCTTCTTTTCGGTCAGAAAACCGTTAAGACATCTCTAGCTGGCTGTGGTGGAATGCACCTGGGATCTGCATCAGGAAGCAGAGGCCAGCCTGAGCTACCTTGTGAAACTGTCTCAACATAACAACAACAAACCATTCTCTACTTTCTACAAGACCTGATGACTGACAACTTCTCAAGAAAAAAAAAAAAACTTTGTAGGGAAATGGTGAATTACAAATTTTTCACAAAGAATGTGTCAGTCAGGAATATTCTGGGAACAGAAATCCCTGAAGGGGATCCCTAGAGCAACAGCATCCTCAGCGTCAGGCACAGAGGAAGCCCTGATGCTGTGAAGAGCTGCCTGCCGTTGCTGAGACCACAACTCCTAGGCCGAGCTACAGTCTGGGGCTTGGAATCAAGCAGAGCTGGTCCTCGGGCAGCAGGAACCTCCACTTCCTTTCTGTATTACTGGGCTAACAGTGGAGGCTTTGACTTCGTAAAGATGCCGTGGGGTGCCATCATATACGTAAAAACACGCTGGAACAGTGACAGCCAGGAGACCAGGGGACCACTGCCAGGGGCTCACTTTCCTCAACCAGATACAACACAAGGCCTCAGTGCTTGAGAACCAATGGCAGTGCCACCTCCTTTCTACAAAACATATGACTTGCACAAGCAGAGCGGTTTCATGAGAAAGGACACAGAATGACCATCCCACAGAGAAAAGAGACTAGTTGTCTGTGGTCGATGATTTCATTGTCCTTTAGAGCCGAATGGTATTCTGTCACGCACAGTTACTGCTGTTACTACCTAGTTGAACTACATGGGAAGACCTACTGCTGAAGACAACCCATGCTCTGGTTGCAGGACAGGAGAAAGGAAGCTAGACTTGAGATTAAAGCTTTCTCCCTGCTGGCCGACCCTCAGGGTGCCAGAAGGTGCTATGTAGACTGCTGGAGAGAGCCCTTAGCCGCAGCCCTACTCAGCCTGTCCCAGGGAGTATACCACTCCCTGGCCAGGCAGGAAGTGCCCACTGGTGTAACAGTGGTGAGCTTGCTAGGGGGTAACCAAAAGCTTGCTGACTGACTGCAGTGATGCTCCACAGGAACGCATGCGTGGCACTGCCAATCTGGTCAAGGTTAGAGCTGGAGAGGGCAGAGCCTACCACGGAAGCTACAGCTGTTGTTTTACTAAGTATATATGACATGCCCATCGAACTGCCTTCTAAATAAGGATGTTAACCCATAGATCAATGCTGCCGTCAGCACTGCTCAGAGAAGTTTCTTTTGGGAGGGGGCAGAATCAACTGCAGACTCATAATTTGTCAGTCGGCCAGTCATAAACAGGACATCTATACCACCCTTTAAAGCATCAGGAATCATGGCAGGGGGTGGGGGGCAGAAAGGATGTGAGCACCCATGGGAGGGTGAGTGTTGTGGACCATGGAATTACCACACTTACAGCAGCTGTGATGACCTACGCAAGACTGGGCCCATCAACATTCTGAGATGGAGCCCAGGGGCTCAGGAGGTGGCACCCCTCTCTAAGGATCTACAAGGAGCTAGCGGCTCCTAGGGGAAGGAAAAAGTACCCATGTTCCAATAAAAAAAAAAACAAAAACAAAAAAACCCTCACCTGTGCTCCTATAAGCAACCCCAATTAAACTCACTGGGTTAAGTAGGGGAGGCGTGAAAATAGAGGCCTAGCTGGGAAGACGGGGGAGAACAGGATTGGAGTGTCAAGAATGTGATGGGAAATGTGATCAAATATACTGTGTACATGTATGAAGTGCAGGAGTGAAATCATATATAATTAACATGGGGTAGAATACACTACAATATCCAAAAGAAGGAAGTTTATGCTGAGCATATGGGTCACACCTGACTCTCAGCAGGAGGGTGAAGGCAGGAGAATCAGGAGTTCCAGGCCAGGTCAGCTACATGCAGCCTATCTCAAAAGAAAAAGAACAGAGGAAGACTTCGTGGCCCTCAGTATGACATGTGGTCTCCACATGCTTCCCCATTAGCACTGAGTAATAAGGTCCCTTCTAGGGTTAAGATTTAAATGTTAAATGAATGAGTCAGTTCATGAGCCTGCCAGATGACCACAACATACACCTGAAATACGACAGAAATCACAGAGCGGTGACAAAATAGATCTATATGGGTAGAGAGCAAGCTCAGAGCAATTCTAAGAAAAAGATCTCAACAATTTAAAACTCTATTTATTGAGTTTATCTGTGTGTGTGTGTGTGTGTGTGTGTGTGTGTGTGTGTGTGTGTGTCAGAAGACAACTTGTGAGGTGTTTCTTTCCACCACTGGAATCCAGGGGTCAGACTCAGGCTATTAAGCTTGTTGCCAACCCCCACCTCTTTTCTTTCAGACAGAGTCTTATGCTGCCCTTGAACTCAACACATAACCAAGGACCATCTTGAACCTCTGATCCTCCTGCTACTTCTCAAATGTTACATGCCCAGTTTAGGCAGAATTGGAGAGCAAACCAGCGCCTCTGTGAATGCTAGGCAGGCATGGTACCAACTGAGCCCGGCCCACTTTCAACAGTGTTTACAGCCTGTGATAAGCATGACCTGAAATGAAGATGGGACCAGGCCTTAAAGATACCAGGAGTAAGATGGGTGGATTAAAGTAACATGGGATGTTTGAATGAGACTACTGGATATATGGAAACAGAACTCAGCAGGCAGGAAACCAGCTTTAAAATCAAAACAAGGGGGGCTGGGAACATGGCTCAGTGGTTAAGAGCATTGGCTGTTCTTCTCGAGGACCTGGGTTCAATTCCCAGCACCCACATGGCAGCTCACAACTGTCTGTAACTCCAGTTCCAGGGGATATGGTGCCTTCACATAGACATATATGCAGGCAAAACACCAATATATGTAAAAATAAATCTTAAAGAAAAAAGGAGAGAAATATTTCTTTAAAAAAAATAAAGCTATCCTCTGACTTCCGCACGTGCACCGTGGCAAGCATGTGTCTATGTTCTCTCTCTCTCTCTCTCTCTCTCTCTCTCTCACACACACACACACACACACAAGCGATGTTTGTTTTTTTATTTATTTAATTTTCAAGACAGGGTTTCTCAGCCAGGTGGTGGTGGTGCATGCCTTTAATCCCAGCATCCCGGCACTCGGGGCAGAGACAGGTAGATCTCTGTGAGTTCGAGGCCAGCCTGGGTCTACAAGAGTTAGTTCCAGGACAGGCTTGATAGCTACAGCAAAACCCTGTCTTGAAAAACAAAAATCAAAAAAACAAAACAAAAAAAAAATTTTTAAAAAAAGACAGGGTTTCTCTGTGTAACAACTCTGGCTGCCCTAGAATTCGCTCTGTAGACCAGGCTGGTCTCGAACTCACAGAGACCCACCTGCCTCTGCCTCCCGAGTGCTGGGATTAAAATCATGAACTACCACCACCACCACCAGGCAACAGTGATGTTTAGAAACCTTTTCAAAAAACCAAAGAAACAAAATCTTAAAAGCTTTGGTTTATTGCGGGGCACTGGGGGTGGTGGGCAGGGAAAATGAAGTTAAACAATGGCAGCAGCCGAGGGGTAAAATGGTCTGTGACATCATCCTGTGCAGAGCTTGAAGATGCACAAGGGGCACAGAACATTTTGTCCTGATAGAGCTGCTACACCAGCTAAGATGAGGCTTTACAGGCTTGCACCTACTGTGTAACGTTTGCTTAGCTGCCATGCACCTCCAGTCGGTTTATATACAAGTATGTGCACACATCTCTAAGTGCATATACAGTTTAGACCTAGGGAGCTTTATGATTAAATGGAACACCAGAAATAGGAGGAAAATGATACCACAGAGTGGCTCGGTTGGGCACTGGGTGGTCCCATTGATATACAGCCTGGTTCTTTTGCTCCCTTGTGCTCTTTGGATGTGTCTATGGCATTTTTAGGCTTGAAAGTAAAATGATGCCAACTGGTGCTGGATGGAGGAACCTTATTTTTATTATGGCAGCTTCTTATTTTTGTAACATGGTGATTTGGTTGAACACAATAAATTACAGTAGTAACTGGGGAAAAAAAAACTTTTTAAAAAGATAACCAAATAGAAAAAATGAGCAAAAAATTTAAACAGATGTTTCAGAAAAGCTGGAAGAACAACTCTCAAGGTGTGCACCACCACCTCCCAGATGTTGGCCCTATTTTACAGATGAGGAAACTGAGTCTTGACCATGACACAGCTGGCTCTCTAGAGAGAGTCATGAGGTAGGGTGGCAGAGAGTCCTCACTGTTCCTTCCCAGCTGAAGCAACATTTACCGTTACTTCACTCTAAGTTTGCACCACCTCAGCCCAGACCTCTGACATCAGGCGGGTCCCCTGTGTGTCCTCACACTGGTGGCCAGACCTCCAGGACAGCATCTATACTATTTGTTGGGAAAATCTTTTTGTACAGTGTATGAAGATGTGTCTCTGTATTTCCTCACCTTCCTAAGGCACCTTCTGATTGGTCTAATAAAGAGTTGAACAGCCAATAGCTAGGCAGGAGAGGATAGGCAAGCCTTCCAGGGAGAGATAGGAACTCTGGGAAAGAATCTGAGGTGCCAGTCAGACTCATGGTACTGAAGAGAGGTAACGAGCCACCTGGCAGAACATAGATTAATGTAAGTGGGTTCATTTAAGTTTTAAGAGTTAGTTGGTGGCCGGGCGGTGGTGGCTTACGCCTTTAATCCCAGAACTCAGGAGGCAGAGGTAGACGGATCTCAGTGAGTTTAAGGCCAGCCTGGTCTACAAAGCAAGTCCCAGGACAGCCAGGACTGTCACACAGAGAAACCTGTCTCAAAAAGCAAACAAACAAAAAAGAACTAGTTGGGAACAAGCCTAAGTAAGCTAAGGCAAGCTTTCATGATGAATAAACGGTTTCCACGTCGCTGTTCGGGAGTTGGCAGTCCAAAGAAAGAGCCACTACAGCTGTGTGCGGCCAGCAGAGCTTTGCTTTTAGAGCCCAATCCTGCCGAGCAATAGCAGTCGTCTGCTACACACTGGGTGCAGAGCACAATCACGTGTCCAAGAACCACCAGCTACCACATGCAGTATCCTGGGAACACACCCAGCCCACTCTCACTATTTCGGTGGGCTCTCCCGTGGGCAGGGCCGGGCCCGGGCCCCACATCCCCCGACCCTGTCACTCTGCGGCCAGAGCAGGGAGGTCCTGTCTCCTCCAGCGGCGGATTAGTATGACTTGTTCTTTGCTCCAGACTCAAGATGGCTCAGGCCCCATGCTACAAAAATGCACCGTTCTAAACATCAGAGCCTTACAGGAGAGCATGAGGTCCCTGCTCTCTCCTTCTGAGAGATGGAGTTCATATGTGACGGCAGGACACGAAGGAGACAACGTGGACCATAAGATGGATGCCAGCACTGAAGCAAAAACCACAAGCTCAAAGAAATCCTGCTGCACAGGCAACGCATGGGATACCGCGGCTGCTCAACGAGCTGTAGAACGAGTACTGCTGGACTTGGGGAGTGAAGGGAAAAAAGCTTCTTGCTTACTTTAACCATTGCTAGAACTTGCAGTGCTAGACATTTGAGCCCAGGGCCTTAACCAGACTAGGCTAGCACTCTACCACTGAGCCCTGTAGGACAACTTTAGATCTTACCTAATCAAAATAAAATAAAATCTGGGTGTGGTGACACACACCTTTAAACCCAGGGTCCAGATGGCACCTGCAGAGTGTGAAGCCAGCCAGGTCTACTAAACAAGAGCCAGGGGTTCAGAGCCCCTGACATCCAGGGGTACAGAGACCCCTGTCTCAAAAACAGAAAAAAAAAACCAGCAAGCATACCCACTTTAGTTTTGCTGACAAAAATAAGTAACTGGATCAGGCATGATAGCTCATGTCTAACGCCTTGAATTAGGAAGTCACTCTGAGTTCACCGCCAGCCTGAGTGACAAAGCAAATACCACAGAAAACAAAGTTTTATCTATAATTTCACAATAAAACTATGACAAGGATTTTTTATTCCACTAAATTTTTTGAGACAGAGTCGTTGGCTTCAAACTCAAGAGGTCTACCCACCTCTGAGTCCCCAAGGAACCAAAGGTGTGCACCACCCCTCCTGACTTTAGTCTTGAGACAGCGATCTGAGCCATGCTGAGTGTAGATGATGATGGAAAACAAGCCTTCCCTGCCCTGCTCCCTACTGCACCGAGCAACACCAGCGTCCATCAGCACAGTGGCATAGACCTTTAATCCCATCCCCCGGGAGGAGGAGGCAGGCGGATCTCTGTGAGGTTGAGGCCAGCCTGGCCTACAAAGTGAGTTCCAGGACAGCCAAGGAAACAAACAAATAACAACAACAAAAAGCTGTCTCCTGCAGACAGCGACCATCCTCCAGTATTACAAAAATACCTCAGATCTCCAAAAAGCCGGGGGCTCTCTT
Source organism: Ondatra zibethicus (assembly GCA_004026605.1). Taxonomy (NCBI): domain Eukaryota; kingdom Metazoa; phylum Chordata; class Mammalia; order Rodentia; family Cricetidae; genus Ondatra; species Ondatra zibethicus. Next base: position 90,287 of record PVIU01000759.1, on the reverse strand, counting down.
TTCAGACAGTGCGCCTGTAGGAACTCCAGCTCGGCTCCCCTCCTCCAGCTCATCACCTGAATCAAAGAGACCCAAGTAGAATTATTATCGACCTGCTGTAGAAAAGACTGTGTGCTGGGCCTGGGAAACAAGACGAATGATCAGGACCCCAGGCTCCATACTCAGGAACTCCTTCCTGAGACTGGTCCGGTCAGTGCTGACGACCTGCCCGCTTAGTATAGCACAGACTTTCCTGAGATGTCCACAACACTGACTCTCATCCCAGACATACCCTCACTTGGGTAACCTCTGATGGATGACAGCAGTAAGATCACCACCACATAGCTTGACCTCAGTGTTTTAGACAGGGTCTCATTCTATAGCTCAGGCTGGCTGGAACTTGCAGTAGAGTTCAGGCTATAGAGTGAGTTGAAATATCCACAGCTGTGTCTTGGCCTCCTTAGTGCTGGGATTCTAGGCATGCACCACCAGCCCAGGCTAACTTGAATGCTTCTCAGGCACGTATTTTCAACTCATTTAAAACTAAATCTTTTCCTCTTGTTAAATGAGCTCCTTGTCCTGCTTCCTACCGTACCGAGCAATGCCAGCATCCCCCAGCCAAGGACAGGGGACAGCACTGGGGACTTGGCTGTGCAAGCCTGATGACCTGAGTTTGATTCCCCAGGACCCACAGGGCAGTGGGGGCACATCTTTAATCTCAGCTCTCCTGGAGAAAGATGACAGAGGCAGATGGGAAATCTGGATGCTTGGGGTAGCTGGCCTGCAGTGCACTGTACAGCAGAAACAAGAGACCCTGACTCAACAAGCTGGAAGATGAGAACCAAATCCACTCTTGACAGGTTGTCCTCTGACCAACACATGCACGCACGTGCACACACACTTTTAAGAAGAAATGGGACAATCCTGTGCCTTCTCACTGGAGTTATTACCAAGTTTTATCAATTCTACCTCCAAAATTATCTCTCCCTATTCATTCTCTGCACCTAAACTTACTCAAGGCCGCCCTTATGCCTCGCTTAAATTAGCCTGGTGATCTCCTAATTGACTTCAGGCTCACTCCTTTATTCCTCTTCGACTTGCCCAGTGATCTTTCTTGTCCACAGACCTGATTCTTAAGTGCTTTGCCGGGCGGTGGTGGCGCACGCCTTTTTCCCAGCACTCGGGAGGCAGATCTCTGTGATTTCAAGGCCAGCCTGGTCTACAGAGCTAGTACCAGGGCAGGCTCCAAGCTACAGAGAAACCCTGTCTCGAAAAACAAACAAACAAAACAAAGTTAAACGTGCTAAACTCTGTAATGTCCCAAAGACTTAGGCAAACCATCCCTGGCCTTCTGCCCATCTCTGCTAGAGGAAGAGGAGCATCCTCACAGACAACATCTTCAACTAAGGATATACACCCTTCTCCTGCCTCATTTCCCCAAACATCCTTTAGGCCCAGCTTCCTGGGAGAATGGAACTGCCTGGATTAATTTAGACTGAGCTAAGCCTCCCTTCCCGCAGCGCAGTGGTATTTGAAAAGCCTCTTTCTCTCTCCCACGTGAGGTTGCTCTCTAAATGGTGATGACACAAATACCAGCAGGGGACTTTCCGGACATTGATTCTCTAACTGTAAGCATGCTAGGCTCCGTACACCCTATTACCTCATGTAACCTGTCACGCAATCTTAGAGACAGGTTTTATCATAAGCCCTGCTTTAAGGATGAGGAAACTGAGGGAGAGTCTCCGCTTGGTGCTGGGAACCCTGGTCCCACCTGCGGACCTAGTCCGCAGGCATCTGTCGTCAGATCTGTCAGGGGCGGAGAGGAGGGAAACACGGTGGACGGATGGGTGGATGAGTGAATGAATGAGCGGTCTACGGTGGGGGCAGCGTCCGCCTCTATTCCATAACACATCCAGGCCGGCGCCGCCCCGCACTTGGCCCCCACGCGGCCGCAGCACGCCCACCCGCCGCGGCCCGGCGCGCGGGGTCAAGGGGCGGTGACAGCCCGGCGGCGGGGGCGGAGATGGCACTAGTCGCGGTGTCACCCAGCCCTGGAGGCGACTCGCGCCCCTTCGGCAGCACGGGTGCACGGGCCACCCCTCCGGACCGCTCCCGTTGCTCCCCGGCCCGCGGCGCCTTCCACCCGGGCCTCCCCTCCCCCACACAACCGTCCCGGCATCCCGAGCCCCCAGCCCCTGCCACCTCGGGTCCCTCCTCTCGGGACTCCCCGGCCGCCCTCACTGGCCGAGCCTCACCTGCCATGTCCCGAACCCGACCACAGAGGGAGGTGCATCACGGCCGCGAGAAGGCCAGGGACAGAGCTTCACGGCAGACAAAGGGCGCCGCCATGTTAGAGCCGGGCGGAACCGACCTCGCCGGCTTCCCGGCACTGACTTCCGTCGCCAGCAAGCGCTATACTACGTGCGCTACCGCCGACAGGCGCATGCGCCTAGTCAGCCGAAAGTTCTCCGTTAGTGGACTTCGGTAGTTGTCCCCGTTTTAACTCCTGTCTTGGTTTTCCGCTCCAAATAGATCCGCAGCGGCACTTAATGTGTGCCAGACAGCATGTTCGTCTTCTCACGTGTTCTTCACACCACAAAACCGTGTTATTTCTTCTCCTTTTTTTTTTTTTGTTTTTTTCGAAACAGGGTTTCTCTGTGTAGTTTTGGAGCCTGTCCTGAAACTCATTCTGTAGACCAGGCTGACTTCGAACTCACAGAGATCCGCCTGCCTCTGCCTCCTGAGTGCTGGGATTAAAGGCGTGCGCCACCATCAACCGGCTCTCCTCTTTTCTTGAAGGAGTGAAAACTTAGGTGCAAAAAGGGTTAAGTAAGTTGCTCATACTTGGACATCTTTGTGACAGAGCAAAGATGCGAACCTAGTTGTGGCTCCCATTATGTTTTGGTAATATTTTTTGTAGAACCGGGGATCAACAGCAACTTGGACTGGGTAGATGGCTCAGTGGGCAACGTGCTTGCTTATGGAAGCAAAGGAACCCAAGCTCAATCTTGAACAACCACATTAAAAGCCAGAGGGCAGGAGAGAAGGCTCAGAAGTTAAGAGCACTTTTGCTCTTGCAGAGGACTTGGCTTCAGTTCCCAGCACCCACATTGTGACTCAAATTTCAAGAGCTCTGATGCCTTTTTTCTGGTATCTGCAATACATAAATGGTGCACATACATACATGTAGACAAAATACTCATACACATAAAATAAGTAAGTCTTAAATAAAAATAAAAAACCTCTCCTGCCCACATGTGATCAAAAACACCTGGTGCAGATGGGTCAAACAAACTTCTTTACAGGAGTGAAAAACTTGTGGCTTGTTATCTCCCATAAACAGTAGCCTTTAGCGTTTCAGGAACTATCTGTCCTTGGGCAAGGGAATTACAGATCAGTGGCATTTTTGATTCATGGATACCTAGTAACTGAAGCATAGTACTTGAAACTTTGGCTCTCATATTCCTCTTTGAATTGTATCCTAAGTCAAATCCTTGACTCTGTGATAGGTACCTGTTTATATTATATTATGTTATGTTATATAAAAACCATCAGCTTAATGGTACCCAGACAAAAATTATCATTTAGTTAAAGTATCAGTGATTCAAGAGCCAAAAACAATTAGCAGAAGGGCCAAAGGACTTGTGGTGGCTGACATCAGAGTTACTATCTAGAAAGAACCTGGAAATGAGAATGGGGACCCAGTTATTTACTTCATCTCAAAGCCCCCTTTTTTGCAATGATTTTTTTGGTACAGCCATATTCTTCTTAATGATTTCTGAGTAGTTTACATAGAAACAATTTTATCTTAAAGCCATATAATAACCTCTCTGTTTTACATAGCGCAGGTTGAGTGCCCTATCATACTATGAAACTATTTTAGCTAATAAATCTATCTACCTGTTGATAGTTCTGGGTCTATTTGGATTTAACAGGCACCTTTCTTGGTATGCCAGTAGGCACTATAGGTAGCTATTTTGTCCCTTAAACAGGGGGTTTCCTTTTGATCTAACATTTCAGCCTGCTGGAGGACGAGGGGAAAGTACTCTCTTCTGTAACTACTTCCTGCTGAGACTATGGCACTGTTGTCAGGGTCCAGGAAGGCTGCAGTGCTATTCAAAGGCAAGGAGGGAATTCAGACAATGGGGCATTCATCAGAAGCAGGTTAACTGACCCAGCTGAAGAGACAGGGAGCATTTGCACAGGCTGGACTGGTCCACATCAGCTTTCAGCAAGTCCAGGGCTTGCAGTCATTTGGACCAGGTTGCAGACAGCAGCTGATGCTTGTATGTGTCTGTCAGCCAAGTGGAAATCTGCTAAGACAGATATAGACTAGGGACAGAAACTGAAATTTAGGACCTTAAAGGAAAATCTTATATTTGGAACTTTCAGGCTGTAGTCCTAGTAATTAGGGAAGAGGAGGATCCTCAGGAGAGAGAGAAATACCGTCCTCAGCAATAGACAGGCAGGGAACTTAGGCTGTGCTTCTCTGGACTCCATATGATCTGCGAGAAGTTGATCCAAATCTTATAACTCCCTTAATTCTCTGAAGTTTATATATATTTTTTAGTTTACAAAAAGACATAAAAGTTTTAGATATATTCACATTACCAATATATATTGATTCCCTCACTGTAGAAGATTCAAGTAACAGGTATCTGTAAAACAACTGGAGCCAACTCCCACCTTTGAGTCCTAGTATAAGCTGTAGATTTGGGTTTAAAAGCATGAACATTTTTTTCCCTTTTCCAGAGAGACAGATATAGATTGGACAGAAATGTGTTTGGCCCAGTGAGAATCACATTTAAGTCTACACTTAAAAAGAAGACAAAAGAAATCTAAAATCTTGAGCTTGTGACTGAACAGTAGTCAGCGTTCTACCAGCTTGTCAGAACTCTGGTGAGCAGCATTAAAACTCTGAACTTTGGAAATCTTAGTGTAACACTAGCATAGAAGGGGAAGGAAATATGAAACAGTTTGTATTTTCATATACCTTAAATAATTTCTTATACCTTTACAACTTACATTTACTTCTTTCTTAAATTTAATTTAACTTTTGTTGGTTTTTTTTTTTTCTAAACAGAGCTTCTCCTTATTTTTGGCTGTCCTGAAACTCACTCTGTAGACCAGGCTGGCCTCAAAGTCACAGAGATCCGCCTGCCTCTGCCTTCCACGTGCTGAGATTAAAGGCATGCGCCACCATGCGTGGCTTAATTTACTTTTTTTCTTTATTTTACATTCCAACCACAGTTCTCCTTCCCCTTCCCCCTCCCACTACGTTTACATTTTAAATCATTTTCTGAGACCCTCAAAACATACTTAAGCTTTGACATCCTCAAACCCTTATATAACTTGAGAGACTCTGGGGCACCTCAGCATTACTGCCCCCCCCAGGAACCAGGAACCTGGTAATCACCCACGCATGCACTGGAGCTTTGGGTACTTTCCATCCCCTTTGTAGATTTTCTTCAATAGATCCAGACTCTGGAACTGGAGTGAGACAACCTGCAGATGACCTGCAGGTGTTTCTCCTTGCTCAACCAACCCAGCAAACGCCACAGCATTGATCAATTATAGTTAGCTGACCATTAAATGAGCTAGTCAAAATAGCAGACAAATGATTCCTGGACTTCCCTTTTTTGATTCTGCACTCCCCCTTTGACTCTGAGGTTTTTTCCTTTAAAAGAAGTCTGTAACAATCATTGGGTTTCCTTCTCCTCCCTAGACTGAAGGGTCCTGTCGTAGCAGTAAATAAAAATTCCTCTTGCTTTTGCATCAACTGAGGTATGAGAGTGGTCTCTTGGGGAGACCCCTCCTTGGTAAGTAAGTGGGCATTAGGGCCCAACAAACTTAGACCATGAAAACTTACATAGACTCATGTCCTCAGACCTTTATACACCTTAGAACATTTTTTTAGACCCTTGCACAGACTTTAACCCCTTTTCTTTCCAATTACTCATTTACCAGAGACACAATTAGTTATTACTGAGAACAATCATTTCAAATAATGTTCATTTAGTGGAGAATTACACCTGAAACCTGTTTATCTTTTAATATGAAGCCTGTTAGCAAGGCAAACCTGTCTACCTTTTCTCACCAGGTAGCTCTAGAAAAAGTAAGTCTTGACTTTTCCATAGGAAGTGAGCTAACAAGCTGGCTGAAGCCTTGGGGAAGAGCCTGGTTGCCTGCTGCTGCTAAGCTGACCAAGCTATAGCTAGCCCAGCCATCTGTACCATCAGAGATCTGAGAAAGATGAATACAAATACCACGATATATAATTCAAATGGCCTATGTATCAATTAAAATGACAGAGTCTAGTCCATTACCTAGATGGTCATCCCAGATGCCTGTGGTCTCCATGATCTTGGGGGCAGAGGTCCCAGGACAGCATCAGTCTTCAGCTGCCAGGTCGAGAGGTGAGAGGCTTTCCTGTGGAGGAGGAACATGGGAGAGACTGACTTTATTGTGTCCAGGCAAAGTGGGACAATCAGCTCTTCAGTGTCCTGCCGGTCCACAGTTCAGGCTGGGTCCTGGCAGTAGGTGCTACACTCGGGCAGTCTTGCCTGGTGGTGGTCAGTTTTACCATAATCTATGTGGAGATATCTTGGTGCCCCATCATATTTGGAGATCTCAGGGTCACTGCTGGGATTTAGGAGTCTTTGTGAAAGTAAGCTTTTTCCATTAAACATTTTTAGGAATTTTTTTTTTAGATTTTTATTTATTTATTCATTCTGCCTCCATGTATGCCTGCACGCCAGAAGAGGGCGCCAGATCTCATTATAGATGGTTGTGAGCCACCATGTGGTTGCTGGGAATTGAACTCAGGTCCTCTGGAAGAACAGTCAATGCTCTTAATCACTGAGCCATCTCTCCAGCCCCCTCCATTAAACATTTTAAATGCCATGTTCATCAGATCTCTGACAAGTTTGAGAACCATTATCTATTAAGTATATCTGAGCTAAACAAATCTAGGCTTAACTTTGAAAACAAATCTGACATGACTACATGTTTGATTATTACATATGACTAACTACTAACCTGTATTTCACAATTACATATTATATTTTTAAATGAGCTGCATAGGTACAATACCGTAAATAAGAGTAGAAACATATATTTAGTCCAACAAAAATAACCTTAAATGTGTATCAATGTATAAAAATCCATACCAATGTGAAATATTTGAGACTAGTAGTTGGTTTTTTTGTGGTTTTTTTTTTAGTTTAAAAGTAGAGTCAATAATCTACCTTTTTATCCTATACTTTTTATTTTAAAAGTCGATGTAACAGATTCAATGCAATGCCCATCAAAATTCTTCAAAGACCTCGAAAGAACAGTACTCAACTTCATATGGAATAGCAAAAAACACAGGTTAACCAAAACAATCTTATACAATAAAAGAACTTCTGGAGGCATCACAATCCCTGACTTCAAACTCTACTACAGAGCTACAGTACTGAAAACAGCCTGGTACTGGCATAAGAACAGACAGGAGGACCAATGGAACTGAACAGAAGACCTGGATATCAATCCACACACCTTCAAACACCTGATATTTGATAAAGAAGCAAAAAATATCAAATGGAAAAAAGAAAGCTTATTTAACAAGTGGTGCTGGCATAACTGGATATCAGCATGTAGAGGAATGAAAATAGATCCATATCTATCACCATGCACAAGTGGATCAAAGACCTCAACATAAAGCCAGCCACACTGAACCTTAATTAAAGCTTGCTTCAAATTTGGCTTTAAATTGTGGTAGTGGTCTTATTCTTTTTTGTTTTGTTTTGTTTTTGAAGACAGGGTTTCTCTGTGTAGCTTTGGCTGTCATGGAACTAACTCTATAGACCAGGCTGATCTGGAACTCACAGATCCACCTGCCTCTGCCTCCCGAGTGCTGGGATTATTGGTGTGTGCCACCACTGCCCTGCGGACTCAAAATTTTTAATTGGCTAAATCATGGATCATATGGATCATTTCACAGCCTCCTGAGCTTTTGTTTAAAATTACCTCTTTGAATTGATTGCTAAATTCTGAAATAATGTTAATAATGCTAAGATTAAAATATGTTATGAATGGTATTAAAGATAACTATAGCTGTAACTAAAATATAAATTACATATATTTTTTAATTAATCCAGTATCCTAAGATAAAATTATTTAAATTTGTCGGGTGGTGGTGGCGGCGGCTCACGCCTTTAATGAGATAAGCAGGTCTCTGTGAGTTCAAGGCCAGCCTGGTCTACAGCGTGAGCTCCTGGACAGACTCCAAAGTTACACAGAGAAACCCTGTTTTGAAAAACCAAAAACCCAAAAACAAAACAACAACAACAACAAAAACAAAGCAAAAACAAACAAAAAATTGTTTAAATTTCGCCAGGCAGTGGTGGAGCACGCCTTTAATCCCAGCACTCAGGAGGCAGAGGCAGGCAGATCTCTGTGATTTCGAGGCCAGCCTGGCCTACAAGAGCTAGTTCCAGGACAGGCTCCAAAGCTGCAGAGAAACCCTGTCTCAAAAATCAAAAAAACAAATTGTTTAAATTTCTATCACAGTATTTCCTTAAGTATTGATTTTTTCTTAGTATCCTTTTACTAAATGAACATTTAAAAACCTATGATTAAGTATATTTTCTTGTTAGACAAAGCCTTTGCTTTTCAAATAGTCCTTGCCTTAAGTGTATAAAATCTGCTTAAAGAATGATGCCTACATAAAATAGTCCAGCTAAATTACATAATGATTGTAAACATGGTTCTGCTGGACAAATATTTAAACTTCCTTATAAACGTTGGTCTGTTAGATAAAGAAATAACAGAAGCTAGGGAGGCAGAGGCAGGTGGATCTCTGAATTTAAGGCCAGCCTGGTCTACAGAGTGAGTTCCAGGACAGCCAGGGCTACACAGAGAAACCCCGTCTCGAAAAAATAGAAAAGTAATAGACGCACATGTGTGTGTGTGTGTGTGTGTGTGTGTGTGTGTAAGATAGTTCATGGAATGCAAATAACTGTAAATACAGGGGACTATATAGTCACTCTTGTAAATTTTGGTTATTTTAGTCCTTTGAGACATTTGCTTCTGTAATCTTCACTCCATTAAGCAAAACTGTGCTTTTGGTTATTTAATTTTCAGTATTGTAGTGATATTTCATTTGCATTTTAATAAATAAAGCTTGCCTGAATATCAGCGAGTGAAACAGCTCCACTGGTCAGCCTTACAGACCAGGCAGAGGTGACACATCTTTAATCCCAGTAGCCACACTAGTTTGCCATAGAAACCGGGCAGTAGTGGATGCCCGCCTTTAATCCCAGCCCTGGAGAGGAATATAAACCAGGAGGAGACAACTCTCACTCACAGTCTCATTCTGAGGATTCCTGGAGGCAGGATCACCATTTCGGACTGAGGTAGAGGTAAGAGCCAATGGTTGGCTGTTTTGCTTTTCTGACCTTTAGGTTGAACCCCAGTTTCTCTCTCTGAGTTTTTATTAATCATGCATCACAGTATAACAATCTGTCACATGTCAAATCAGCTACAGAAGGTGTAAAAAACAATTCATACATAGCTCATAAAGGCAAACACTTCTGACATGGTACAGAGGCTTACTTGTTTATCCTGGAACTTGCTCTGTAGACCAGGCTAGCCTCAAACTCTAGATCCCTGTTGCCTTCTTCCTCCTAAGTGCTGGGATTAAAGGAATGTACCACCTCCATCCCATAGGAGTTTCTTCTTTAATGACCTTTATCAGGAATTCCTGTCTCCTGAAGACTGCTGTCCTGCCCACTACTGAGCCTCACCTACCTGACAACCTAGGAATATGCTTCCTACCTTAAAGGGACCTTATAATATTTAATAGACTGTGTAGCTCCTGAATGCACAGAACAGCATAGTTGGCCAACAATGAAATCTCCTGAAAAGAATCTGTGTTCAGAGCCTGGTGGGTTAGAGTTTCAATATTGTGATGGGGTTGGAATGTGTGGGCCCAGAGGCTAATTACTTTATCACAGGGCTCAGTCAGTTATGGCCCTCTGGAACAGCCATCCCCGCCTCCCCTGTGTGTTGGAACTAACATTCTGTGGCAATAGACAAAGCCCTTTTAGAATCTATTGACTTAGCAGAGCACCAGCTCCCACCAATCCCAAATAAGCATCATCAGATAGCATCTCAAGCCTCCAGAAAAGCTGCTTCCCCATCTCCCTCTCTGACGATGCACCCGTAAATGCATTTATTTTAATTTAATTTAATTTAATTTTATTTTTGGTTTTTTCAAGACAGGTTTCTCTGTAGCTTTTGGGACCTGTCCTGGAACTAGTTCTTGTAGACCAGGCTGGCCTCGAACTCAGAGATCTGCCTGCCTCTGCCTCCCAAGTGCTGGGATTAAAGGCGTGCGCCACCACGGCCCAGCCCCACCAATGTATTTTGAATTTGCCTTGGTTTATGACTTTCTCTGGGCTCTGAAGCTCTACAAACTTCATGAAACTGCTTCTGTGTTGGAATATGGAATTCAAGGTAACCTAAATCTGTTTTTACAGACATGGTCACTCAAAATGGCTTGAGAATAAACTCTTGTTCCCTTTGAGATGAAAGCTATGCTTTGTGTGTGACATACCATACATAGCCCTAGCCATGGTGGCCCTTGTCTGGTTCCACCACTGGAGGCTGAGGCCAGAGACCAGAAGTTCAAGGACAGCCAGCTGCACATTGAAACCCTGCCCTTCCACCAAATAAAAGTAATAAATAAGAAGCTGAAGCGGTCAAGCTAATGAATGGAATTGGGGTGGGGGTGGGGGGTGGGGAGTGAGGCCTGACTGGGAGACTTCCAGAGAACTATCCCAGGTCAGGAAGCAGCTAGATTGGAAAAAGATAGAGCTTGCTTGGTAGGAAACCTGTCTTCCCATGCCCAGCAATTTGTCGATACAAACTTTCAGATCAACCAAGTCCCCTAGAGCCAGTTCTGAGACACCCTCATGACTATGAAAAGTTTGGTCCAAGGACATTCTTCCACGGGCACTGTGGCTGCACGGCTTCCTCAAGGAGTCTAGCTCAGAGATGAGCTCCGGTAAGATGCGGCACAGGGCTTCTCAGCCAGGGAAAAGGCCAGCTGAGGAGGAGTGGCAGGCGCGGGGCTGATGACTGAGGTGTATGGCTGTTACCAGTGGACTTCACACAGTCCCTGTATCAACCGACAAACAGAGCATACGTGTCCTCTGAACCGGACCAAGATTACACCGGGTAGGGAAGAGAGCTGGGGTATTATTTGCAGGGTGTCAGAGAACAGCTTCGGAGCTGGTCTTATTCCACTGTCAAATGAGATCACACATGGGTTGTCAGGTCATAGCAAGTGATTTTGCCTTCTGAGCCATCTTCCTGACTTAGTTGTGTGTGTGCGATGAGGCGGGAGTGGTTTTGTGCACCATAGTGGTGCACACCTTTAGTCCCAGCACCCGGGAGGCAGAGGCAGTGGATCTCTGAGTTGTAGCCATATCTACAGAGTGAGGTCTACAGAACAAGTTCCAGGACAGTCAGGGTTACACAGATAATCTCTCTCTCTGTCTCCCCCCCCCCCGTGTGTGTGTGTGTGTGTGTGTGTGTTTGTGTGTGTAAGGGGGAGTACAGTGTGGGGCAGAGAAAATGTACACCATACCTGGCTTCTTACACCTGGTCCACCCCCAGCACTGGGACTGTAGACCTGCACTTTACATGGGAGCTGTGGGTCTAGGCTCATGCATGTGCAGAAAGTCTTTGACCAGCCCCCAGCCCCACCCCTGCAAATACAGTGTAAAGATACTCCCTGGGCAGTTCATGAGTGAGACACGCCCAGGGGCTAGGTTTGAGGTTCCTGCAAACAGGTGAGACAGGGAAAACACAATTTATTTATTTTTTTTATTTAAAGATTTATTTATTTTCTATGCTTCAATGTATGCCTGCATGCCAGAAGAGGGCACCAGATCTCATTACAGATGGTTGTGAGCCACCATGTGGTTGCTGGGAATTGAACTCAGGACCTCTGGAAGAGCAGCCAGCACTCTTAATCACTGAGCCATCTCTCCAGCCCCCTGGAAAACACAATTTAAACTTAGGTATTGGGCTAGTGAGAGTACCGAGTGGGTAAAGGCGCTTGCTGCCAAGTCTGACCTGAGTTCAATCCCCTAGACCCACGTGGTACAAGGAAGAACAGACTCCACAAGTTGTCCTCCGACCTCCACGTGCAGAACATGGCACATGTGTGCCTACACACAAAATCAACAAGTCAGTTTACTTAGTTGACTATGCTAACCCAAACTTCTGGCCTCTCCCTTCCTTTTAGGTATGCAGCCGGCCGGCCCCCAAAGGGCTGTCCCCACAGCTCATAGCACTTTCGTTATTGACTGTGCCACTGGACAGCAAGTCTCCCTGGCGACACCCCCAGTGCCACCCCAAACATCAAGACCCAGCCAGGGACACGTCGGTCTGCCCATGAAGACTTTTGTTATGTCCTGTGGAGAAAACACGCTGCGTGGGACTCAAGACTTTTCGCTCAGTTGCAGGTCTCTTGCGGGGACCAAGGATACCATGTCATCCGACAGAGGACTCCCGGCTCCAGCTTCCCTCCCTGCCAGCCTACCATGTCCCCAGGATGATCCTCAAGCCGAAAGGAGCTCCTTGAAGCCTGGAGCTACTGAAAGGCATGCAGCTTGGGACACAGTTAAATGCTCACTCCAGGCTCTCTCTTCCTGTGTCTGTGGGCAGGCTGAGTAGTTTGGAAGGATCTGTTGGGCTGTTGTGGGGGTGGGGGGAGCCTGGAATTCAGGAATCTTTGGAGTCTGAGCCCAGGAAGGCATCCTGGATGTGTTGAAGGATGTAAGAGCCAGTCGCGTCTTTGATCTCTTCCCTATCCCCTCCAGGCTCTCAGCTAAGCCGGGCATGGTACCAACCAAGCACCTTCTACCTGCCCTACAGGGTGCTGCTGCTGATGTCACGGCTTTCCTGACACTTGGGAAGGAAGAAGGGTTGAGCAAGTGACCAAATAAATAAACATGATGCTTTGAGCAATGCTGAGCAGATCTGTGACATGGTACAGAAGTGTCTTTCCTGGTGCAGGGCCAGTTGTACGGGATGTGTCAATTTAGAAAAAGCAGTGCGCAAAAGAGAGATGCCATGCAACAGAGCTCAGGAGGAGGGCTTTTTTTTTTATTGGGGGAGAGTGAATGGGAAAAGGGGAGAGGGGAGACAGAGAGAGAAAGAGGGAGGAATGGGAAGTGGGCAGGGCCCTTTTAAAAGAGAACATAGTGAATATGCGCAGGAGGTGCCCTTAGTGGCTGCAGCCGAGGACATATGCCCCATGGCCAGTACAGATGCCTGAATGCTAACACAGGTAACAAAGTATGAGCTGAAAAACAGAAAGAGCCAGCCCTAAGGAATTTTTTCTCCTTACGGAAACTCACCCATCACAGATATCTCATCCCAGAGCAAGCCAGGGAGAGCTCCTCAGCGGTGTCCCTGCGTGACGGTCAGGGTCAGTGTACTAGTTGCTGTCAGCTTGGCTCAAGTGTAGTCTGGGAGGTGCCTGGAAGGATGTGGAACAGTAGGGGGAATAGTAGGGTCAGGGAAATTCCGTCTCCAAAGGAGGGAGATAGGGCTAAGAGGCAGCAGTTGGTAACCGTTTGCTTGGTATGAGCCAAGCACTGAATTTAATCCCCAGTACCGAATAAACCAGGCATGGTGGCACACAGCTGTAGTCTCAGCACCCGTAAAGTGACAGCAGGGCTGGAAGGGCAAGGTCATTGTTAGGTATGTAGTGGATCTGAGGCCAACCTGGGCTACAGGAGAGTCTACCTCAGATGAACGGAGGGAGCAGTGTACAGAAATGCAATGGAGCATCATGACAGGCATGGTGACAAAGCCCTGTCACTCCAGCACTTGGGAGAAGGAAACAAGACCACCAGGTTTAAAGTCATCCTCAACTACATAGGGAATTTGAGATCGGCAAGAGTGACCCTGTTAAGAAAGGAAGGAAGGAAAGAAGGAAGGAAGGAAGAAAGAAAGAAAGAAAGAAAGGGGGCTGGAGAGATGAATCTGAGGTTGAGAGCACTGGCTGCTCTTCCAGAGGTCCTGAGTTTAATTCCCAGAAACCACATGGTGTCTCACAACCATCTGTAATAAGATCCGGTGTGCTCTTCTGGTGGGCAGGGATACATGCAGACAGAACACTATATACAACCAACAAATAATCTTTTTATTAAAGAAAGAATCCCTAAGATGGACAGGATGTCACACCCCACCTTTCATTCCGACATGGAGGAGACTGAGAGTTGTAGGCTAGCCTGGATCACAAAGAATGATTGTGTCTTAAAACCAAAACAAAAATGGCTGAGGCTAAGGCAAAGACTTGCCTAGCACATCTGGAACACTGGATTTGAGTCCCAGCACCTCATAAACCAAGCATGAGCACATCTGTAATCTCAGGGCACTTGGGAGGTGGTGGCAGGCAGGCCAGAAATTCAAAGTAATTGCTTGAGGCCAGCCGGGGCTGAATGAAACCCTTCTCAGAAAAGGGTGGGGGTCACCGAGAGTGATGGCTCAGCATTTAGAGCATAGACTACCTTAGAGAGGACTTGAGTGTGGACTTCAGCTTTCCCGGCCTCCCACGGGCACACATTTACATAGATAAATACGCGTGCACATAAACCAAGAAATCTTTCAAAACAAAGAAAAGGATACGTCAGGCCATGGTGACACCACCTTTGACCCCAGTACTTGGGAGCCAGATCTCTGAGTTTGAGGCCAGCAGTATCTACAGAGTTCCAGACAGCCAGGATTACACAGAGAAATCCTATATTGAAAACAAAAACAACAAACAAAAAAAGAAAAGAAAGAAAGGACTACAGACTCCTCCCCCCCTGACTACAGAATCATGGGCAGGCAGGTAGGAAGCCTAGGGGTTGGACATTAGCTCAGACCAGGGAGAGACAGTTTGGACTAGGCACGGAATGACAGTGTCAAATAAAAAGCTCATGTCCACTGGGCAAGTGGATTACGCTCTACCCTCTTCCCGCCGCACCCCAGAGCCCAGTGGCTGCACATCTCCTATCCACCAGCAGGTGTCGCCCTATCACCAGCTGGACTCCATTTTCCTAAAGTAAAGCTATAATCTTCTCCAACCACTTAAAGTGCGGGATAATGACTGTTTATGCCAAGCATGGTGACTTTTCTGAATTTAGCCGCTTGGTGAAGGTTCGGAGTTCTGGCACAGTTCTTGGACTCAGTACAGGCAGCTGTCTTTGAAGCTACTGGCTAGCAGCTGTATGGGTGGCACGCCACATCGGGTCACGTCAATTTGGTCTGTGCATAGACATGATTTTTTACTACCATTTTACAAATGAGGAAATTGAGGCCAGAGAGATGAAACTTTGACTATGGTCATTATTTTTTGTTTGTTTGTTTTCTGAGACAGGGTTTCTCTGTGTAGCCATAGCTGTCCTGGAACTCGCTCAGTAGACCAGGCTGACCTGGAGCTCAGAGATCCACCTGCCACTGCCTCCAGAGTGCTGGGATTAAAGGCATGCACCACCACTGCCCAGCTCATGATCACTAATTATTAAGGAGGATGGAAGAACAGAAGGAAGAGGAAGGGAGGGGAAAGAGGGGGGAAGGAGGAAGGAGAGAGAAGAGGCAGGAACAGAGGAAGGGCAGAATGGAGGACCAGAAAGGGAGGAAAGGGGGAAGCAAGTCAATTTGTAGCCCTTCCCTTTCCCTTATGGCTCTCGGGGGGCTGGTAGTGTGCTGGGGTTCTTCAGGGAGGCATCCCAGAAGACCCTAACCCATAAGGCCCAGACTCCCACAAAGGCCGTTCCTAGTTTCCACCTGTGTCAGCTGCAACCAGGTTGCTCAGGTGCCTACTCCTTGGACTGCACCCGCCATCCTCAGAGATAAGGCTCTGTCCTCAGGCTTCAGTCCAGTAAACACAGCCCATGGAGCTCTTAAGACATCGGTGGTCTCAGGATAGTTCCTGGATGTAGGCAGATTTTTTTCTATCCCATCAGCCAGATCCCAAATAACCACACAGAGACTTCTTATTAATCATGAAATATTAATAGCTCATTGGTAGCTCAGGCTTATTACTAACTAGCTCTTACAACTTAAACTAACCCATCTCTATTCATTTGCGTGGGGCTTGTTTCCTCATCTCCTACATGACCTGCTTCCTCTGAGCCTGGCTGGCAACTCTGACTTCTTCCCAGTGTTCTCTCTGCCCCAAGAATCCTGCTAGCTATTGGCTCTTTAGCTTTTTATTAAGCCAATCCAAGCGACACATCTTCACAGTGTACAAAAAGATTATTTCACAGCACCTGGGTAAGAGGGATCAGGTCCTCTTTCAGAAGGGCACCCCAGAGATTCTTACTGAGCACTACATAGCAGCAGTTAAGATCCATTAAGTAAAAAGCTAATTCCTTCTGATTGAGGGGAATAAAATCTCTGGCCTGGATGGAGATCGAACGTTCTGAGCTACCTAAAACTTAAAGAAATTAATAAAGTTGAGCCAGTCAGCCTCTAGCCTGAGGGACCACCCCTGGCGTCTTAGTGAGGGGTTTTATTGCTGTGAAGAGACACCATGACCACGGCAGCTCTTATAAAGGAAACATTTAATTGAGGGTGGCTCGCTTACAGTTTCAGAGGTTCAGTCCATTATAAGGAAGGGGACATGGCTGGAGCTGAGACTGCTACATCTTGCAGGCAGCAGGAAGTCAACTTGCTGTCACACTGAAGCAAGTTTGAGGAAAAGAGACCTCAAAGCCCGCCCCCATAGTGACACACTTCCTCCAACAAGACCACACCTCCTAATAGTGTTTCTCCCTTGGGGGCCATTTTCTTTCAAACCACCACAGAGAGGAAAGGCTTTATTTCATCTTACAGTTTGTAGTCCATCATCCAGGGAGGGAAGAGCAGGAGGCCTCGGAGGGGTGCTGCTTACTGCCTTGTTCCCCTTGGCTTGCTCAGACTGTTTTTATTTTTTTTTAATTTTTTATTGATTTTTATTGAGCTCTACATTTTTCCCTGCTCCCCTCCCTGCCTCTGACCTCCCCTTCAACCCTCTCCCATGGTCCCCATGCTCCCAATTTACTCAGGAGATCTTGTCTTTTTCTACTTCCCATGTAGATTAGATCTATGTAAGTATCTCTTAGTGTCCTCATTGTTGTCTAGGTTCTCTGAGATTGTGATTTGTAGGCTGGTTTTCTTTGCTTTATGGTAAAAAATCACCTATGAGTGAGTACATGTGATAATTGTCTTTCTGTGTCTGGGTTACCTCACTCAAAATGATGTTTTCTAGCTCCGTCCATTTGCCTGCAAATTTCAAGCTGTCGTTATTTTTTGTTGTATAGTACTCCATTGTGTAAATGTACCCCATTTTTTTATCCATTCTTCAATCAAGGGGCATTTAGGTTGTTTCCAGGTTCTGGGTATGACAAACAAAGCTGCTCTGAACATAGTTGAGCACATGTCCTTGTGGCACGATTGAGCATCCTTTGGATATATACCCAAAAGTGGTATTGCTGGGTCTTGAGGAAAGTTGTTTCCTAATTTTCTGAGAAATCGCCACACTGACATCCAAAGGGGTTGTACCAGCTTGAACTTCCACCAGCAATGCAGGAGTGTTCCCTTTTCCCCACAACCTCTCCAGCATAAGTTGTCATCAGTGTTTTTGATCTTGGCCATTCTTACAGGTGTAAGATGGAGTCTCAGAGTTGTTTTGATTTGCATTTCTCTGATGACTAAGGATGTTGAACATTTCCTTAAGTGTCTTTCAGCCATTTTATAATTCCTCTTGTTGAGAGTTCTCTTTTAGGTCTGTACTCCATTTTTAAAATTGGGTTATTTGTTCTTTTGATGACCAGTTTCTTGAGATCTTTATATAATTTGGAGATCAGACCTCTGTCTGATGTGGGGTTAGTGAAGATCTTTTCCCATTCTGTAGGCTGTCATTTTGTCTTGTTGACTGTGTGTAGTATGAGGGCCTGGTTGGTTTCTGTCCTCCCACCAGGTCCCACAGTCATTAGGTCCCAAAGAATCATAGAGAAGGTCTACATAGGTTATAAAACTGATTGGCCCATTAGCTCAGGCTTCTTATTAGCTCTTGTAACTTATATTAACCCATTATCCTTATTTATGTTAGCCACATGGCTCAGTACCTTTCTCAGCGGGGCAGGTCACATCCTGCTTCTTCGGTGGTCCAGACAGGAGTGCCAAGGGAGCTTCCTGCTTCCCAGCATTCTCCTAGTCTCCTTGCTCTGCCTCTATTTCCTGTCTGGTTGTCCTACCTATACATCCTGGCTAATGGCCAATCAGCATTTATTTAAATCATGATTGACAGAATACAGACAATTCTCCTGCACCACTTCCCCCTCTTTTTTTTTTTAAACAAAGAAAAATATCCATAGTCCATTTTTTGGGAATGTGGGCATAGTATTCCAGACTACTTCCAGCTGGTTGGGGGCGCTGATAATCTTATGGGGGCCCAAAGAAAATTTAGAGTTATGATCAAGTCCTGACTGGAGTATCCTGTGAAGCTTGATCATCTCAGGCAGCAATCTTGAATCTTTTCTGGATGTAGAACTCAGACATCCGGGCCATCTGTTCCTACCGGAGATTTCTCAGGTGTTCTTCCTTGATCAAATCTGAGTTTTCTTAACTCAGAATGAATCCACAGCCTCTCATTTCTTTGGAAACAAAAGCAAAATCTCTTCTCCAAAGTTATATACCTTTTGACTTTAATTTTGAAGTCATGGTATTTTCAAAATACCTATCTTGGATTAATTCAGCAGCATTTATAAGCAAATATCTTTTAATAGCTGTTGGTCCTTCCTCAGCATTCAAACAATTCAAAGAGAGCATAATAACATACAGTATCCAGATTCTCTGTGTGTTTTCCATCTTTACGTGGCTTTATTTTAAACTCTATTTCTTTTATTTTTAATTTTTGGCTTTTTGAGACAGGTTCTCTGTATATCTTTGTCCTGGAATTCCCTCTGTAGACCAGGCTATCCTTGAACTCACAGACATCCGCCTGTCCGTGTGCTGCCACGCCTTGAACTCACAGAGATCTGTCTGCCTCTGCCTCCCAAGTGTTGGGATTAAAGGTGTGTACTCCCACACCCAATTACTCTTTCTTCTTTTTCTTAAGAACTTTAACCTTTAGCCTGCATATATTTTTAACACACTGTAAACCATTTAGAGTTTTTTTTTTTGAATCTCTTTTTATTGTATATCTCTCTTTTTCTGACTACATGAGTCTTTAATTTACCAAGCTATATGGTAGGATAAAAGCCGTGGCTTTGACGGCTGGATCCAGCCCATTCCTTAGCTTTCTGCATTCCAGCCTCACGGTGGAGGTACTGGCTGTAGCCACGTTTATCACCACAACTCTATGGCGTTTCAATGCTGCAAGCAAGCTGCAGCATTCTGCTCACAGACCACATTCAAATGTTCCCTGGCTGGTCCGCCTGCCTGAAAGAGTCAGAGTTTGCCCTGGCAGGACGGCCCAGAAAGCTGGCATTTTAAAACACCGCAGCTTTTTTCCTGCTACAGCTGAAAACCGAAAAGCATGCGGTCAGCTTTTCATCAACACCATTTAAGTGTTTCTTGGCAGGACCTCTTAAAAGAGTTGCAAGGCTTTGCAGCTAAAGCTGAGTCAGGAAGCCTCTCTTAAATGAGAGTGCTTGCTTGCCTCTAGCAAGCAGAGCAGACCCGAGAAATTGCTGCTACCAAGAAAACATGCTTTATTCTTTCCCAAGCTTTCTCAGGCTTTCTGTGGATGTAGTTATCCACGTGGGCGCCATTCTGTAACATGAGGGGCCTGCTTGTTGGGGTTTATGTCCCGCCCGGTCGCCCAGCTGTTTAGTCCCAGAGAGAATCACACAGAGGTCTCCAGAAGATTATAAACTGATTGACCCATTAGCTCAGGCCTCCTATTAGCTCTTTTAGCTTATATTAACCCATTATCCCTATCTATGTTAGCCACATGGCTCAGTACCTTTTTCTGTGGGGCAGGTCACATCCTGCTTCTCTGGTGGTCCAGACAGGAGTGCCAAGGGAGCTTCCTGCTTCCCAGCATTCTCCTATTCTCCTTGCTCTGCCTCTACTTCCTGTCTGGTTGCCCCACCTATACATCCTGGCTAATGGCCAATCAGCATTTATTTAAATCATGATTGACAGAATACAGACAATTCTCCTGCACCAACTGTGTCCTTTGCTTTACAGAAGCTTTTCAGTTTCAGGAGGCCCCATTTATTAATTGTTTCTCTCAATGTCTGCGCTACTAGGGTTATATTTAGGAAGTGGTCTCCTGTGCCAAAGTGTTCAAGTGTACTTCCCTCTTTCTCTTCTATGAGGTCCAGTGTGGTTGGCTTTATATTGAAGTCTTTGATTGATTTGGACTTGAGTTTTGTGCATGGTGATAGATATGGATCTATTTTCATTCTTCTACATGTTGATATCCAGTTATGACAGCTTTTTTAAATATGCTTTTTTTCCATTTGATATTTTTTGCTTCTTTGTCAAAAATCAGGTGTTCGAAGGTATGTGGATTAATATCCGGGTCTTTGATTTGGTTCCATTGGTCCTCCTGTCTGTTTTTATGCCAATACCAGGCTGTTTTCACTACTATAGCTCTATAGTAGAGTTTGAAGTCAGGGATTGTGATGCCTCCAGAAGTTCTTTTATTGTATAGGATTGTTTTGGTTATCCTGGGTTTTTTGCTTTTCCATATGAAGTTGAGTACCATTCCTTCAAGGTCTGTGAAGAATTTTGCTGGGATTTTGCTGGGCATTGCATTGAATCTGTAGATTGCTTTTGGTAAGATTGCCATTTTTACTACATTAATTCTACCTACCCAAGAGCATGGGAGATCTTTCCACTTTCTGGTGTCTTCTTCAATTTCTTTTTCAAAGATTTAAAGTTCTTGTCAGAGTGCTTTCTTTTTAAAAAAAAAATGATTTATTTATTTTTGCTTTCTGTGCATTGGTATTTTTGCGAGGGTGTCAGGTCCCCTGGAGGTAGAGTTATGGGCAGTTGTAAGTTGCCATGTGGGTGCTAGGAAGAGAACCCAGGTCCTCTGGAAGAATCTCCAGTGCTCTTAACCGCTGAGCCATCTCTCCAGCCCCGAGACTGCTTTCTTATAGCACCCAGGATCACCAGCCCAAGCGTGGCAATGTCAACAGTTAGCTGGGTCCTCCCGTATCAATAACCAATTAAGAAAAGGCACCGCAGACTTGGCTACAAGTCAATGAGGTTCTGAAGTTCCTTTCCTAGCTTGTGTCAAGTTGATAAAACTAACCAGTGCTCCTAGGAAGCTGGTCTCAAGTTAAACCACGCTAAACAGACAGGCAGAATATTTATCCCTTCAATGAGAGGATGTCCTTATCCTTAGCATTCCTGACTCTAGTGCAGCCCCTGTGACCACGATGAGGTTGCCTAAAACCTGACTCAGCAAGGTCCAGCTTTAGCTTCTTGGGTTTTTCTCTCCCTCCCCTTGCCCTGGGTACACAGGGCTTCCTCAGTCTGTCTCTAAACCTGTGGGTCGCGACCCCAGGGGAGGGTCAAACAACCCTCTCCCAGAGGTCGCCTAACACTATCAGAAAACACAGACATTTACATTACGATTTATAACAGTAGCAAAATTTAGTTACGAAGTAGCAACAGAAATAATGTCAGGGTTGGGAGTCGCCACAATATAAGAAACCTATTGAAGGGTCGCAGCCTTTAGGAAGGCTGAGAACCACTGCTTTAGAGCTCCCCTCCACGTGCTGAGGTGGCCGACCTCCAGGATGGCTTAGGTGATCTGCCACCAGGGTTTTGTTTTGTTTTGCTGCTCTTCGTTCTCCTCCTACTGAGATCGGCAGCTGCCTGCCCTGGGGTTTTTCTTCTAATACAATTGCCCTCTGTGCATAAACTCTGGCTTTGCTTGGTCTTCAAACCTTTCCTGCCCTTGAGTTCTTTAGCTGTTGGAGTGGAGAGACCCGTTCTTGCACACTTTCGATGGTTTCAGTCTCACCAACGGCCCCAGGCAAGGACCTGCTTTCTGTTTGCGATTGAAAGAACTAAGGTGTTCAAGGGCTTCCTACCTCCACCCTAGAGCTGGGAAGGCATCTTCTCAGAGGGGTGGGGGGGAGGTGCAGGGGTTAAGCTCCACCCCACCCCCCCAGTGGTTTTTTCCTGGAGCAAAGGACCAGCCCTAGTACAAGTCCTGCTGTGCTAGGGACAGTGTGGTTACCCTAGGCATAGAGAGGTTAAGCTACGTGCAAAATGACACATTGCTCAGAGCCACGATTTGGCCCGGAGGTGATCTGCCTCCAGGGCCCACAAGGGTTCCTCCACTCCTTGCTGTGGCTCCTTTGATCTCTTCTGTGCCAGGTCTAGGAGCAAAGGAGGACAGACTGGGAGGCAAGTAGAGAGCACACAAGGGGCACTGGTCTGAGAGAAGAGAGCGGGACTACGGTGGGAGTTCAAGGAGCCCACATTTATTACTGAACTACGTGAATGCTCTTGCTGTGCGACTCTGGGTGAGGTCCCAGACCTCTCTGAGTCTGGAGCTCACCATTGTAAGAAGACTTTGGACTGAATCCGTGAGGCTTAGCCTGACCACACCAATGGATGGGCCGACTTCCCAGCTCCAGGCACGTGCTATTTGCATGGTTCAATCACCGCTGAAGTCAGTCTTGAAGGAGGTGCGCACAACTCAGGCTTGGGACTCTGTAATTTTGTTGTTGTTGTTGTTTTGTTTTAGACAGGCTCTAATCCAGCCCAGATTAGCTCTAATCTAATCTAATCTAATCTAATCTAATCTAATCTAAGGCTAGCCTCAAACTGTGTAGCCAAGGATAATCTTGAACTTCTGATCCACCTGTAATGGGTCCCAGAGCTCTAGAATTTCAGACATAAACCTCCAGACTCCAGAATTTGCCAGGCAGGCACTCTATCAAGTAACACCCAGTCAGGACCCTGCTTTTGAGACTAAACTCTTGGGTCTGTGGCTGTGGAAGGAAGGAGACTTTGAAACTGGAAGTTTGTGGAGCCCTCATTCCCTGATACCTGGGGCAACACCTGGCTTGGCCTCTCAGGAGGCTCTGGTCTCTGAGGGCTACATCTTTTCATCCTCTCATGGTCGATACACAGGCATTTTCCCAAACTAACAAGCTGTAGGAATCCTTCTCTCCTTACAGACTCTGCAGAAGTAGGGGCTTCCATGTCTGGGGGAGAGGGAGCCTGCTGATCTGGGCTGACCCAGCAGAGAGTTATCCTGAGTCCCAGGCAAAGATTCAAATCCCAGAGATGACACTTCCAAACTGGACAACTTTGGATCACTTGGCTTGACCTCTCTGAACCTCCACATCCATCTGTGCCAGACGACAATAGCATCCTGCTCATAGGATTTTTGGGGTTCTTAGCACATACTGGGGACTCAGTGGATGGGGCTCTCAGAATTACGCTCCACCAGTGGGGGCAGGTTGCCGGGCCTGCAGCCAAGCCTATATTTAGTCTAGAAAGGGTGGGCCAGCGTGGTGCCCCAGCAGGCAGAGCTGAGGAGAGAGACTCCTGGATGGCCGCCCCCACATGCCCGCCCTCCCGGTCAGCCGGGTCACCTTGGCTCAGCCCAGGGCTCCCTTAGACCAGAAGGACCTGGTTTCCAGCGGCAGGAAGCTGCCTGTGCAGGCGCTGCGACCTGTGATGGGAGACAGGCACCCACCCCACCCCACCCCCACCCACCGCTGGGGACAGTCCCCTTTCCAGTGCTGATTTTCCCGCTGGCTGCTGTGGTCTTCTCGCCAAGGTGAACCTGACCTCGGGTCGGGGGCGAATGGGGAAGGCTGTCAGTCCCGCCCCACGCCCCAGCCCCGCGCCGATGAGTGTTGGGGCTGCAAATAGCCCAGCGGAATCCGTGACTCACGAGGCTGGAAATACTGCACCCCCACCTCCCCTCCCTGCTCGACCGCGGTCGCCAGCGGAGCTGCTCTGGGGAGCAGAGTAGGCTACTCTGATTTCAGCAGGAGCGAGGAGACCCTTCCCCCATTCCCACTCCACTCCTCCCCCACTCCCACCCCACCTCCGCCCGCCCGCACCCAGAACACTCCAGGCTTACAGCTATCCAGCACCTCTCCCTGCGGTTGACCCTACCCCAGTTGGTTGTGTCTTCGGAGCTGTGTGACCTTAGGCCTACCACTTAGCTTCTCTGGGCCTCAGAGGCCCCATCGAGGGGAGGGACTTCGAGAAGGGACGTTGTGGCCCTTGGCTTGGGACAGCATCGAATGCAGTGCTGGTACAGAGTCCAGCTCAGACATTCCTCTTGAACTACAGAATGAATACAAAAGGAAGGGCAGGCAGCAGGGAGACAGGGTGCTGTAAGCCCTTCTGTAGAATAACGCCGGATTTCTGCAGGCAGGTCTGGGGAGACGGGAGGTCAAAGGTTCCTCACATTTCCGGCCTTAAGTTTCTTTCCCCAGTCCCGAAGTCCTCCCCACTCACTCAGTCTCCTCTCTCAGGCAGAACTCCAGGTGGGGTCTCCACATGTCTCTCATACTGTCCTTTTATTGTGTATAGGTTGTAGAGACCAGATTCCCGTGAACCCCAACCCTCCCTGTCCCCAGGGTTCCAAGATAGCAGGAGCCAGAGGCCCCAAGGACCCCAGCTAACTGAGAGCTTCCCCCTCTCACACTTGCTTCTACCATGGGAGACTGAGACAGAGCCAGGGTCAGAGCCCTGGCCACCCCCGCCCTCCCAATCCCCCCCACCACACACACAAGGGTCTTTGTGTCCTGGACTTGGAGGGCAGAAGGGATCTGGGTTGGGGCTCTTCCTGTGACCACCCTGTGCAGTGGACATGTGAAGGAGTCAAGGGAACGCTCCCCAGGGCACAGAGGTGAGGGGCTGAGGGCAGCTGAGGCAGTGCTGGGTTCAGAGCCAACCTTCAGCAGCAAAACGGAGCATCCAACTGGCTCAGAGACGCTAAGTCCCCATTGATGAAAATAGAGATGCTAAATCTGATTTAGGGCCCTTGGAACTGGGCTTGAACCAAAGGGAATGAGTGTTTCAGGACTAGGACAATGGCCTGTGGGGGGGGGGGTAGACTGGCGGATTAGCAAATCCTGGGGCTGCTCTCTGACCCTCTCTGCAGGGGAAGCCGCCCAGAAGCCTAGGGCTCTACAAAGAAGGAGGAGACTCAGTCTTGCCTAAGGCACCGGCAGCTGGAGATTGGAGGCCACCTGGGTGCAGGGGGCCTTGCCTGGCACAAGGGGCTGAGGGAGGCCCAGCCTGACAGGTAGCCCTGGGTTTGTGGCTTGGAGAGTTGCAGCCCTGGGGAGGTGGCTGTCATAGCTATCTCTCTGGCTTGTCTGAGGCAGTCCACCTAGGCCAGCAGCACCGCTTGCGGCCAACTCTTACATTCCACTTGCCAGGAGGGTCCCTGGTCCCCTGCCCCGCAGAGATGCCATTGATATCTCTCTGTCCTCTGATCATTTGCTCAGAGGCTCAGTCCCCATCTTTCTCCCAAAGCCCATACTTCAACACCTCTATTTGTGAACTAAGATAGGGAGATCCTATCTGGGTGAGGGTCATGGGGTTGCCCCGGATGGAGAGGAGGGCCCTAGTTTGTGGGGGAGGGAGTGACCCACCTGGGGCCTAAGAGTGTGTGGGGTGACTGGAGCCTAGGCTGAGATGTTCTGGGGGCCGTTGTCAGGAGTCAGGATGACCTCAGCAGCAGGCCGGTTGAGGAGGAGATGGGGGGAAGGCAGGGGTGGGGAGACCCTCAGATCTTTATCTCCGTCCGGAAGGTCTGCTGGACGTGCTCTGTGCGTGGGTGACGCCGTGCCCGGATGGTGAGGCTGCCATCCTCTCGGAGGGCCGAGGTCACCGATGTCGGGTCCACATCCTCTGGTAGCTGGCACTTGTGAGCGAAGGTGTTCACGACTGTGCCGTCAGCCGCCAGCTGGGGAAGGGGTGACAGGTCAGGAGTGACCGCCCCAGCTCTTGTCCCATCCTGGGTCCTGGTCATGCCCAAATCAAGCCAGAGCCTCCTCTTTGCTCTCTGTCCCCAGTTACCCGACTGCTCTCAGGTGTGGAAGAGCTGGCCAGGGGTGTGGGGTGGCCAGAAGCCAAGGGCTCTGCAGAGGAGCCCCAGAGGTCCCGGGGGAACTAGGTGTAGAATGGGGTTAGGTGGGGCTCCATAAGGGCTGAGCTTCCACAGAAGTAGCTGGAAGACTGGGACTCTTGAGCCGTGGTGGGTAATGACACAACTGTGCCCTCTGGATCCCTAGACACCCTGCGTGTCCACCACCAGGGCCACCACCCTCCCCTGCAGCCCGGCTAGCACATAGTGTCCAGCAGCGTCGGCTGGCTGAGTCACCCCTGGGACGTGGGGCTGGCACGTGCAGCCAGTGGCCCACAGTCCTCAAACCTCTGGCAGGGCTTCCTAGTGTCCAGCCTGAATTAGGGGAGCTAGCCAGGCTTTGGGGGTCCAGGAGGCCTTGGCAAATATCCTCCAAGAATCAGCATGGCCCTAGGGACTGGGGCAGCTACTATCTGTGCTGGCCATGCCTTCTCTGATGAGCTGGCTGCTCTGAAACTCCGGGTAAAGTATGTGGGGTCCAAGGTGGGTGTGGCTCTGAGCTTCATGGCTTCCTCTCAGCCTCGGGCCCAGTGTGGGGATACCAAAACAGAACCCACGCTTCTGGCTCTGGGATGAAAGAGGGGTGAGGGTGTGACGTGAGTGGACTGTGCTGCCCAGGTGGGCTCAGTCATTGCCACCTTCCTCTCCCTTCTGCCAAGGAGCTGTCCTTACTCCACCATGGTCTCCCTCACCCACTCATGTCTCAACCACTCCGGTTCCCTTCTGCCCACATCCCAAGATCCCTCTCTTATCTCTGGAAGCTCCCAGGTGCCATGACATGGGCTCCTGAAGACAGGTTCTGTGAACCTTAGGTTGGAGAGGGACATGCAGGTCCCTATGGAGCCCACTGGGAACAGACTGAAGTTTGCCCTCGATGAGTACAGACAGGGAAGGAACATGGGTCAGGGTATGAAGTCTTAAAAGATAGGTGCCAGTAGGGGACATAGAACCAGCTAGACTAGGCAGAGTCC
Source organism: Ondatra zibethicus (assembly GCA_004026605.1). Lineage (NCBI taxonomy): Eukaryota > Metazoa > Chordata > Mammalia > Rodentia > Cricetidae > Ondatra > Ondatra zibethicus. Next base: position 63,212 of record PVIU01000759.1, on the reverse strand, counting down.
AGGGGAAGGCGGGACTCTGGGGTGGAGCAGGGTCCAGACTCACCTTCTCAGCTCGCACCTCGATGTGGTTGTTGGAGGTGGTGACAATAATATCTTCAGGGGAAAAGTCTCTCATGTCCACAGTAAACTCGTAGGCATCCCCGAGGGTCTTGATGTTGCCTTGGCCCCCAGGACGGGCTGTGGGCAGAGCTGCTATAAGCTGGGCATCCAGCAAGCCCTGAACCACAAACCTGGGCCTCCATTCTTCTCTTGGGGAAATGAGTGGTTCTCCCAGGCATCAGCTCCTCTCCTCACTCTTGCAACTTACCTTGTCGGTGGGGGGGGGAGACTGGGGGGGTGAGCCTCACCCTGTTCAACATGTAATCTATGCATGCAAGTCCCTCCTTTAGCAATTTTCTCCAGACCTAGAAGCTCTGAGGGGCCAGCCACCCCTCAACCCCAGCCAGCCCTCCAGGGTTCCCATTAGGACATGGACCATGTGAGACTACTGGATTCATATCTCACCATCGTCCCCAGGAGGTCCACCTGTATCATGGACAGATCTGTCTTAGTGGCCAGGTCTGTCTTGGCAGCCACACGTGGCTGGAACCCATGCAGCACCTATTCCTGGCAGATGAGTGGCCATGGCCCGCTCAGCGATGCCACGGAGCAGACCTTCCCACCTGTGTCTCTCCCCTCCCCGAACTTGCCTGGGAAGGCCAGGGTCTCCGAGTGGGGCCGCATGAAACTGCCAAAATCCTCAGAAAACATGCTCAAAGCCTTTTCCATGGGTGGGTCCTGGGCTGGGAGGGCTCGGGAGGCCGAAGAAGAAGAGGAGGAAGAGGAGGAGGAAGAATGGAAGCTTCTCTCCGCTCTGAAGGCGGAGGAGGTCCGGTGGCTCATCCACAGGCAGCAGGGACCCTGTCTAGGCAGGGGCTGGGCTGGAGAAGTGTGTGGGTGCAGGCCTCCAGGGAAGCATGCCGGGGCCCAGATTGCCAGCGCTTTATAAGGCCCGGCCGTCCCTGGGCTCAAGGCCAGCCCCTTGTCTGCTGGCTAAATTTAGGCCTCTTCATGGCCCAGAGGGGCCTGGAAATCTTCTTGGGAGAAACGGCCCTGCTGACAACCTGACACACAAGGGCCGGGTTGGAGGGCTGAGCTCATCGCCTGGCACTCCAAGACCAGAGCTCCAGCCCCAAGGGCCTCTGTAGCCACCAGGACAGGGGGTGAGTCCTGCCCTGTGCCTGCCCCAGGACTTTGTGGTTTGCTGTTTCCCTCCCTAGCCAGGGACCTGACTCTCCTCTTAGACTGATTCTCAGGGCCTGTGCCTCCGTTATCTGACTCCTGAGGAGAGGGCGCGTGCAAGAGCCTTGCTGGACTGTTTGTGGGATGCCAGCAGCTCCAGGATCAGCTATATCTTCAGAAAGGTTGAGATATCCAGGGATGGGAGTCGGAGTGCATAGATAACCCCTGTCAACTCCCACAGGGACCCCGATTCTATGTCGTTCCCCCCCATCCCCGCTCTCAGAACCTTTAGCAGCAGCATAGAAGAAAGCGGGCAGCTGGAGGTGGGGCTGGGGCATTGGGCCCAGCTTCAGGGAAGGGGCAGATAGTTTGACAATTATCCTTAAAGATCTACGAGTCTAGGTTGTTGGCAAGAGTCTGCTCCATCTCGGACTCAGAGGAGTTGTCTGCCCGGGATTGTGGTCATAGGAGATCACATCCAGGTAAAGGAGCACGCTGGTGGCTCGCAGGGTGTCTCTGGGCACTGCTGTCCCTCCCCAACAAAGCCTCTAGACAAGGAAAACGAGCCTCCCAGGAAGGGAAGGGCTGGGTCTGAGCACGTCAGAATGGCTGGGATTCCACCCCAGATGTGCCTGACCCTTGTGTCCAAGAAGGCCCCTTTCTTTTCACTGACTGTCGAGTAGAACCCCAGACTGCATGACGCTGGGCACAGGACAGAAGCCAGGGGAGGCACTTTCCGGAGGCAGGTGGTCCATCAGTCCATCAAGCAGTTTTGGAACACAAGTCTTGCCCTTTCTTCCCGTATAATCACCCCATTCCTCGCTTCCATGGAAGCTTCTAGTTGCTCCGGACTTCACAGGTCTCCTTCTGTCCAGAGTCCCCAGCACCTGCAGTGTGACATAGTCTTCATGAGTTCTGAGCCTTCACTTGGTACCCCTCATCCCTGCTCCTGGGGCAGGATCTCCTGTCACCACCACCCCCCATTCACCCAGGAGTTCCTAAAGATGAGGAGTGCGCCTCTTGTCTCTGGGTTCACAGAGCCAAGACTGGAGCTGCATCCCTGCTAATACAGACAGTCAGGACAGGGCAGGGCAGAGCTGGGGGTCAGAGTGATGGCTGGAGCTACCGGGATCTGTCACCCCCTGACATCCCCTGGAACTGGGAATTACTCATGCCGGGGCTTAGAGCTGAACCGGGGTCCTCCGTGTTGGCTATCCTGGCTGAAGTGAGGCTGGCAGGGCTTCATTCAGGGGGTCACCCGGACTGAGGTGAGATGGAAAGAGGTGGGGTCGGGTGGGGGCCCCCCAGAGCAGCCTGCCAGGGAAACAAGAGCCAACAGCTAAAAGCAGACACGCTGTCACTGTCACGGTGCTGAGGGCCTGAGTCACTGCTGCTGGGTGTCAGCTCTCTCTACCCCCACACCCGCCCACCATTCCACATCCCTGAAGAGTCATCTACATAAATACTGAGTCCTCTGGCTTCAGTGGCCAGGCGGGACCTCAAAAGGTCACTGAGGTCATTCTCTGACACCAGGCATGCTTCTGTCAGATCACAGGAACAGGAGCTTCAGAGATGATCCAGGTCATCACTGGGTGTGGTGGCATATGCCTGTCATCCCAGGAGAATCAGGAGTTCAAGGCTAGTCTCGGCTTCATAGGAAGTTGGAGGTCATTACAAAAACATTGGCCCTAAAGGGCCTCTCCAAAGTCCAGGGAACATCACGGGAGAGGGGATGGAAGGACAGTGACAGTGGAAGGATGGGGAGGGAGGCATGGGTGGGGTGCTGTCACCTGTCGACCTTGCAAACACCAGCACAGAGCGGCTTTGTCTGTCTACCTGGGGCCTGGGGGAAAAGAGGGACATTCAGAACAGTGGGGGGTGAGTTAGGAGGAAGGGAGTCACTGAGTGACAGTGTGGCAAGAGGGGACCATAGGGTGGGGTGAGGGAGATCCGAGTGCAGAGCACACAGGTATGAGACTGTCAGAAAACAAGAACCCCAAGGGCTGGAGAAATGGCTCAGCAGTTAAGAGCACTGGCTGCCCTTCCAGAGGACCAGGGTTCGGTTCCCAGCCACGTGGTGTCTTACAACCCTCTGTTACTCCAGCTCCAGAGGATCTGGCTCCCACGAGGAGCAGCAGACATGTATGTGGCGCACAGACATACAGGGGGGCAAACACTTATACACATAGAATAATAAAGTGTATGTTTTTCAAAAGCCAAGAACTCCAAAAAGGATGATGGTCCAGTCTCTTGAATTTGGGGCATCTTCCTCCCGGGAGCATTTTCACAAATACAAGTGCTCCCCACGTTTCTGATTTGGGAAGCTGGAGAGATGGCTCAGCCTATTGCTTTTGCAGAGGACCTAAGTTTGGTTCCCAGCACCCACAGCAAGCAGCTCATCAACCATCTGTAACTTCAGCTCCAGGGGATGTAGCACCCACTTCTGACCATGGTGGGCGCCATACTTCTGCAGACACATAATTAAAAATAAAATAAAACTTTTACATTTTTATTAGATTTATTCATTTTAAAATTTTATGTGTGTTTTGTCTGCATGTATCCATGTGCACCATGTGAATGCTTTGTGCTCATGGAAGCCAGAAGAGGCTGTTGCATCCCCTGGAACTGGGATATGGATGATTGTGAATTATCCATGTGGGGACTGGGAGTCGAACCAGGGTCTTCTGCAAGAACAAATGCTCTTAACTGCTGAACCATCTCTCTGGCCCCAAATAAACCTGATTTAATAATAAAATAATATATCAATCAAATGATTGTGATGTGGGGTTCTGAGGACCAGGAATTCTTCCCCCTCAGCTCCTGCACAGCCAGCATGAAGGCCAGAGTAAGAATCCATTCACGGGGGCTGGAGAGATGGCTCAGTGCTTAAGAGCACTGACTGCTCTTCCAGAAGACCCGGGTTCAATTCCCAGCACCCACATGACAGTTCACAACTGTCTGAAGATCCAGTTGCAGGGGATATGACACCTTCAAACCAATGCACATAAAATAAAGTTAAATAAACCCTAAAGAATCCATTCACAGAATGCCTCCTGGGGGGATGTTTGGATCCATGGAAGGCAAGCAGACCCATGCTGCAAGGCCCATAGGACAGAAGTGACCGAGGCTCTGGTCAAGGAAGGACTTGAACAGCAGGTCTGCTCTGGCTTCAGACCCTGCTCTAACAGGACAGCTGCCTCTGCTCCTCAGGCACCTAAGACAGAGGAGAAGGAGCTCGTGGGTGGGGGAGACTGGCAGGTAGGGCTAGCGCATTTGGGAGGGACTTACCCTGAGCACCGGAACCCCTGATATCTGTGTCTCCGCTTCCTGGTGCTCCCAGAGGGGTGTGGACATGTGAGGCCAGTTACAGCACCAGTGCCAGCTAGCTGCCAAGACCAGAGGCATGTTTGGGTTGTCAACAGAACAGCTAACCATCTGCTGACAGTTGGGTAGTTGGGGGGGGTGGCCCTGGCTGTACAGAACAGCTGGTTCCTGCTCACTCTACATCAAAAAAACAAAACAAAAACAAAAACAAAATCCCTGCTCCTGTTTTGAAGTAACTAGGGTTAAAAGTTGTTAAGAATCTTGGATTTTGCTGGACAGTGGTGGCGCACACCTTTAATCCCAGCATTCAGGAGGCAGAGGCAGGCGGATCTCCTTGAGTTTGAGGCCAACCTGGTCTACAAGAGCTAGTTCCAGGATAGGCTCCAAAGCAATACAAAGAAACCCTGTCTCCAAAACAAACAAACAAACAAAAGTCTTGGATTTTAATCTGTCACTGGAGGGACATAATCTTTGGAGTGGTGACAGAGGTGACAAGGGGAGAGAAGGCAAATCACCCCTTGCCTAGATTTTCTTTTCTCTTCCTCCTCTTCATCTCCTCCTATTCCCTGACAGCATCTCATGTAGCCCAGGTCTCACTCCAATTTGCTATGTAGAGGAAGACAACCATGAGCTTCTGATCCTCCTGCCTCTAAGCTCCCAAGACCTGGGATTGCAGACATGTGCACCACACTGGGCTTACCAGGTACTAGAAACCGAACTCAGGGTCTCATGCATGCTGGGCAGGTACTCTGCTACCTGAGCTGCTTCGACAGCCCCCAAATCTTCTAAGAGTAGCCCCAGGCACAAACTCTTTATATTGTGTCCAGTTTCTTGGGAGCTTGGAGATGGGACAGACAGTCTGAGCCCAAGTTCAACCTCTGCTTTGTGACCATTGGTGAGCAACTGCATTTCTCTGGCCTTTCATCAAGCACTGCAAAATGGTGTCATTACTTCAACTTACAAGGTAGGGAGCCACACCCATAGCAGTGCTGTCAGCACACACACAGGCATACACACGCACAAACTCATGTGTACACATATACCCACCCACAGATGCATGCACACATATATATACACATGCACACACATACACGTGTACACATATGCACACGTACACACATATTCACACACACAAAGATACACACATGCGCACACACACACACTCACTCATATGTACACATACGCACACCTACAGATGCATGCACACACATATACACACATGCACACACATACACGTGTGCACATATGTACATGTACACACATTTTCGCACACACACTTCTTTTCCATCTCCTCATGCTTTTCTCAGAGGGCCCTGCCACAGCCATAGGGGCAGTTTTCTGAGATTCAGGGGCTAGTTGAAAAGTTCATTCATTTCCTTGCCTCGTGGTCTCCAGCCCTCCCGGTTCACCACTCTTGCCTTCCTTCCCACCCCTGAACAAGATGGGACTGTCAAAGCGAACCCCCAGAACAGTGTGCCTGCACAGGTGTCAGGCAAACCTTCTGGCCCTCAACCTCTGGGCTCTTTGAGGTGGTGGCACTGGGTGCGTGCCTCTACTTCAGCGGGCCGCTGTGATCTCGGACAAGAAGCCACAGTTCTGCAATGCCATTATGGGCCATTTCCTTGGATTTGGGGAGAACTCAGTCCTTTGGGGCAGTTCTGAGCATTGTGGGACTAGCCACAGTGACCCCGTGGCTCTGTGCCCATGTGCCTTCTGCTTCACCTCTTCCCTCTCCCCCCATTATACTTTGAAGCCCCTTTCTGTGTCCAGCTGAGAGTTCAGACCCTGAGGCTCAGCCACAGCAGAGGACTCTCACTATCCTGCATGGTCCAAGGCTGCTGTTCCCAGGCCCAGACCCCAGGAGGCCCCAGGGACCACAGCAAGAGCCTAGCTCTCTAGCTGAGGAAATCCACCCCTCCCGACTCCTCAGTAGCTTCCTGGTCAGTCAGTCTGGTGAGTTCTGACCAGTTTCTCAAGGACATTCTTAATGGCTTCCTTAACCCCAGGAGGGGAGGGAGGAGAGAGTGTTGATTGGCGGAGGCACACGGTCCAGGTGCACAGGTGCTGCAAACAAAGAGGCTGTGTCGGAGGGCCTTCAGCAGGACACTCTGGCAGGTGAGGGACAGCTGGGTGCTAAGTGGGGCACGGGCTTGGACAGCACCTGCCAGGGCCAGTGCAGACATAGAGAGGGAGGGTGTGGGACCTGGAGGTGTTTGCCTTCAAGGATCTCCTTCAGGACTTGGGGTCTTCTGGCCTCCAGAGGATGGCTATAGGGCATCACAGCTGCCCTTGGGGACAGGCTATCCCTGGGCAAAATGACCGCTCTGAGTAGTAGAAATAGCCTAGTGTCTCAGGGGGTAGTAGTGGGAGTTAAAACAGGGAATTGGTTCTGATTAGGACTTCTGGGCGTGAAAGGACCCTATAAAATGAGCACCTTGCATATAAGGCAGAACCCTCCAGATAAGACATACACACAAAATCCCTATGGGTCATGTGGGAGCATGCGCATGCACAATACACACGTTTTTCCCTCGTATTTAAGAATCAGAGTACATTGGAATATTCTAGAAGTGAGGCACAGGTGCACAGTGGCTCACCAAGCAACTGTCTACCTGTCATCAGAGAAAGAATGGAAGAACTGGTAGGTCTCCGTGAGGGCTCCTCTGGGAAGCCAGTGACTCTCCAAGAGCTGTGGAGTCCGTGTCCACGCGTCCGCAGAAGCATCCATGGTAAGAACTGGGTCCTCTCCCCCTCGGAGTCCACACAGAACCACACTCACCCTAGGCCCAAGAGCATCCTCCCTGCTTCTGTTTGCTCCCAGATGACACGTGCAATCTCTTGGGTGGCAAGGGGGGAGGGTCTGCATGTTCACCTTGCACCTGTCTGTGTAGCCAGAGGACAGAAAAAGCAGAGACCCCAGAAAGAACACAGGTCTAGGCGCTGGTGGCCACAGCTAGAGGGGGTGAGCTTCGAGGTGGCGCTGGCAGCTGGTGCCTGGGGATGCAGCTGGGCACCCCCTCTGCCGTGCCCTCTGGGATGCAGCTGGGCACCCCTCTCTGCTGTGCCCTCTGGGATGCAGACCCTACGCAAACACTGACTAGAGCGGCAATGTCAGGTTTTTCCAATCCCGCTGCTCCCTTTACCGTTCCTCCAGGTCGTGGGAGGAGATGGGGCGGGAGAGGCCAAGGGCCTTCTGTAGGATACAGGCGTGGCACTCACACCACACACACTTGCCATAAATCATGCTGGATCCTCCTGGGAGGTAGAGTCCATCTTCATCATTTGGACTTTGGCCCTGGGATTCCTACCCTGTCTTGCCTGGTCCTTCCTGCCCAGAGCCTGAGCGGCTCCCGGGGAAGGAGCTGTGACCCCAGTGTCCTGCCCAGGGGCCCTGGAGTGGCTGAAAGAGCGGCTGTTCCGTGTGGGCGAGGACTGGTACTTCCTGATGGCCCTCGGGGTGCTCATGGCTCTGATCAGCTATGCCATGAACATCGCTATCAGGAGCGTGGTCAGAGGTAAGACCTCCCCAGCATGCACGCCCCTGCAGAGCGATGGGATTCCTAGACATGCTTGGGATACCAGCTGGACCACTGGGGGCAGCAGGGGAGGCAAAAGGCTGTGAGTGACCAGGCCTGAAATTGAGCCTCACTTGGCTCTTGACTTGCTGTGTGTCTCTGGGCAGGTTCTGTGCCCTGCTGGGCCTCCATTATCTCAACTACACAGAGAGGGTAGAACCTCTCTAAACTGAGCATGGCCACCCCTATTCCTTCTCGCCCACCTTCCTCTCAGCTCAATGGCCCTTGACCCCAGGCACAGTTTTCTCCTCTACTTCTCATTGGGTGGCCTTGAGCCTTTTCCTAGACTGTAAGTGGGCACAAAAGTCTGACCCCTGCCCCAGAGCTGTAGAGGCTCTGGGGGGCTCTCTGACTGCTGGACATCTCCAGCGCACAAGTGGCTGTACAGAGAGATTGGGGACGGTCACCTGCTCCGGTATCTCTCCTGGACTGTGTACCCTGTGGCCCTCCTGTCCTTCTCCTCCGGCTTCTCACAGAGCATCACACCATCCTCTGGAGGTGAGTCATGGTCACTTGCTTTCTGCCCAACTCTGCCGTCCCCATGAGTCCCAATCTTTTCACATCTTGCTGAGGATGCAGGCTTAGAAAAGCCAGGCCACTTACCCAAAGTCACACAAGGAGAGGGACAGCAGGGGACCTGGTACATCACCCACTCTATGTGACTTCCCTGGGCTCCTCTGGGCCAAGAAGGAGGGTTAGTTCCCATTCAGGACTATAGCCAATGGCCAGATTCCCTAGGCCAGATTCCCTAGGACTCTGGAGCTACTTCCAACTACAGTCTGGGGGGGAGTCTTGAGAGTACATCCAACCCCCAATTTCTTCCTCTGGAAACTGTTATGAATCCTATTCATAGGGGGTATGAGGTTGTTTTTGTGACTTTTCCTGGGGAGACACAAGCATGTGCTCATCCCATATAGAGGCCCAACAACAGACAAAAGCAATGAATCCATATTAAGCAAACCATGAATTGGGCTGGAGAGATGGCTCAGAGGTTAAGAGCATTGGCTGCTCTTCCAGAGGTCCTGAGTTCAAGTGCCAGCAACTACATGGTGGCTCACAACCATCTATAATGAGATCTGGTGCCCTCTTCTGGCCTGTAGGCATACATACAGGCAGAACACCATATGCATAATAAACAAGTTGGACTTACAGAGAGAGTCTAAGTGATTCAAAAGCATGAGCATCACTGAAAAGCCCACCCCAGCATGGGTGGCAGCTGGTGAAAAGTGAGCCTTATAGGCAGTTCTACCTCCCCTCCCCTGCAATTGTTGGTGCTGATTAAACCCTGGGGGAGGAGCCTTGTGAATCCTGTGAGTTTCAGGAGTTTCCTGTACCTTATGAGTTTATTACATGAAAAATGAGAGGAAAAAATTAAAGTCAGGGTCTTATTATATAGTTCTAGATGGTCTGCAACTTGATACATATACCAGGCTGACCTCGAACTCTTGGAGATCTGCCTGCCTCTGCTTCCTGACTGCTGAGATTAGAGGCATGTGCCACCATAGCCAGTTTAGTTCTTGAATCTTAACCATCCTCTCGCCCTGCTCTAGGAGGGAATGCTTTAATTCAGAAGGAACAGCAGCTGTACAAGAGGGGCTCCCTAGGAAAGTGCCCCAAGAATGCTGTGCACACAGAATTAATGCAGACCCTCTTTCCCTCTGTTCTCTACCTATCTGGACCAGGGTCTGGGATCCCAGAGGTGAAAACCATCTTGTCTGGTGTGATCCTGGAGGATTACCTCGACATCAAGAACTTTGGGGCCAAGGTGGCAGGCCTCTCCTGTACCTTGGCAACAGGCAGTACCATCTTCCTGGGAAAACTGGTACAGACATGGAGGGCCCACCTGCCATCCTATTGTGCTGCCCTTTTCCATATCCCACAGTATAGCCAGCCTAAATTTGGTGAGCCCAGTCTTGGGGGAGCACATCCAGGTCCTCAAATGTGACAAAAACCATCTTGGAGTGGCTGATGGAGGTTTAGGACAAGGATGTGAGGCTAGTTCATTGCTAGGCAAGGTTTGTGCCTTTGTTCCTTAGGCCCTAAGAAGGAAGAAGAAAGAGAAGGAGGTGGGGATGGAGGAGAGAAGGAGGGGGAGGAGGAGGAAAAAAGAAGAGGAGAGGAGGAAGTGGAAGGGTTGGGAGGTAGGGTGCAGCATCCTCAGCAGCACCATACTGCCTCACCCTGCAGGGCCCCTTTGTGCACCTAAGTGTGATCACCGCAGCTTACCTGGGCCACGTGCGCACCAAAATCATCGGGGAGTCTGAGGTGAGAAGCATGGGGACGGGTCTCCTTGGGGAAGGGGTGTAGAGAGCTGAGCCCAGGATACTGTTCTTCCCAGAACAAGACCAAGAAAATGGAAATGCTGGTCGCAGGAGCAGCAGTGGGCGTGGCCACAGTCTTTGCAGCCCCCTTCAGCGGTGAGAGCTCCTTCTCACACACACACACACACACACACACACACACACACACACATGCACGCATGCATGCACACATGCGCACATACTCACACACATAGGCACGCACACTCTGTGTCCTGCAGCCAGGGGATAACGGTCCCCTGAGCTGTGTGTCCCCTAGGTGTCCTGTTCAGCATTGAGGTCATGTCCTCTCACTTCTCCGTCTGGGATTACTGGAGGGGCTTCTTCGCTGCCACCTGCGGGGCCTTCATGTTCCGCCTTCTGGGGGTCTTCAACAGTGAGCAGGGTGAGCCTCATATTGGGACTTGGTCTCCCAAGTCTTCCTCTTCTGCAACTCCTTCCTCCAGCTCCTCTCTAATTCTGTTCCCACTTCCTCCCCATCCAGGAGAACCCTAAGGGTTGGAGGCGTTGAGTCTAGCTGGGACACTAGCCAGGTCCCTAGAATTGCAGGAAAATTCGGGGGTTGGGTCTGATGCTGTATCCATCCTTGCCTGGGTTATTCTGAGACCGGGTTTGGGTGGGAAGGCTGGCACTGGGTTTCTCCTTCCTTCCTTCCTTCCTTCCTTCCTTCCTTCCTTCCTTCCTTCCTTCCTTCCTTCCTTCCTTCCCTCCTTCCTTCCTTCCCTCCTTCCTTCTCTCCCCAGAGACCATCACCTCCATCTACAAGACCAGCTTTCGGGTGGACATACCTTTTGATTTACCAGAGATCTTCTTTTTTGTGGCCGTGGGGTGAGTGGGGCCCCAAACCCTGAAAGCCATAGGCAAACTAAAGTGGTTCTGGCCTCACCCCCACTTCTGCTTCCAGGGCCGTCTGTGGTGTTCTGAGCTGTGGGTACAATTTCTGCCAACGATCATTCTTATTCTTCCTTAAGGCCAATGGGTTCACGTCCAAACTACTAGCCACAAGGTAGGCTGGGCCTCTCAGAGGCTGGCCCCCTTCAACCTCCCATAAAGACCCACCCCTTTCACCGAACCCTTCTTTCCATTAATCCCCCAATGCTCCTCCTAGCTCACACCTGGCTTGTGGTCCCCTCAAGTCCTACAGCCACTGCCCCACTTATGTGAAAATTAAGCCCCTCGCTGAGTCTTTCTGATCCTTGAATTCACATCCCCCTCCCTGATCCCTGCCTCTCCTCTCTCAACCTCAAGCACACACACCTGCCTTTAGCATTCCTTGTGCCCTAGGCCAGCATCCCAGTCCCTTTCTGTCCCAAACTCTCCCCCAGCCCCTCCCCATCTCGCACCAGGTCTCCCCATCTCAGTCCACCTCTGTCTTCTTGTGGGGAGGGCATCTGGAAGTTTCCCTCCTTCCTCCTCTGTAATCCTTTCTTTGGTGTGGACCCCAAGGATGTGGGGAAGGAGAGGAGGCAAACCAGAACTCTCATTCCTCACAGCAAGCCCTTGTACGCTGCTCTGGCCGCCCTGGTCCTGGCCTCCATCACCTATCCACCTGGTATGGGCCGCTTCATGGCTTCCCGGGTAAGGCGCACTAAGTTTGGCGGTGGCAATGGAAAGCCCTCATCTGTGGCCCCTCCATGTATACTTTTTCACCCAGTCCCCTTGAAACCACCTAAGCAAAATGTCTACAGGTCATTTCTCAGATGACAAGGTTGTTGTAGCTCAGCAATGGCAGAGCCATCCTCAGAGTCCCTAACTGGGAAGGGGTAAGGTAGTTGAGGCTCAGATGGACAGTAGAATGGATGGGGACAGGCTGACCTGCCACTGCCTCTGTCCCAGCTGTCCATGGAGGAGCTTTTGGAGACACTGTTTGACAACAACTCCTGGGCCTTGATGACCAAGAATGCATCCCCATCCTGGCCAGCAGAGCCAGATCCCCAGAATCTGTGGCTGGAATGGTGCCACCCACAGCTGACTGTCTTTGGGACACTAGTCTTCTTTCTGGTCATGAAGGTGATGGCCAGTCCTGGGTGAGAGGGGCTGCTTTCTGAGCTGAAACCTGGAGGTCTGCCTCCTACGTCCAGGTCGCTGATCTGACCCTGGCCCACTGCATCCCTCAGAAACCCTCCCAGCCTCAATTGCTCTCCTCCTCTCTTCCTCCTCCTCCTCCTCCATTTGAGGGGTGCAGTCTCGTTATGTAGTCCAGGCTTGTAACTTGCGCTCCTCCTCTCTCAGTCTCCCAGGTGCTGGGTGACAGTCATGTCCCATAGCAAGTAACTAGTTCCCTTATTCTTTACAAAACTCTGTGTGTGTGTGTGTGTGTGTGTGTGTGTGTGTGCCTGTGTGTGCATGAGTGTGTGCCCTCGAGTGCGTGCCAGTGTGCCATATTATAATGCAGAGGTCACAAGACAACTTACAGAAGTCAGTTTTCTTCTTCCACCACATGGATTTCAGGAACCAGGCTGAAGCGGTCAGGCACAGGGGCTAGCAGTTACACACAGACCCTGGCACCCATTATTCTTTGAGATGGAATAGTTGCACTCTGCTAAAGGTCAGCATAAGCGAGGAGAGGAACCCACTGGCATGTGATCACACACAGTGGGTGCTTTACTGAGGATTCCTTGGCTCTTTCCCCTGGTTGGTGTCACCTCTAGTGCCTGAGCTGCCGTGGGCCCTGGCCTGGGGGGGCCTCCCATCCCTCCCTTTATCTATGCCCTCCTGTTTGCTTCTAACTCCTGCCATGTGGGTCCAACCTCTCTATAGTTCTGGATGCTGATCCTGGCGACCACCATCCCCATCCCCGCTGGGTACTTCTTGCCCATATTTATCTACGGTAAGACTGGGGTCCCAAAGGTCTGAGAAGGTGCAGGGGCATGAGGGCCATGACTTCCCCATACTATCTCCCTCCCAAAGTGGTACCAGGGATGGGGCAGGGTCTGAGGGCCTTGGGGGTGGGGGTCAGGTCAGCATGGCTGGTTCCTTCACCCTGAGTCTGCGGCAGGAGCTGCCATCGGGCGCCTCTTGGGAGAGGCCTTGTCTGTTGCCTTCCCAGAGGGCATCGTGGTTGGAGGTGAGGTCAATCCCATCATACCTGGAGCCTATGCTCTGGCAGGTGAGTGAACCTGGGTCCAGCAGGTGGGCAGACCTCGTGGGTTCGTGGGTTCGACTGCAACAGGAGAAGTATTTATACTAGTCACTGACCCGCCCGCCCAATGTGTCCCCACTCCTCAGCAGGCCTGTCCGCCCCCTGAGCTGTTCCTTCCCACAAGCCTTCCAGCTTTCTTTCTCTTGTTTTTTTTTTTTCCTCCCCATCCTCCACCTGCTCTGAATCCCTTTCCTCTTGCCATGACCAGATGCTCCTGACATGACCAGATGCTGAGCCTAACCACGGTCACACTGTACCCTCCTTGCCCTCTGGGTGAGTTGGCTCCTGGCCTGAGTCGCCCACCGTGGCTCTGTCCCTGCAGGTGCTGCTGCCTTCTCGGGGGCGGTGACCCACAGCATCTCCACAGCACTGCTGGCCTTTGAGCTGACCGGACAGATGGTTCATGCACTGCCTGTGCTGATGGCAGTGCTGGCGGCCAATGCCATCTCCCAGAACTGTCAGCCTTCTTTCTATGATGGCACCATCATCGCCAAGAAACTGCCATACCTGCCGTGGATTCGTGGCCGTAAAATTGGGTGAGCCTTGACCTGGCTGATGAAGTGATGATGCCCAGAGTAGTATGGGGGTGGAGGGACCCCCGGAAAACAGCAGCACAGCTGACTTTGAACTGTACAGGTGTCAGGCTGATACATAACTGTCCTCTAGACCTCGACATCCCCAGAGCCCCATGGGCTAGGTGAGGACCTAGGTCTCTATCAGGCAAGGCTGATCGGGAATGAGCACCAGGTTAGGGAGGTCCTTCTCCTCCCTATCCCTGCTCTGATGGCCTTTCTGAGTGGTTGGCATGCAAATGGGCTCTGAGGTCCTTTCTTGACCAGACTGTACCCTAGCATCTTCGGTCCCCAAAGTGGCACAACTCAAAGGCTTCAAGAATCACTGAGCCCAAGGTATAGCTCCAAACAAGTCTCAGTTTCCCCACCTTTAAGATACATGTGATTTGGGGCTGGAAAGATGGCTCAGCAAATAAAGGCACTGACTACTTTCCCAAAGGACCCAGGTTCAAATCTCAGCACCCACATGGCAGCTAACAACTGTCTGTAACTCCAAGATCTGACTCTCACATAGACTTACTTGCAGGCAAAACACCAATGCACATAAAATAAAAGTAAATAATAAAAAAAGATACCTATGGTTCTAGCTGGGAGGTGGTGGTGCACGCCTTTAATCCCAGCACTTGGGAGGCAGAGGCAGGTGGATCTCTGTGAGTTTGAGGTCAGCCTGGTCTATAGAGTGAGTTCCAGGACAACTAGGGAAGACAGACAAACACTGTCTTGAAAAATGGTTGGGGTCCACCACAGCACGAGGAACAGTTAGCAGCGTTAGCACAGCTGCGAACCACTGATGTAGAACCTATGGGCCCCTCCAAACCCATCCTAGAGAAACACAGGTCTCTCCCAGTAAGGCACCTTAGAATGACTCTGCCTTGTCCCAGGGCCTGGCATCTCCCCATCCCAGGGCCTGACAGGTGCCCACCTCTGCCCACAGCTCCTACCCAGTGACTGTGGATCACTTCATGAACTGTACCCTTACCACACTGGCCAAGGACATGCCCCTGGAGGAGGTGATCAGGGTTGTGATCTCCACAGATGTGACCCTGTACCCGCTGGTGGAGACTACAGGTCTGTAGCAGCTGCGAGGAGAAGGGGTTGGGCTTCCTTCCTCTGTTCCTCCTCTAAGGCCCTGAGTGTCGGGGCTGCAAAGCCAAGCATGGCTGGCGTCAGATCTGCTCCTTAACCCAGGCTCTGGGATTGGGTGCCTGTGTGACCTGGCGCTAGACCCTTAATTTCTCTGAGTTTCATTTCTTCGTGGAGAAAATGGACTTAAAAACCACTTCTGCTAGAGAAAGTAGGGTGATGTGTTTTAACTAAATATGCGGGGTGCTTGTAAGGTGGCCCGGGGCTGGTTCTTTGGATTCTGGGAACCAAGCCTCGTGTGCTAACTCAGACAACAGGACTACTGCTAGGGTCTTCCAGAAGCTTCCTTTCTGACCGGAGTGCCATCCCCCTCCCCCTCTCCCTCACCCCCCACTTCCAGTTGCCTTTTTGAATGGCATTAAGTCTTAGGGGGAGATCTATGCTGAGCAGTTTCTCTAGTTCATAAAACACATTACCTAAGTGGAGAAGATGACCCAGGTAGGGGAGGAGCTACCTGAGCCCCACCAGGGCACCTATCCATCCATGTGTCCCCTCTCTGCAAATGAGGTGGGGTGCACACTTGGCAGATTGTTGGAGTCTGGTGCTCATTTGCCCTTGAGCAGTGAGCAACAGGCACAGCCATGGTCACCTATAAGCTCCCATCAAGAAGAATAAAGTCAGTCCTCAACAAGGGAAAGAGTGATGGATGTACCTCTCGAGTTCCATGAACTACAGGGTCCTTGTATGAAAATATGGAGGTCACCATAGGTTCCCACACAAACGTCAGAAGCTTCGCCCTTCATTAATGGGACGACTTTAGCATCACGGGAGAGATAACGGCAAACACGTATTTACTTATTTCACATAAGGAGGGCCCTGCCAAGAGGCGTCACCTCCGAGAATTGGTTTGGGTCGCAGAATTGGTTTGGGTCGCAGACCCTGGCTCTGGATCCCCACAGTCCACCCAGGAAGGAGCTGGTTTCTAAAATGAGGGAGGGGCACTTTCTGTTGTGTTATCCAGTTGCCAAGGGTGTGTATGGCATTAAGGGACTGAATCCAGGGCCTCGTGCATGCTAAGCAAGACTTCCGCTACAGCCATGTCTAGTCCAAGTTGGGGTTTGTTTTTGGTGGGGGAATGTTTCAAGACAGGATTTCTCTGTGTAGCCCTGGCTGTCTTGAAACTCTGTAGACCAGGCTGACCTTGAACTCAGAGACCCGCCTGCTTCTGCCTCCCGAGCGCTGGGATTAAAGGCGTGCGCCCCCACCGCCCAACTAGTTCCAGGGTTTTTATTTCCTGGAGGAGAAGAGAAAATATCAAGCTGGATCCTCAGTGAAGAATGCCCACCAACTCCCACGATACCTGTAAATGCCCAGCATGTGTCCAGGGTTGCCAGGCTGGCTTAGCCTCAGCACTCGGTAGGACCAGCACTCAGTAGGATCTCAGGTTACAGTGAGCCTCAGGGCTCACCCTTCCACTGACCTGACTCAGATTTTAAGCAACTGGACTGAAAACAGAGAAAGCCCAACTGGAACACCCAAATGCCCAAAGGCTAATGTCCCCAGCTTCCCCCTCCTAAAATGGGGAGTGGAGGTCTCAGAATACCTGCTGACCTGCTGGCAGCCTTGCCTAGGTGCCCTCAGCCGCCATGCCCATGTGGAAGCTGAATGGTTTAGGGCAACAGTTAACCCACCAAAGCCTCAGTTTCCTCTTCCATAAATGGGGTGATAAGAATTCTGAAAGACCACACACGCGCTCTGTAAGTTTCCTCAGACATGAGGGTACCCTGCGTGATCTCGGCATATAGTAGGTGCTCAGCGAATGTGGCGTCTATGTTCATAACACGTCCCTGCCTCTGGACTTCCTAGAGTCTCAGACCCTGGTGGGCGTTGTAAAGAGGAACCACTTGGTGCAAGCCCTTCAGACGGAGCCAGCTTCCTGGGCTCCGGGCCAACAGGTGAGTCCTCCTACCAGGTATGGGGACAGGGTGGGGGTGTGAGCAGGGCTGTGAAGAGAGGAGATGGCTAACCTCTTAGAGGAGTTCGGAGATCAGGATCTAGCAGCTGGTGGCTGGCCCAAGCCCCCACAGTCCTTTCCCCTGTTCCCAGCCCTGTCTCCAGGATATCTTGGCTAGTGGCTGTCCCATACAACCAGTGACCCTGCAGCTGTCTCCAGAGACCTCCCTGCATGAGGTAAAGGGGGAGTTAGAGAGTTGGGGTGGGGGTGGAGGCCTGATGGGGGAGGCTGGTTAATGGTGGACCACCAGGTTCCTTCCGTCTGAGGCTCACCCAGCTCCTCACACGGACTCTGGCTACCCCTAGTGGTCAGATTGCACATGGCGACCTGCTCACCAGGCACAGAGACTGGTATACAGGCAAAGGGATGTCAGCTTTTTCTCTCAATCCCCCACCAGACACACAACCTCTTTGAGCTGCTGAACCTTCAGTTGCTGTTCGTGACATCACGGGGCAGAGCTGTGGGCTCTGTAACCTGGGTAGAGGTACTAGGATCTTGAGGGCGGGGCAGAGCTGAGGATGTGGGAGCGCCAAATTCCTTCCCACCAAAGCTTAAGGCCTGCCCAGGACTCTGATGTAACCCACTTTCCGGATGAGAGTGGCCACTGGGCCTGGGACCCCAGTCAACTCCCTGCCACTCTCTGGGTTCATTGATATCATCTATGCATGGGACAGGACCCTGCTCTAAATCTTTCCCAAGGGAGCCACTAGTGCCTATGCCCCTGAGGGGACAAGTCTTCCCCTCCTCTAACCACTCTTCCTCCCTGTACTCTTCTCTGTTAGTTAAAGAAAGCAATTTCAACCCTGACCAATCCGCCCACCCCCAAGTGAGTCAGCAGGTGCGTGTGTGTGTGTGTGTGAGTGTGTACGAGTGTGTGTGCATGTGCACACGCGACTGTATGTGTGTGTGTGAGAGAGTGTGTGCGAGTGTATATGTGTGAGTGTGTGTGTGTGTGGCAGCGGGGGTGGGAGGGGCAGCCTGGGGGAGTGGCAGGGGGATGTCAACATCTGGGGGGGCAGCAGCCTTGGAGTCTGCAGCCTAGACGGGGCAATGGGGGGCAAAAGAAGGAAGAGGCAGCCACTGCTGCACAGCTCAATTTCCTGGCACAGTAGGGCACCTCCACTCAGCCAAGAAGAGAGTCCCATTGTTACTTCTTCCCATCCTGAAGGAGCTGAGAGTAAATGAAGACATCAATGTGTTCTGTCACCAAGAGGGACCCTTGTGCCTCCTGGGATCATCTGTGGCCAACCAAGAACTTCTGAGAAAAATAAAAGTGATGTCTAGAGCCACTGTTCAGCCCTCTTCTCCCTTAAGGGCGTGCAGAGTTGGGGGGGGCTTCCGGGATCAAATAGGCCTCCCTTAGTGGCCCTTCTCACCATGGTGATCAAGGAGCCCACTTGGGTGCTCTATTGCTATGATTATTTTGTCTGTCTAGACAGTTATCACAGGGTAATCTGTGTCCCCAAGGACTAAGTTTCATCTTACAGACTTGGCCTGTGCCCTCCCTACCCACAACCCTCAACTCAGGTACCACGAAGCCAGTCTCAAACAGTTCATCCTCTTCAAGGGACAGCTCCAAACTGACCTCTGGGCATTCCAGCTTTTCATTCAATCAGGTGACTGCCTCAGCATAAGTCCAGGGTATCCCAATACTTCAAACCACCCATGTCTACCCCAATCCATATATCTACTACAACCCTAAGTACTGAATGCCCTATACCCCAAATAACACACACAGACCATGACCAATGAACACCTTGCCTGCCATGCCCTTTGCACTCCTCAAGTTTTGTGGCCCCGGTTCACTTAGATTCCATATCCATTCCTCCCCCCACGTCCTATTCCCAGGGGATATGTCTGTCCTTGGGGATTTTGTCTTCAGAAAAGTCACACCTTTCATTTCCTTTCTGACCTGGTTCCCACCCCATCCCCACCTCCAGTCTATAAATCAACAGATCTAAAGGGGAGTTTAAAAACAAGAGTACAGAAAAGAAACAAAGGAAGGAAGGAAGATCAAGCAGTGGTGGCTCATGCCTTTAATCTCAGCACTTGGGAAACAGAGGCAGCCTGGTCTACATAGTGAGTTCTAGGTCAGCCAGGGCTACATAGTGAGTCTCAAAAATACAAACAGGGCTGGAGAGATGACTCAGCAGTTAAAAGCACTGACTACTTTTCCAGAGGACCAGGGTTCATTCTTGGCATCCACATGGCAGCTCACAACTGTCTGTAATGCCAAGATCTGACACTCTCACACAAACATATATGCAGACAAAATACCAATGCACATAAAATAAAAATAAGCAAATTAAAATTAAAAAACAAATAAACAAAAAGATGAAGGAAGACTGAGGACACACATGCACAACACACATACATGCACATGCACACTGACAAACACACATGCACACTGATACACATACATGCACACCAACACACACAAAAGCATACTTGCTGTAAGATAATGCTCTTGTACACTGTAAAGATTTGTCACTCATATTGGTTTAATAAAACACTGATTGACCAGTAGCCAGGCAGGAATTATAGGTGAGACGTCCAGACTAGGAGAATTCTGGGAAGAAGAAAGGCCGAGTCACCAGCCAGACGCAGAAGAAGCCAAATGAGAATGCCTTCCTGAGAAAAGGTACCAAGCCACGTGGCTAAACATAGACAAGAATTATGGGTTAATTTAAGTTGTAAGAGCTAGCTAATAATAATAAGCTGAGCTAAAAAGCCAAACAGTTTATAATTAATACAAGCCTCTGAGTGTTTCTTTGGAAGTGAATGGCTGTGGGATCAGGTGGCACAGAAACTTCTGTCTACACACACTGACACACATGCACTCTGATACACACATGCACACTGACACACATACATGCATACCAACACATATACATGCATACCAACACACACAAATACACAGATGCACACCAACACTCATACAGATACACCAACACACATACATGCATACCAACACACACAAATGCACAGATGCACACTGACACACACATGCACACCAACACAGATACATGCATACCAATACACACAAATGCACAGACACACATGCATGCACACTGACACACATACATGCACACTGATACACATACTTGCATACACGTGAAGACATGAAAAAGTAAAAGAAGGCTGCAGTCACAGTTCAGAGGTAGAATTCTTGTCTAGCATGTATAAGGACCTGGATTCAGCCAGGCAGCGCTGGCAGTGGCAGGTGGATCTCTGAGTTCGAGGTCTGTAGAGTGAGTTCTAGGACAGCTAAGGCTATACAGTGAAACCCTGTCTCAAATAAACAAACAAAAAAAAAATCCAAAAAGCAAACAAGCAAAAAACCAACCAACCAATCAAACAAACAAAAAACAAGAACCTAGATTCAATCCCCTGCACCAAAAAAAGGAAAAATGAAAACAAATCAGGTTTTTTAAACAAATACAATATCCAGAAGGAAACCAATTACATTCACAAATCTACAAATAGTAAATTATAGAAAATCTAGCAAAATAATAAAAACAAATGAAGCAGACATAGCAGTGCACGCCTTTAACCCCAGCACTCCAGAGTCAGAGGCAGGTGGATCTCTGAATTCAAAGCTAGCCTACTCTACAGAACAAGTTTAGCCATGGCTACACAGAGAACTGAACAATCTCTATGATGAAAGTTAGAAAATATCAACCAAAGATGTTGAAGAGAAACCCCAGAATGAAAAGATATCCCATGCCCATGGAATGCATGAAATAATTGGTTTAAATATTCTAATTACCAAAGTTATACAGATTCAATTCAATTTTCTATCAAAATACCAATAACATTCTTTGTTAATTAATTAATTGATTAAATTTTTAATGTGCATTGGTGTTCTGACTGCATGTTTGCCTGTGTGAGGATGTTAGGTCTGCCTGGAAGTGGAATTACAGACAGTTGTGAGCTGCTATGTAGGTGCTGGAAATTAAACCCAGGTCCTCAGGAAGAACAGTTAGTGCTCTTAACCATGGAGCGATCTCTCCAACCCCAACATTCTCCATAGAACAAAAAAAAAGATGCTCCAGGGATGGAGAGATGGCTCAGGAGTCAAGAGTCCTTACTGTTCTTGCAGAGGAGCTGAGTTTGGGTCCCACTGTCCACATCAGGAGGGTTGTAACTGCCTGAGTCTCCTGCTCTATGGCTGCTGATGACCTCTTTGGGCCTCCAGGTGAGCTTGCACTCCCAGTGTGCACACTTACATACTCACACACACATACACACAGTGGAAAATAAAGGAACTTTGGTTGTTTGTTTTTGTTGTTGCTGTTTTGAGAAAGGATTTCTCTGTGTAGCCCTGGCTGTCCTGGAACTCCCTTCTGTAGATCACACTGACCTCAAACTCAAGGATCCGCCTGCCTCTGCCTGCTGAGTGCTGGGATAAAAGGCGTGCACCACCAATACCTAGTATAAAGGATTTTTTTTTTCAGAAAAGAAATGGGGGAAACACTTTAAAAGTTGAATGGGGCTGGAGAGATGGCTCAGAGGTTAAGAGCACTGACTGCTCTTCCAGAGGTCCAGAGTTCAATTCCCAACAACCACATGGTGGCTCACAGCCATCTATAATGAGATCTGGTGCCCTCTTCTGGCATGCAAGCATACATGGAAGGAATGTTGTATACATAATAAATAAATAAATCTTTTAAAAAAAGTTGAATGGACCTCTGAAATCAAAGAAATCCTGAGCAGAAAATGAAAAGCAGAGAGGATTGTAATATATGATTCAAAACATCAGAAACCGAAGCAGTGTGATTCTAGCATAAAAGCAATTGTGTGGACCAGCAGGCCCAAGAAGAAGCCAGAAGTGAATCCATGCACTCACAGCCAATTGATTTCTGACAAAGGTGAAGAGAACATACATTGAAGAGGGCCAGTATATGGTGTCTTTAGTTGCAATCAAGACCCCAGAGTTGCTGGCGGTGGTGGCGAACGCCTTTAATCCCAGCACTCAGGAGGCAGAGGCAGGCAGATCTCTGTGAGTTTGATGCCAACCTGGTCTACAGAGCGAGTTCCAGGACAGGCTCCAAAGCTACACAGAGAAAACCTGTCTTGAAAAACCAAAACAAACAAACAAAAAATTCCCAGAGTTAAAGAAGTCATGGAGAGAAACTGAGACCATATGGCAGGATCAGAGACCCTGAAGAGAGACCCAGAAGTCACTGGTAAAGCCTCCTGTGGAGACCCCAGTATACTCAGACTCCAGAACAGTGGGACATCTATCAAGGACAGTGGGGACATCTGCCAAGGACAGTGGCTTGAGCCTGCAAGACAGACTGCGTGTGCTGAGGATGGCAGAGCTGGAGCAGAGGGGCCTGCCCCAGGCCCTTGGAGTCCAGAAGATCAAGAGTCCGTGAGACATCAGATTATACCTCTAGACTTGGGTTTTGCTTTGATTTGATTGACTGTGCTCTGCTCCTTCTTCCATCTTGTAATAAGAAGTATGTAATTTATGATTTTACAGAAGCCCATGTTATTTGATAGAGATCAAACTTTTTTTTTTTTTTTTTTTTTGGTTTTTTGAGAAAGGGTTTCTCTGTAGCTTTGGAGACTGTCCTGGAACTAGCTTTTGTAGACTAGGCTGGACTCGAACTCACAGAGATCCGCCTGCCTTTGCCTCCCGAGTGCTGGGATTAAAGGCGTGCGCCACCACCGCCCAGCTGAGATCAAACTTTTAAAGTGTTTGCACTTTTATTTTGTTTTCCGAGACAGGGTTTCTCTGTAGCTTTAGAGCCTGTCCTGGAACTCACTCTGATAGACCAGGCTGGCCTCAAACTCACAGAGATCTGCCTGCCTCTGCCTCCCGAGTGCTGGGATTAAAGGAGTGCACCACCACCGCCTGGCAAGTGTTTCACATTTTAAAAGTGAGTAGGATTTTTAGTTATACTATGTTTTGTGTTGTTATATCAGCATGGGATCTTGGGAATAAACAAGAAAGAAGAGTTTATGGTTTAAAAGCGATGAACCGCGTGTTAAATGGACAAAGAGTCAACAGCGATGGTGAGCTTTGGTCATCTTGACACAAACGAGGGTTATCTGGGAAGAGGAACATTCAGCTGAGAAAATTCCCCAATCGCACAGGCTGGTAGGGAAGCCTGTGTGGCATTTTCTTGATTAACCGTTGATGTGGGAGAGACCAGCCTGTCGTAGGCGTTGTCCCCCTGGGCAGGTGGCCCTGAGCTCTATAAAGTGAGCTGAACAAGCCATGAAGAGAAAGCCATCAGGCAGCAGCCCTCTGGGTTTTTCTTCAGTTCCTGCCTCCAGGTCCCTGCCCCACCTTCCATCCACAGTGGATTGTGGTTGGGAGCTAGGTAAGCTCTGTATAACCTTTCTTCCCTGGATTGGTCTGGACGGGTTTTGTCAGGGCAATAGAAAACAGCTAAGCCTCTGGGCTCATCGCATGCGCCTGCACCCCAGCTAAGGAGGCTGAGATGAGAGGTTTATTTCAGCACATGCTAGGTTAGGATCGAGCCAGGTTTGCACCTGCCTGAGCCCCTCTGGGCAGGGCGTCTCTCTTCCTCTCTCTCTTTTTGCCAATTGGTTCCAGAAGTTGCACCTGGCACCTTTTGGATCTCGTGGAGCCACCGTTTGTGTGGAGGCCCACAGATGTGAGCCTGTTCCACTTTGACTAAAGGTCAGAGAGTGTGAGCTTATTTTTACTCTTTCAGAGTTGTTGACAACAGGTGTGGCTACAAACAAGCAACCCTGACCTAAGGTGTGGTTCCTTGGTGTTTTGGACATTAAGATGGCCCGTAGAAGTGAATGTGCTCCACCCTGACCAAAGGTCAGAGAATTCAAGCCTATTCCTGTTCCTTCATTTTAAGACAGATTTGACCCGGGAGGTGGCTGCCTACAGGATACTTGGTCTAGGGTGTATTTGCTACATATCCTGCCCAAAAGATCAAAATGCTTTACTCAGAAAATAACGGCTTAATGTCTCAAGTATTGGAGTAGTAACTGTTCTGGTTGTCCTTTGTGTCATGTTAGAGCAGTCTTTTGCCTTCTCCCCCCTTTTTGTATTGGGGTATAAAAGCATGCGCAAAATAAATGCAGATGGATTCAGTATTCACTGAGTTGCCCTTCCGGCGCTATCCTGTGTCTCTGTGTTTCTTTCCTATCTCTGTTCCTGCTGGCATTTCTAATCCACACGCCCCTACCCTGAAACGTACAAACCCGTCATGGTTGGACCACTACAAATGGTGACCACTCCAAAGTGTGACTCACGACACATTTGATCCACCAAGCTCTTGGGCCTGTCCACAGGAGCCCCGCGTGGGTGCTCATCCTCTCTCCCGCGTGACGGCACAGCAGTGCAGGCTTCACACATGCTGCACACTCAGGATAATATGGATTCGTGTGTGTGTGTGTGTGTGTGTGTGTCTCAGGGCACACTGTGGACATTAGAGCACAACCTACAGGAGACAGTTCTTTCCTTACCTGCTGAGTCAATCTTGCTGACCCAAGCAATTAATTTTATTAATTAATATATATATATATATATATATATATACACACACACAGTGTGTGTGTGTGTGTGTGTGAGAGAGAGAGAGAGAGAGAGAGAGAGAGAGAGAGAGAGAGAGAGAGAGAGAGAGAGAGAGAGAGAGAGAGAGCAGAAGAGGGTGTCAGATTCCCTGGAGCTGAAGTTACAGGCAGTTGTAGGAACCAAATTTGGGTACTCTGTAAGATCAACAAACACTCCTAACCATTGAGCAGTTTCTCCACATCACACCCACAGCAATTTATTTAAAAATTCTTTCTAGGGACTGGAGAGATAGCTCAGAGGTTGAGAGCATTGCCTGCTCTTCCAAAGGTCCTGAGTTCAATTCCCAGCAACCACATGGTGGCTCACAACCATCTTTAATGGGGTCTGGTGCCCTCTTCTGGTCTGTAGGCATACACACAGACAGAATATTGTATACATAATAAATAAATAAATATTTTTTAAAAAATTCTTTCTATCGGTGAGTACAGAGCCCATGCCTGTAATCCCAGTGCTTAGGAAGCAAAAGCAGGAGAATTTGGAGTTTGACGCCAGACTGGGCTGCACAGTGAGAACCTGTCTTGAAAGCTAAGACCTGGCAACGAAGCTAAGCCAGAGAGTACTGGCTAGGCTAGGATGCATAAGGCGTCATGTTCTCTCACACCAACCCCTTAATAAAAATAAAAGGAGTAAAAGCTCCTTAGCTTATTTGTTTTTGAGATGGCCTCTTGCTATATTGTTCAAATTGATCAGCAACTCTGGGCTTCCAGAAATGCTCCTGCCTCAGCCTCCTAAATAGGTGACATTCAGGTGCCAGTGAGTATGCCAGATGGCCCTGTGATCTTGGACAGGGAGCCTCACAGTTCTGCAATGCCATTTCTTTCACACAGGACAACTGGCCATCTCCCTGAGTTTTGGAAGCTCTGAGTTGTTTTGGGAAGGCCCAGCTTCCAGGAAGGGACATCAATGGAGACGCCCTTCCATGTGCCCCCTCCCCTATGTCCCCTCCCCTCCCCTGTGCTCACTCCCCTCCCCTGTGCCCTCTCCCCTCCCTGTGCCCCTGCACCTTCACCTGCTGCCTCCCTTTGCTCTACTTTGCATCTCTCTATCGTGCTCAGCTTAGAGACCAGACCCTGAAGCTCAGCTATAAGCAGAGGGGACCCTCCCTCACCGCCCTGTATGTTCATCAGCTCCTACCCCCAGACCCGGACCTCAGGAACATTCCCAGGGTCCAGCAGCACAGATGGAAATACCCCTGTACCCCTTCCTCACCTCTCAGAAGCTGCGTCCTTCGTGCTCCGTTGACCGGGGCAGTTCTGGTTGGCTTGTCTGGGACATTCTTTAGTGGTCATGGTAAACTTGAGCCTGGGAGGGGGGGGAGGGAGGGTGTTGATTGGCGGAATGCACACCTGTCCAGGTGCTGAGGCTCTCCAAACAAAGAGGCTGTGTTAGAGGAGCGCCAGTCGGGACCTCTGCCCGGTGCACCGAGAGGTAAGGAGCTGAGGGTGCCGAGGAAGGCAGGGACTTGAACTTGGGTGGGACATGCCAGGATCAGGACAGGCAGGGAGGGTACAGATAGGAGCAGGGACAGAAGCTCAGTTCCCCTTAAGGAGCTCTTTCTGGGTCTGTGAGCTTCCTGCTTCATGTGGAACTAAGCTAAGGAACACAGGGTTTTGAGCAATGGGTATGGGGCATTAGAACCATCCATGGGGACCAAGTGACAGGGTCATCTCTGAGCAAAATGACTGTTCAGAACATCCTAGAGCCCCTGGAGGATGGCAGCAGGGAGCCCCAGCAAGGGAGAGGTTTCTGAAAGGAACTGGACCAAGCTCCATCCCAGCTCCTTCTGGGTACGGCTGGAGCTGAGAAGTCCCATTCCGCACATCCAGCATACAGGCACCACCCAGAGAAGGCACACGGAGACCATTGTAGGCTGCTAAGAACTCCCCACACCAGCAACCCTCACCCACCCACCCACCCACGAGCATAGGGCTCTGCCTTCAACTCGGAAGATGGAGTACTGGGGGCCCCTAGACGTGGGACGTGGGCACATAGTGCCTGTCACCAAGCAGCTGTCCACCTGTTACCACAGAACGGATGGAAGAACTGGTGGGGCTGCGTAAGGGCTCCTCCGGGAAGCCGGTGACCCTGCAGGAGCTGTGGGGCCCGTGTCCGAGCCTCCGCCGAGGCATCAGAAGTGAGAGCTCAGTCCTCCCCTGCCCCTCCTCCACCCCCTTCCCCATAAAGTCCCCTTGGGACATCACTGACCCTAGGTCCAAAATCACTCACTTCACTTCTGTCTGAATAGTAGAACCTGACCACCCTCATTGTTAGGGGGCAGAGGAAGTGGGAACCCCAGAAAGTGGCAGAGTTCAGGCCCAGGCGCTGATGCCCACATCAGGAGAAGGCCATCTTCTAGGTTGGGTTGACAGCTGGTGGCCAAGGGCATCCCTGGGGGCCTGAAGTGCAGGTAGCCCACAAGCCCTGGGAACAACTCTAGGTCCTTGATGCTCTTCATGGTTGCTTAGACCATGATGAGGTCTGGGTAAGAGGTGTTTTCCCTCTGCCACCTTGACCAACGTTCTGTCAGGCCCCAGAGTGAGCTGCAGTGGGGGGACAGACCAAAGCCACACAGTGTCACTACCTTACTTTCTACACATCCCGTTGAGCCCCTTCCCATCACCCCAGACTCTAGCTCCAGGTCCCTAGCTTGCTGTCCCTACCCAGAGCCTGAGCGGCCCCCAGGGAAGGAGCTGTGACCCCAGTGTCCTGCCCAGGGGCCCTGGAGTGGCTGAAAGAGCGGCTGTTCCGTGTGGGCGAGGACTGGCACTTCCTGATGGCCCTCGGGGTGCTCATGGCTCTGATCAGCTATGCCATGAACTTCGCTATCGGGCGTGTGGTCAGAGGTAAGGCCTCCCCGGCATGCACAACCACTCTGGGCAATAGGAATCCTACATTACACTTGGGAGGCCCGCTGGGCAGCCAAGGGCAGTGGGTTGGGGCAGGGCTGTGGGCAGCCAGGCCTGGAGTTGGTGCTGGCTTCAGCTGTGTGACCCTGGCAAGGTTCCTTTCCGTCTCTGGGCCTCCGTCATCTCAGCCACACAGTGGGGGGAAAGAACCTGAACACCTTTAGGAGCCTTTACTTCTGGGCACGGACGCCATCTTTCTGCCCTCCCTCCATGCTGACTGCTCAATGAGATACCACTTCCCCTGGACACTCGGTTGCCATGGTGAGGCTTCACATTGTCTCACCAAGACCTCAGTGACCTCCTTTGGCCTTTCGGGGACCCAGGGCTAGGGAGGTCACCATCACTGACTACTGGACCGAAGGGAGACTGAAGCTCAGTCAAGTTACTTAGCTTAATAAAGTCCCACAAGTAGGAAGCTGGAAAACTGAGATATGGACCTCAGGACCTGGTCACTCTCCTCTCACTGGGTGGCCGTGGGCCCTCTCCTGGTCTGTGAGTGGGCACAAGTGTCTGTCCCCAGGGCTGTAGAGGCTCTGGTGGCTCCCTGACAGTTGGGCATCTCCAGCACACAAGTGGCTGTACAGGGAAGTTGGGGACGGTCACCTGCTCCGGTATCTCTCCTGGACTGTGTACCCTGTGGCCCTCCTGTCCTTCTCCTCTGGCTTCTCACAGAGCATCACGCCCTTCTCTGGAGGTGAGTCATGGTCACCCGGTCTCTGGCCAACCCACCTTGTCCTGCAGGGCCCCTGGGTCCAAATCTTTTCACATCTGTGAGATGTCTGAGGAGGGAGGACAGGGAACAGGGACATGTTGTTTGTGCTGGGGAAGCAGACTTGGAAGAACTGGGCCACTTACCCAAAGTCATCAGATGACATGGCACATCAGCTGGCTTGGCTTGACTACCCTAGGCCCCTTTGGGACAGAAACAAATGTTGGTGGTTGGTCACCTACAGGAGCACAGTCCATGATGTCAGGGCTGGGCTGACAGAAGCAGCCAGCTCTCAGGCTCTAGAGTAGCCTCCAACTGCCACCCAGGAGCCTCCCAGGTGTAACTGGTGATAGCTTGGCATTCCCCGTGTCCCCTCCCTGCTGCTGTAGACTTCAAGGTCTCACTCGGACCCTCAGTTGTCTCTCTGGACAGCTGAAGTCACACACCCCACTCACAGGGTGTGTGAGGTCCTGAGGATGGTCCCAGAGAGTGCTGTGTGCATAGGGGACTAAGTTTATTCTGTGCTGGGCCTGGGGCCTGGAGGCAAATCTTTGGAAGCAGAAGCAGGAGAATGACTGCCAGTTCCAGGCTATCGTGGGTCACACAGTGAGACCTTTCTGAAAGAGAGACCTAGCCATATCCCCCAGAATGCACCTGACCCCTCTGATCTTGCTAGGCTGGGATTGGTTAGTACTTGGATGAGGAGAGAGAGAGAGACAGAGAGAGAGAGACACAAACACACAGAGACACAGAGAGAGACATAGAGAGAGAGGAAAGGAGGGAGGAAGGGAGGGAGAGAGAGACAGAGAAAGGGAGAGAGAGAGAGAGAGAGAGAAAGGGAGAGAGAGAGAGAGAGAGAGAGAGAGAGAGAGAGAGAGAGAGAGAGAGAGAGAGAGAGAGAGAGAGAGAGAGAGAGAGAGAGAGAGAGAGAGGAAGAGAATTCCTTGTTTTTATTTTGTTTCAGGGTCTGGACTCCCAGAGCTGAAGACCATGCTGTCCGGTGTAGTCCTGGAGGATTACCTAGACATCAAGAACTTTGGGGCCAAGGTGGTGGGCCTCTCCTGCACTCTGGCAACAGGCAGTACCATCTTCCTGGGCAAAGTGGTAAGAACGAGGAGAGCCCACCTGCCTTCCTCCTTGTTCATCCACATCTCTAGAAGCACAGCCCTGGGGTTTGGGGTTCACCTAGGACAAGGATGTGAATGAGGATGCCACGTCATCTTGGGTCCAAGCTTGGGGCTCCCATTCCTTGGGATCTTAAGGAGAAAGAGGAGAAACAGGGGGAGGGAGGACCCAGCTTCCCCAGGGCTTGGACCCTCCACATCAATGCTTTCTTCCCCCACCCCCATCCCGCAGGGTCCCTTCGTGCACCTGAGTGTAATGATTGCCACTTACCTGGGCCGGATACGAACCAAGACCATTGGGGAAGCTGAGGTGAGGGGTACAAGAAAGAGCCCCAGTGAGACTAGAAGAGGCCAGAAGCTGGTTCTGAACCCAGAGTTCTGTTTTCCCCAGAACAAGGCCAAGGAAATTGAAATGCTAGCGGCAGCAGCTGCAGTGGGTGTGGCCACGGTCTTTGCAGCCCCCTTCAGTGGTGAGAGCTCATTTCCTCCTCCACCTTGTAACTTCCCCTGGCCCTGAGCTCCCTGGCTTGCCCACCTCACCCCATCCCACCGCCGACCCCCCTCCCAGCTCCTGATCTTGGCAGGAAAACCTTCAATCCTGCCCAGGGTGGTTGGGGTGGGGTGTCCAGGCCTGTAGACTCCCTTGGCCCCCACTGTATGGCCTTGGCCAGAGAGTTCACTACTCTGAGCCTGGTTTCACAAGCTGGGAAACAGAACCCCTACTCTTCAGTCCCACCCAATAGGTGAGGATGGGGACCTGCAGGCCTTCTTGGCTTGAGCCAAGGACAAAGGCAATAGGGCCCTTCAGCGGTCCAGACAGCAAAACAACAGGGCTGGGAGGGTCAGGGAGAATGTGACCCCAACATCCTGCAGCTAGGGAAGAGGGGTACCCTGAGCTGTGTGTCCCCCTAGGTGTCCTGTTCAGCATTGAGGTCATGTCCTCTCACTTCTCCGTCTGGGATTACTGGAGGGGCTTCTTCGCTGCCACCTGCGGGGCCTTCATGTTCCGCCTTCTGGGTGTCTTCAACAGTGAGCAGGGTGAGTCCCATGTGGGGACCTCATCTCCACCCTCCATTTTCTGCAACTCCTCACCCATTGTCTTCTCCTTCCTTCCCATCTCCACTCACCCTTCCCTATTTCCTGCCTTCATTCCTTCTTCCCTCCCTCCCTCCCTCCCTTTCTTCCTTCCTTCCTTCCTTCTTCCCTTCCTTCCCTCCCTCCTTCCCTCCCTCCTTCTCTCCCTCCCTCTCTTTCTTCCTTCGTTTTTTTCCCCTTTTCTTTCTTCTCCATCACCTGGGTTTCTGGAGCATCCGGCCATAAAGTCTAGCTCAGGGGTCTGAATGTTTACCTGTACTAAAAAAATCTCAAGAATGTGTGTATGTGTGTGTACATGTGCATGTGTGCATGTTTGTGTGCATATGTGTATTGCGTGTGTGTGAGAGAGAGTACTTGTGTGCATGTGCATACCCAAATGTGTGTGAATCAATTTGTGTATGGCTTTGGGTGATGCTGGAGGGGTGTTCTCAGTCTGTCTGCACCTTGGTCACCATAGTGTCACCGAAAAGGTTAAACAAAAGTCAGAAAACACATGCATGCAGACAGTCCTCCTTTTGGGGTCAGGACTTCCAAGGGAAGTCCTATCTTCAAGCCCAGCATGGAATTTTCCTACAGGAATTCTCATTGCCATGTCCCTCGCTACAATCCCCCCTCTATGTGTCTATTCCTCAGTCTTGAGGGTCTGTGAGTGCTGAACTAGGGTGTGGATTCCACCAAGAGCAGCTGAAGTGTATAGGCTAAGAGAGGAGCCCACATCCCTGTGCCCGGGGACAGGATATGCCCAGCAGCCAAGATTGGAAGATACTGAAAAGCTCCTCTGGGTAGAAGGCAGTTTGACAGGACTGAACACCTCTCGGCTCTCCAAAAGGTCTTTGAGAAGGACACAAGTGACTCCCTTTGAGAGGGACACCACTCCCTTTGACTTTGACATTTCGACTCCCCCCTCTCCAAACACAATGCTTCTCCCAAGCATGGTAGGGTGAATTCTGCTAGATCCTGGTCCATTCTTGGTCACAAAACCCAGCCATATCGTGTGCCCTGTTTCCCATTCACCCACCTCAAGAGAAAATGATGTGATATGTGTAGAAATGGATTTACTTATATTTTTGGTTAAAAACACAGAAGGACCACAACTCAGGGAGAAGCTGAGGCAATCATGAGGACACACGCACACATAGAAAGTCATCTGATGTGTCAAGAGTTCCTGGGACTGAGCCTTCCTGTCAGGCGTTGAGTTTTCTTAGGGAAAAAAAATTTTTTTTCGGTTTTTCAAGACAGGGTTTCTCTGTGTAGCACTGGCTGTCCTGGAACTCACTCTGTAGATCAGGCTGGCCTCAAACTCAGAGATCTGCCTGCCTCTGCCTCCCTAGTGCTGAGATTAGAAACGGGCATCACCACCACCCAGCCCTTCTTGGGGAATCTTAGTCGCTCGACCCCCTCTTTGATGGGCAGAAGGGAACCTACAGTGTGGGTCGGGAGTAGGGCTCTAGGGTAGAGAGCTGTGGCTCACGGAATGATGCGCTCAGGTTGTCCGACTCACAAAGTCAGAGATGTTTGATCTTGGGGCACTGTGCTACCTCCCTTGTATGCATTATTCTGGGATGCACTTTGGGTGGGGAAGAGTGTGACCTCAGTTCTTCACTCCCACCCTCCCCCAGAGACCATCACTTCCATCTACAAGACCAATTTCCGAGTGGATGTGCCCTTTGATCTGCCTGAAATCTTTTTTTTTGTGGCTCTGGGGTAAGTGTGGTCTCAGGCCCTGAAAGCCCAACTGGGCTCCTTCAGGCGTGAACTGGGGTACCGCTGCATTGACCCTCACTGCTACCTCCAGGGCCATCTGCGGTGTCCTGAGCTGCGCTTACCTATCCTGTCAGCGGAATTTTGTTCGCTTCATCAAGACCAATCGGTACACCTCCAAACTGCTGGCTACCAGGTGGGCGAAGGCCTGCAGGGAGGACCCACGCCCAACCCACTATAGAAAGCCCCACCCCTACTTGAGTTAGGGTCCTACCCATATGTCCCTTACGTATTTTCTCTGGGACACCTCACTCACAGTGTCTCCTGTCCTCACCAGTACCCACCCGCCAAGCCCCTCATCTCCTGCCCCACTTACTGGAGACCAATCCCATCATGGAATCCCTCCTGTCAATCATTGCCTCCTCTCCTCCCTGCACCTCCTGTCCCCCAATCTTGGAGCTCCTCCTCCTCCCTCCTGACTCAGCAAGATCCATCCCCACCCTGACCTGGCTGGTCTGTCACTCCCCCCCTCTGTCCCAAACCCTCACTCTCCCCCTCCCCTTGCCACACCACTTCTCCTGGGCTCCTCTGCCTGTTTCTTCCCTGGCAGGGTCTGTTGGTTTCTTTGCCCCTCGTCTTCCTCCGTAGCTCTGTCCTCACTGTGGGGTTGTCTCTGATAAGGAGCTGCAGTGATCCCCCCACCGCATATTTTGGGGGAAGAAGAGGCAAACTGGAACTGCCTTTCTCTCACAGCAAGCCCTTGTATGCAGCTCTGGTCGCACTGGTCCTGGCCTCCGTCACCTATCCGCCTGGTGTGGGCCGCTTCATGGCTTCGCGGGTAAGGGGCACTGAGCTAGGGGGTGGGTGGTGAGTCCCGTTTGGCATCTCCTCTGTGTACATCATCTCCTTCACTGCCCCAAAACTCTCAAAGGGAGATCCCTTTGAGTCATTTTTTCAGATGATCATGGTGTCGCTCAGTAATGGCAGAGCCATCCTCAGGGTCCTCAGCTAGGAAGGGGTGGAGTCGTTGAGGCTCAGGTGGGAGATGGGGCAGATGGGACAGGCTGACCGACCACCGCCTCTGCCCCAGCTGTCCATGGCAGAGCATTTGCACTCTTTGTTTGACAACAACTCCTGGGCCTTGATGACCCGGAACTCATCCCCACCCTGGCCTGCTGAGCCTGACCCCCAGAACCTGTGGCTTGAATGGTACCATCCACGGTTCACCATCTTTGGGACTCTAGCCTTCTTCCTGGTCATGAAGGTGAGTCCCTTCTGTCTGCAGATGTGGGGTGGGATGGGGCTGCCTCTACAGCGGGACCCTGGAGCACTGTCCACTTCCAACCCTGTCCCCGACTTGAGCCCGAGTCACTATGCTGCTAACAAGTCACATTGGCTTTCCCAGCCTCAGATTCCTTTTGCGTTTTAACTCAGTTTCTTTATCTTTACCATGAAGTAGGTGCTGAGGAGATGGCTCAGTTAATAAAGTGCTGGCCTCAAAAGCATGAGGACCTGAGTCCCACCCTCAGCACCCATTGGTGGGCATGGGGGCTGGAAAGATGGCTCAGAGGTTAAGAGCACACTGGCTGCTCTTC
Source organism: Ondatra zibethicus (assembly GCA_004026605.1). Lineage (NCBI taxonomy): Eukaryota > Metazoa > Chordata > Mammalia > Rodentia > Cricetidae > Ondatra > Ondatra zibethicus. Next base: position 29,263 of record PVIU01000759.1, on the reverse strand, counting down.
CGGAGGTTCTGAGTTCAATTCCCAGCAACCACATGGTGGCTTACAACCATCTGTAATGAATGAGACCTGGTTTAAATCAGGACTGCTCGCTCATTTCCTGGCTGCCCAGACCTGAATAATCATACAGAAACTATATTAATTACAACACAGCTTGGCCTATGAGCTCAGGCTTCTTATTAACTAACTCTTAAATTAACCCATTTCTATTCATCTGTGTATTGCCATGAGACCGTAGCTTACTGAGTAAGGTCTGGGCGTCTGTATCCTTGGCAGCTACATGGTGTCTCTTTGACTCTGCCTACTCTCTCTCTCTGTTCTGATTTCCTGCCTGGCTTTACTCTGCTAAGCCATTGGCCAAAACAGCTTTATTCATTAGCCAATAAAAGCAGCACATATACAGAAGGCCCTCCCACATCAATTTGGTACCCTCTTCTGGTGTACAGGTATACATGCAGACTGAACATTGTATATATAATAAGTAAATAAATCTTAAAACAAAAAAGGCAGATATGGTAGCACACTTATTATCCCAGCACTGGAGAGGTTGGCTCTGGAGGATCGCTATGGCTCCTTGGTCTATCTGTCTAGCCTGATTGGTTAAACTCCAGGCCAATGAGAGACAAATCAGTGAGGGAGATGATGTACACAGAGGAGATGCCAAATTGTACATCAAATGAGATGCACAGCCTTCTGAGCATGACACCTGAGCTTGTCCTCTGACCTCCACGTATATATACACATACAAGTCTGTACACATATTTAATTTTTTAAAAATATTTATTATGTATATAATGTTCCTCCTGCATGTACATCTCCTTTATTATGTATATAATGTTCCTCCTGCATGTACATCTCCATGCCAGAAGAGGGCATCAGACTTCATTACAGATGGTTGTGAGCCACCATGTGGTTGCTGAGAATTGAACTCAGGACCTCTGGAAGAGCAGCCAGTGCTCTTAACCTATGAGCCGTCTCTTCAGCCCATGCACACTCATTAAAAACAACAACAACAACTACAATGGGGTAGTTACTCTTCTACCCAAAGGGCAGGCTAAGGGTGAGAAAGTGAATGACTTAGCATCCGCCAAGCACACAGTGGGCACTTTACTAGGGCTTGGTTACTTCACTAGTTTGATGTTGTCTGTAACTCCAGACAGTGCTTCAGGCCCAGCATGGGCATTGTCTTCTCTGGGAATGGTCCACTCCCATCCCATTCTTCCCTTATTTGCGCCCGCCTCCGCTGCCTATAACTTCTGCCCTCTGGTCCCTTCTCCCATTCCCGGCACAGTTCTGGATGCTGATTCTGGCCACCACAATCCCCATGCCTGCTGGGTACTTCATGCCCATATTCATCATTGGTGAGTCTGGATTCCAGGGAGATTCATGGGCATGGGGCATGACCGTGGCTCCACATACCATCTGTCTCCCAGGATAGTACTGAGAACGGGGGTCTGGTCAGCCTGACTGCCCCTTCACTCTGAGTCTGTGGCAGGGGCTGTCATCGGGCGCCTCCTGGGAGAGGCCCTGGCTGTCGCCTTCCCAGAGGGCATTGTGGCTGGAGGTGAGATCAACCCCATCATGCCTGGGGGCTATGCTCTGGCAGGTGAGTGAACCTGGACCCAGCAAGTGGGAAGACCATGTGGGCTAGACTATGGTTGAAGGGGCTGATGTTTGTCTATGGCATGGAGTGAATTGTACAATGTGCCTTCCACTCCCTGAACCCCATCATCCTCTGAACCTCCCAGCTCTCTCTTAGCTCCATCTCCCCTCCCCCATTCCTTAGGTCCTCTATATCTCTTTTCTCTCGCCATGCCTGGGCATTTCTAGCAGTTTCCAGGATGTGCCCTCTGGATATTGCTGACACTAACCATGGTCACACTGTACCCTCCTTGCCCTCTGGGTGAGTTGGCTCCTGGCCTGAGTCGCCCACCGTGGCTCTGTCCCTGCAGGTGCTGCTGCCTTCTCGGGGGCGGTGACCCACAGCATCTCCACAGCGCTGCTGGCCTTTGAGCTGACCGGACAGATGGTTCATGCACTGCCTGTGCTGATGGCAGTGCTGGTGGCCAATGCCATCTCCCAAAACTGTCAGCCCTCTTTCTATGATGGCACCATCATCGCCAAGAAACTGCCATACCTGCCGTGGATTCGTGGCCGTAAGATTGGGTGAGCTTCAGGTTGGCTAACGGGGCATCCCAGGATGGTCTGGAAGTTAAGAAGTGAAGTGAATGGAACTCATATTTTTGGTTGTGAGCCTAGCCTTTAGCAGCTGAGCCATACCTCCAGCCCCTGGGAGCTAAGGGACCCCCCAAATTCAATGCAGTTGTCCTCAGCCCACCCTCTGGCCATCAACCTCCCCAGAGTCTCATGTGCTTGGAGAGGAAGCCGGGGTTCAGACAGGTGTCTGTCTTGCTTCAGGTCACAGGGCAGTTGAGCGCCAGCTAGGTGAGGCTTCTCTCCTCGCTCTCTTGCCCTGCTCTCTGAGCCGGGTGGGTGGTCAGGAGCCGGGACACAGATGGGGTCTGAGGTCCTCCCTCCACCAGACTGGGCCCAGCCTGCCGTCCTGTTCCAAACCCTCAGCTGTCATGTGGCTGTGCCTTTTCTCATGCTCTCGAAACCTAAAATTTTCTCAGGTGTGAAAAACAAACACAACCAAAAGAAATTCTCTAGAGCAGAATTCTACTAGGCGATACAGCCCCCCAGCGGCGCTAGTGCTGGCAGCGGAGGGTGCCCTATACTCCCGCTAATGAGTAGATCTCTGTTCCTCCTCTTTGCAGGGTCCTAAGTGTCCCCCATTCCAGGAGACATTCAGTCCCCCTCGTCTTGCACTCTGAAACCAAAAGCATTTGCTCATTTTTCTCCTTGCTACAATAAAACACAAGGCAAAGGCAACTTCACGAAGGGAGGGTTCATTCCCACTCACAGGCTGAGGGTACAATCCATCATGGCGGGGAAGGCATGGCGGCAGGAGTGTGGGGCAGCTGATTACGTAGCATCCGCGTCAGGGAGCAGAGAGAGATGGCGCTCAGCTTGCGCTTGGTCTAAGTTCAGGACCATAGTTCACCGTGGATGGTTCTGCATCCACGTTTAGGGTGGTTCTTCCTACCTTAATTGACACAGCCTAAAACTATTTTGCTGAGGCTCCATGATTCTAGATCTTGTTAAGCTGAAAATAAATATTCACTATCACGCATGGGTTCTTCCCAGCAAGGTCTCCTGCTTCTTCCTGAGGGCTAGCACAGCCATGCAGGGCCTGACACATGCCTCCCTCTGCCCACAGCTCCTACCCTGTGACTGTGGAACACTTCATGAACTGCACACTTACCACCCTGGCCAAGGACATGCCCCTAGAGGAGGTGGTCAAGGTCGTGACTTCTACAGATGTGGCTCAGTACCCCTTGGTGGAGACCAGAGGTACTCATCTTGGGTGGGGGGAGGCTGCCAGGGAGCATGGGTGGGGAGTCCCTCTGAGTGTCAAGGCAGCAGAGCAAACAGAGAGTTGGAATCCAGGCTCTGCTGTGTGACATGGGAAAAGTCATTCAGCTTCTCTGTGCTTTGGTTTTATTCATGGATGACACGGACGTAATAACTAAGGTCTGTTTCATATTTAGAGATGAGAAGATTCCTGTAAAGCAGCCTAGGGAGGACTCTTGGGATTCTAGTCAAAGATGATGCAGCCACCCCCAGCTGCCACATATCCATGTCCAAACTTGAATTTGTGCAGGCAGAACAGCTACCCAACTGTGCCATTCAATCTGTGCTTCCTCATCTGTAAACTGGGTGACAAGCGTCCTGAGAGACAGAGAATTCTGTAAATCTCCTCTAAGACATAGGAACACCCAGCATGAGGCTGAAGAAAGAGCCCAGCGGTTAAGAGCACTGCTGTTCTTGAAGGACCGGGCCTTGGTTCCCAGCACGCTCACGGTAGCTTGCAGCTGTTCTTAACTCTAGTTCCAGGGACTCTGGCACCCTCTGCTGGCCTCTGTGGGGAAGTATACACAGTGTGCACGCACACACATACATACATATATACATATACATGAGCAGGCAAAACACTCATACATGTAAAATAAAAATATAAATAAATCTTTGAAACAAGCACCCAGCATGTTCTTGGCACATAGTAGGTGCTCAGATAAAACAACTTCCGTATATCCTAACATGTCCCCCCCTCTGCATTGCCTAGAGTCTCAGACCCTGGTGGGCACTGTGGAAAGGACCCACTTGGTGCAAGCCCTCCAGACGGAGCCAGCTTCCTGGGATCCAGGCCAACAGGTGGGTCCCCCTGCCAGGTGTAGGGACAGGGTGGGGGTGTGAGCAGAACTATCAAGGGGGAGTTTAGAGAATGGGAGCCTGGGAACTAAAGGCTGGCCCAGGTCTTCATCATCTTCCCCCAATTCCCAGCGCTTTCTTCAGGACATCTTGGCTGGTGGCTGCCCCACACAGCCAGTGACCCTGCAGTTGTCCCCAGAGACTTCCCTGTATCAGGTAAGGGAGAATTAGAAAAAGTGGGTGGAGAGGGAGCGCCTAGTGGGGAAACTTAGGCTCCACCTCCTTCCACTGTTCAGTGATGCACACACACACACACACCATACTTGTGCATGCACACACACACAAACATGTGCACGCTTCTCACCTGCAGATGTGCACAGCAGCCCCAGCCTGTGAGCCTCTCACCGTCAGGGTTGCTGGGGTCAGGCAGAGGAGATGGGGAAGTGAGAGAGCTCAGGAAACACATGCTTCTGGGTAGAAACTGTCAGGAGCATCCCATGGAGCAGGAGAGATGCCTCAGCTTTAGGAGCACTGGCTGCTCTTCCAGAGGACAAGGTTCAATTCCCACAACCACATGGCAGTTCACAACTGTCTATATTCCAATCGTAGAGGGTTCAACACCCCCTCTGGACCCTAGGGGCACTGCATGCATGTGGTACACAGGCATACATGCAGACAAATACCCATAAACATAAAATTGTTTAAAAAAGAAGAAAAGCTGGGCATGGTGGCAAACACCTTTAATCCCAGCACTTGGGAGGCAGAGGCAGGAGGATCTCTGTGAGTTTGAGGCCAGCCTGGTTTACATAGCAAGTTCCAGGACAGCCAGGGCTATATAGAGAAAACTTTTCTGGAAAAAAAAAAGCAAAACAAACAAATTTTTTTTTTAATTTATGCATCACACAAGGATCCCAATCTGAGGACCTTCCCCTTTATCTTATGTGATAGCTGGTAGATTACCCAGCATCTCAGAGCAGGCACTTGTGTGGGACTGGTGACAGAAGCAGCCTAGGGACCTGGTTATCGCCCCAAGTTTTCTACCAAGGCATGGCGTCCTAGGGGCTCAGTAACCGGGACCAACCTACCTGAGGCCTTGATTCTCTCATGGATTCTGGCTACCACCTAGTGGTCAGACTAGACATTGCAGGCTGGACTCTTCCACTCAGCTGGCACAGAGAAGGGTATGTGGGCACAGGGGTGTTCCCTGACTCCATCATCTCCTGCCAACTTCCCCTCCAGACACACAGCCTCTTTGAGCTGCTGACCCTTCAGACGCTGTTCGTGACATCACGGGGCAGAGCCGTGGGCTCTGTGTCCTGGGTAGAGGTACTAGGGTCTCAAGGGTGGTCAAAGCGGATTTGGGGGTAGGGGGCACCAACATTCTCCCTTTCAAAGATTGGGAGATACACTCTAATCCTTGGATTAGAGGGGTCACTGAGCCTTGGACATCAATTACCAGCCTGCCACTCTCTGGACTCGGTGTCCCTTATGCTATGGCGTAGGCGCCAGCTATAAACCCACAGACTTGACCATCGAGGGCGCTGTTGATGATGGAGGCTAGAGCTGCCTCCATCCCTCTAACTCTCCACCCCCCTCAGTCCCTTTTCCTCCACTGCAGCTGAAGAAAGCCATTTCCACCTTGGTCAACCCACCAGCCCCCAAGTGAGCCAGCCTGGGAGTTGGAACAAGGACACCTGCCTGGCTCTAGAGGCTGCTGCTCGGAGTCCCACCCCCTCTTCCCTCCCGACTCCACCCCCTCTAGCCCAGCTCAGCCCTTCAGTGCAGCAAGCAGCCCTGCCGGCCTGAACAGGGATCCACATTCATCGTGGCCCACCCTGAAGGGACAGAGGAAGTAAAAGAATCTCTCCCTGGTGTGTGTGCCTTCTGAGATGATCTAGTCCCAACCCAGTAGCTCCTAAGAAAAATAAAACTGATGCCCAGAGCCACCGTTCACTCCTGTTCTCCCTCAGGAGTATGCATTTGGCCCCTTGGGTTCCAGTATTGGCCTAGGTTAAGCTCTTGGGGCATCTGGTGCTCACATGGGCATCACAGGCTGGGCCTGGGGCTCTTCAATCTCCACATCTCAGCAAGGAGATAGAGGGAAATGAGAGTCCCTACTAGGTCATATGACACTTGGCCTCACCTATAACAGGACCTTGGGGATGAGGTCTCCAGACTTGATCTCCCTGGCTGTGGTTCAACTGGCAAAGTGGGGTCTCTGAATGTGGCTCTTTGGGGACAAGAAGATGCTCTAGTCGTCCTCCTTTGAGGCCCCTCAGGTATTTGTGTGTTGGAGGGAGGAGTCTTCCCTAAACCCTACAGACCCTCATCCAGGGCTCAGGAACACGCTTTCCCTGGGATACCAGGTCAAGTTCATCCAGGATGAGCACACTACTTTAATGTCACCAGAGAACCCTGTGGGAGATGAAGGGGGTAAGGGGAGACGTGGGTTCTCTTGACTTGGGAGCATGGGGGTCACGGAGGAACCAGGTAAGAGGGGGAGGAACAGACAGACCCTCCAGAGATGTTAGAGAGCCAAGGAATGGCTTGACCAGAAGAAACTGTCCCACCTTCCATGGGACAGACGAGTGGCGAGGGAATGAGCCCAAGTCAAGGCTGGCTTCCCAGGCCCTTCCAAATGACTCCCTCACTCTCCCAACCTTTCCACAGTGTCCTCCTAGGGGCCTGACTGCCAGTCTCCTGGGGCCGGTTGCCCTGGTGCCTGCTTAGAGTCTGGGAGCGTGCTGAAGGCAGAGGCCCTGGAGGGGCCAAGCCCACAAAGCAGGGGGCTCCCACTGTTGAGGGCAAGTCCATGGAGGCACTGAGTGGTCTCCACAAGAATGTCAGCGACCATCCCTGCCTCACTCCACCCTGTATTTGTCCCAAGGAGTCAAGAGATGTTCAGTGCCAGCAGACCAGTGCATTGGGCTCCCAGCGATGGGTGGAGTGGCCAGCTTGCCTCAGTTGTAGAATACCTCATCCTCGTCTTCTGAGAGAGAGCCACTGTCCACGGAGGGCAGGGAGCTATGCACGTGGGCCCCGCCACCGTCAGGCCCCTGAGCACCAGGCAGCCTCTGCCGGTGTTGGTGGGTGGGGCTGGCGGGCTCCTCCTCTAGTGAGGGCCAGCCATCATCAAGAGTGAGGCCAGGGGAGCAGGCTAGGAGACTGTCGTCTTGTGAAGGGCCACTCAGGAGGCTGTCCTGAAGGTAGATGCTCTCCAGGTCTAGAAAACCAAAAAGAGGGTACAGAGGAGATATGGAATCCTGCATCCTGCCTCCCTGGGCGTGGGAGGCCAGGCAAGGGGTGGGAGACCTGTATGTCACTGCTAAGCTGTGTGACCCCAGGCAGGTCTCCAAATCTCTCTGAGCTTAGCTGTCTCCCCATGACAGGGAGCAGAGTAGCCAAGAGCAGGAAGTGATGAGCAATGTAACAATGGGTGCCCCTTCTGGTCCTCTGTGCCCTCCCCTCCTGGTCATAGGGAGAATCAAGTGAGCTAAGTCACGCTTCACCAGGACACAGGTTTGGGAAAGCGGTACCCACAATGCACCTAGTGCCAACTCAAGCCACACGGCAGCCAGGCTTTCCTTTTGGCTTAGGGCCCTCCCCGGGAATGTGTAGGCCAGGGCTGCCGCTCCCAGGTTACTGAGGAGGAAGCTAAGCCATGGAGAAGAGGGGATGGGGAGAGGAAGGAGCCCACCTGAGCGACCTAGGCACCACCCTCAATGCTCTTCCGCCCACCTTGCCTTGGTATGCCCAGCTGTACCTTGGAGCTGGAAGGCACCCTGGGTACTGTCCTCTGGCTGAACTTCTTCGTCATCCAGGGAGGACCAGGCACTCAGAGTGGCCTCCGTGATAGCAAACTGCTCAGCGACACCTGGGGGGGGCACAGCAAGATCAGCTTCAGTGAACCCAGGGTGGGAAGGGGGCACTCTATGCTTACACGGGCCTCTCTGGATGGTCCCTCTCTACCCAGATAATGAAGGATGCCACCTAGCGCCCGCCCCATCTGCCATCCCGTGCTCAGACCCAGCTTCGCTCCAGCAGACCCCGCCCACCTATGGCCTCCCTCCCCGCACCTGACCCTCTCACCTGCAGCAAAGCGGGCTTCCCGCAGCTCGTCAGACAGACAGCAGTAATGCTCGTCCTCTCCTGGGGACAGCTCCCAGCCTGACTGCTGGACGCTCCAGCCTTTCCACTCAATGAGGTGGGCCACTCGGCCACGAGCCATGGCTGTGGGCTTTGTGATGTGGTCCTTGATGCTTTGTACCACCCCTGCGAGGAGGTCATGAATGGCTATCGGGTGACCAGGTCAACATAAACCCCATTTCAGGCCATCCCATGCTCTGAACCCCAACCACTCCTGATCTCTAAGCCTGTGCCTGTCAGTTTCCTGTAACCATGACCGGGGGAGCTTTGCCTCACAAGCCCCACACCCTGCCCTGTGCCCTCCCCAGCCTTGGCCCTACTTCACCTACATGTCTCACCCATTTGTATGTCCCAACCCCCCCATCAACCTTCCCAGTGTCTTATTGAATTTGGATCAGGTTTCCAAACCAGCCACTCCTTAGACTAGCTGTGGCCTTCAGGTCCTGTGAGACCCAGCACACTCCACTCATGAACTGGTAGTTCTGAGGGAGCTTCAAGGCTGTGGGACAATGGTCACTTGTATTATTTTTAATAAAATGCTGATAGGCCAGTAGCCAGGCAGGAAGTATAGGCGTGGCAACCAGGCAGGAAGTAGAGGCGGGGCAATGAGAACAGGAGAATTCTGGGAGAGGAAAGCTCAGTCTACAGTCGTGACCCAGCTTCAGAGAAAGCCAGATGTGACTGCCTTGCCAAAAAACGTACCAAGCCACATGGCTAACTCAGACGAGAATTATGGGCTAATGCAAGTTATAAGAATTAGTAAATAAGAAGCCTGAGCTAATAGGCCAATTAGTTTATAACTAATGTAGACCTCTGTGTGATTCTTTGGGACTTAACGGCTATAGGACTAGGTGGGACAGAAACCTCTGTCGACACTTCCCTGTGCTCCTTGCTCTGTGGAGTTAGACTCTGGGGTGGAGCACTCAGGGAATGCTCCCTGGAAGAAGTGGCCTGCAGTTGGGTTTTTAAGGTCTGTGGTGGTGGGAAAGAAAGGAGCCAGGCTGTTCCACAGGTGAGACGGGGTTGATGGCACAGAAGAGCTGGCAAAAAAACCAGTACAGTCAAGGATGACGCACAGGGACAAGAGACTGGCAGCCCCCACAGGGACCAGACTGGGGCTGGAGAGTCAAGTGACAACTCTGTGTTGTCTACACAGCACTGGAGAGCCCCAGCCAAACATGGACCAGGGGAGAGGGAAATTTGGCATGATATTTGGAAATAGCATCCTAATTGAAAGATTAAAGGGTGGAGGTGGAAGGTAGGGGACAATTCAGGGCCATTGCAGGGACTCAGCAAGAGGCAGGCCAGGGCTAGACAGAAGGAGAAGGGCTTGGGGAGCTAGGACCTGACTGGTTGAGTGTAGGAGGTGATGGAGAGGAAGTGGCAGGAACTGCTCATCGTCGTTAATGGAGCCAGGGACAGATCTGGGCATCCCCAGGGTCCCTAAAGCCATGCAGACACAAGGCCCCGGGGAATGCGAGTTCCAAGGACAGGTGAGAAGTCCACAGGAACGAGGGACCAGGGGTATGGGAATGATGGAGATGAGAAGGAAGGGGACACCTGCTCCCCCAAGTGGGGTGCTGGGTAGTGGAGTTCTTTGGAGAGATGGTGTGTTTCTCAGATGCTCGGGGACAGGGCGAGGTGGGTGGCAGGTGTGGCAGGTGGAGGGAGCTGCAGAGAGGCGGCCGGGTCCTGTGGGAACCTGGAAGGATTGTGATGGGAGCCTGCAGTGTGAGGAGAAGCTGTAGGAGGCGCTGGTGGGCCAAGCGGCCTGGTTGTTGGCTGAGAGCCGTCTGCAGCCAAGTACAACCGCGTGGGTCTTCCGCCCCACTTGCATGCCCTTCTCCTAGCCGCCTTTGGCATCCTGCTCCTGGCTTGTTCCCACACCTGCTTCAGAAAAACTATCAGAGCTTTGGTGCGGCCTCATGCCCTCAAGGTGACACAGTCCTCCTCATGGACAACTGAGGACTGAAGTTCAGATACGTGGTCTTCAAATGCCATTGATGCTTCAGGCGACCATGCCGCAGGGCTCCCAGTGGGTTGAGGCAGGGAGGGAGCCACAACTATAACCAAGTCTTCCCTGAGCAAAATCCTCAGCCTCCCCAGCTGTCTTCACACCCCAGGGGCCAACCCAAGAGCAATTCCCCGGGGGCACAGTTCCCACCTCAGGCTCTGCTTCTAGGGAACGAGACCCAAGGTGACGTGCGAGACCATGCAGTCAGACACCCAAAAACTGCCCCTCTCCCCTCTCTCGGAGGCATACCCAGGGCCTGAAAACCAGCAAGCCAACTCCTGAGAGAGGAACCCAGTCTGAAATCTGGCAATTAGAAAATATTAACCCAGCGTGACTCTGACCCATTGCCTCCCCTCAGCACACGTCCGGGGAGGGCTGGAGGGGACTGTGGGGACCTACCCACAAGGGATGAGGTAGCCAGGGCAGCCACACTGTAGTTGCTGGGGCAGGCTCTAGAGTCGGATATGTAGCCATTGGTGGTTTGAAAGCACCTCTATAGAAAAAGAAGGGGTAGGAGGGAAGGGCAGTCAGCCAGAGGACATTGTCCCCTTGCCCCCTGTAGCCCACTGTTGCCACCCACTCATCCTTAAGTGGCAGCCAGGGACCAGGCAGAGAAAGACAGGGAGATCCTATCCATTCCCACAAGACTCCCTTCCCTGGGCTGGCAGGACTGTGGGCCCGGGGTGGGCATAGCAGAGGAAGCCGGGACAATGGTGTCAGCTGGGCTGGCCAGACTGCGGGAGGGCAAGCATACTGACCTGCCACGGATCCCAACAGAAATCCATCTGCTTGTCCTGAAGCAAGAGGAGAAAGGGGACCAGTCAGGACTGGGGACGCTGTGACATGGCTAAGGCCTGAAGCCCCTGCAGGGTAGGGTGGCTCCACCTGAGAAATCAAGGTCTGCCTACTGTCCCCTAACACTCAAAAAAGTGAGACACAGTGGCCTTGGAAGGAGAGGGTAATAGGTCCGGCCTAGACCAGAGTATACTTTCACTATTCCTGATACCTGGAGACCTAGCTGGTATGGTGGCTCATGCCTCTAATCCCAGCACCAGGGAAGCAGAGGCAGGAGGATCTCTGTGAGTTCCAGGACAGCCAGCACAACATAGTGAAACCCTGTCTCAAAAAACAGGAAAAATATCAACAACAAAAAAATCAAATAATAATAACATTAATGATGAAACAAAAAATTTAAAAAACCAGCATCTTGAGGCTATAGAGATGGCTCAGTAATTGAGAGCATTTGTTATTTTTCCATAGGACATGGGTTCAGTTCCCAGCACCCACAAGGCAGTTCACAACCATCTGTACCTCTAGTCCCAGGAATCCAATGCCCTCTTCTGGCACCCACAGGTACTGCACACAAGTGGTGAACATAGACACATGAAGTCAAACACTCATATATGTAAATGAAAAATAAATAAATCTTAAACAAAATAAACTGGTAGGGTCAAGCCACATCCCCGGGAGAGTATGGAAATTATGCACTAGGACCCCTCATTACACCAGGACCCCTCTTTACACCAGGACCCCTCGCTAAACCTTCCTGATCTATGTGGAGAACCCCCCTTACTTTTGCTCTTGAGTATCTGTTGCTAGTTGCTAAGCAGTCTGGACTGGCAGCAGAACCTACTGCCTGCAAGACTTGCGTTAATTTGGGCAAGACCTTTGGGGTGGGATTGTGTTTTCTAAATAAGTTTGGCCCCATTCCCGGCGCCCAGCCCAAGGCAGACCCTCGTCCAGCTGAATGCCAAGCCCTTGGTGCCCCTATTGCTCAAGGAGAAACTAGGGTTGGCAAGGAAGAAAGGAATTGAGAATGGCTTCTGCTTGCCTTAGGGACATAAAAGAGCAGCTGGAGCCAGGGCAGGCAGGAGGAGGGTGAGGAATGGCCAGTTACCTTGCCAGCATCATGGTCTGGAACAATGGCAGGCGGATGCTGGCTGGAGGTCAGATCCCCATTCAGGAGGTCTGTGCCCTGGGGCCTGGGGCAGTCTTTGTGGACACTTGTGAACAGATCTGGAAATAAAGATGGCAGGAGAAATTTAGAAAAAAAATCTACTTAGCCATAGTAATAAGGTAGTAATAGAAATAAGGGTTTGGACAGAAAAGGAGGAGTCAAGCTATCCCTCTTTTATGTGTAAAGAAACCAGACAGCTGGGTGGTGGTGGCGCACATCTTTCATCCTAGCATTTGGGAGGCAGAGGCAGGCAGATCTCTGTGAGTTCGAGCCCAGCCTGGTCTACAAGTTTCAGGACAGCCAGGCTATACAGAGAGATCCTGCCTCAAAAAACTAAGACTTCATCTCTAAGTTAATAATTAAATCAGTGGATAAATGTAAAGCTTCCTCCTTTTCTTCTTCCTCCATCTTTGAGACAGAGGCTTTCTATGTAGCCCAGGCTATCTTTGAACTTCCCGCCCCAGCCTGCCAAGCAGCTGGCACTTATGGGTCTGCCAATGCACCCACTATTGTAATTATTTTTCCTTTATAACTTTTTGAGACAGGGTCTCATCATGTAACCCTGGCTTTCTATGTAGACCAGGCTGGCCTCAAACTCACAGAGACCCTCCTGCCTCTGCCTCCTGAATTCGCCACCACTACCAGCCCAGCCCTCGGGAGGCAGAGGCAGGTGGATCTCTGTGACTTTGAGGTCAGTTTAGTCTACAGAGAGAGTTCCAGGACAGCAAGGGCTACACAGAGAAACCCTGTCACAGTGCTTGGCTATAAAGAAAAAAAATTTTTTTTTTACTCATTTGTAATAGCACTTAGATTAATATACAAACACATACTACAACTATACAAAGATATTTTCTTTTTACTTTGAGACTAGGCATTTGTGTGAGTGGTCTGTATGTATGTGAGAGTGAGAGAGAAAGAGAGAGCATGTGTCTATGTGTGTGAGAGAGTGAGAGAGAGAACGTGTGTGTGTGTGTGTGTGTGCATGTGTGTAGGCTAGAGGACAACCTTGGGAGATGTTCTTCAGGCACTATTACTTATCTATTTATTTATGTATGCATTTATTTGTTTATCTATATATCTATCTATTTTTGAGGCAAGGGCTCTCATTAGACTGGAAATTGCCACGTAGGCCAGGCCAACTGGCCAGGGATCCTCCAGCTGCCTCTGTGCCCCAACGCTGGCACTGCACGTGCAGGCTACCATGCCTGGCCTCCTAATGTGGATTTGGGAATGAAATGTAGACAGGTCCCCGACTGAATGATCTCCCCAGCCCCAACTTCATCTATCTGATAGGCCACAGCAGCCGCAGCTCCTACCACAAGGCCCAGCACACGGAAGGGTCTCATTAGGGGCTTCACAAAGGAGAAAAGCAAGGGGTTCAGACATCAACACAACAAGGACAAGCCACCTTTAGCGAGAACGGTGTTCTGTCAAACACTGGGTACTGTCTCCAGCCATACTCTACTCCAGACCCCAACAAGTCAAGGCAGAAAGGGGTCCCAACAGAGGAAGCACCACAGAGCTCATGCCACAGGCACAACCAGGCCAGCTGGAGGGAGTACAAGCCTGCGTTCAAGGTGAAAGTTTCCAGCCAAATTACTTTCCGAAAGAGGCCAGAGGATCTGGGACCCGCCCCAAGGCTGGAGCGCATGGGCCAAGGCAGGGAGCCTGGAGCCAGGCTGTCTGGACATCATAGGAGAGGAAGGCAAGGTGACGACAGTCAATATCCTCTCCTGCCCCAAAGTGACCCAGACACAAGGAGGGCAGGGCACAGAAGACAGCATGGGTTCTGAGAATGAGGGCTGAACCATGCACTTTGACTCTACAGTCCCCAGCACAGCCTGCTGTGTTCCAGTCCGCTGTTTGACCCCAAGTCAGTGTTGCTTTTCTCTGGGCTCCAGTACCTCCCATCTCTACAAAGGAGGGACTCAAAGGCAGGGCAGGGGCCACATCCTTCAGTAAGGATGTAAGCCATTCATCAGGTTTGCTTTTCATTTATTTGCTGCTTACATGGTTATCCATTTATCTGAATGATCTCCAGCTGGAGATCAAAACCAGGGCCTTAGGCATGCTGGGAAGTGTTCTCCCACTGAACTACATTTATATCCTTAGCTGTCTTTTCACCGGGTCTATTTAAAAAATAACAAAATAAGTATTGAATAGAATAGAATGGAGGCCATCATAACCAGAGGCAGCCTGGGATTCATTCAGTCTTGTGTCATAGAGCTTGCGTGTATGGTGTATGTGTGTGTATGTGTGTGTGTGTGTATGAGAATTCTCACAGGTGACTGTGACCGAGAGCTCACATCCTGATCCACGAGCACAAAGCAGAGAGAGCTAACTGGGATAGCAGGGGCTTTTGAGACGTCAAAGCCCATCCCCAGTGACACACCTCCTCCAATAAGGCCACACCTCCCGATCCTTCCCAAACAATTCCACTAACTAGGGACCAAGGGTTCAAATATATGGGGGCCATGCTCATTCACCACAGGGTCCAAAAATATCCGTTTGAAAGATTGACCAGCAAGATGTCTCTGTGGTTTAAAGGCGCCTGCTGCTAAGTCCACTGATGTGGGTTCCATCCCTGGGAGTCATCGGTGACAGGAGAGACCTGACTCCCAGTTGGTCTAAGACCATCACACATGTAATGTCATATGCACACTGCCACACACAAACACATAACAAACAAGCAAACATGAAAAAGAAAAAAACTTAGGGGCTGGAGAAATGGCCTAGTATTGAAGAGCACCGTCTGCTCTCCCAGAAGACCTGGGTTTGATTCCCAGCACACACATGGCAACTCACAACTGCAGGGAGCCATATGCTTGCATCCTCGCAGTTTGGAGGTAAACAAATTCCATATTTGGCAATGCTTCAGGACTGAGCGTCCATGCGCTTCCCACATGCGCAATAACCTAAGTGTCCCTAACCAATCCCGAGGACTCTGGTGCCAGTGGGACTTAGCAGCCAATCAAGGCACGAGTTGCGTCACATCTCCCTATATAAGCAGCTGCCATTTAGAGCTCTCTCTCTCTCGCCTCCCGCTCTCCCTTCAACCTAGAGGCTCTCTTGCCTCCCGTTTTTTCCTCAACCGAGTGCTTTCCAATAAAGCATGATCCGGGAAGAATCCTGAGTCTGGCTGTTCATTCCGCTGGTCGGGAGTCAGCCAGACACAACTATCTGTAACTCCAGTTCCCGTGGATCTCATGTCCTTCCCTGGTCTCTATGGGCACTAGAAATATACATGATGCAGGCAAAACACATATAAAATAATTTTTTTCAAATTAATTTATGTATTTTTTTAAGTTTGAAAGCTTTGACTAGGCATAGTGAGTGACTCATGCTTGTGATCCCATCACTGGAGGCTGAGGCAGGAGGATTGGGAGTTGGAAGCCAGTCTGGAATATATGGTATATTCCAAGTCAGTCTAGAATACACAGCAACACACCGCGTGCACACACACACCATAGACACACCACACACATACCACATATGCACACAGAGACACACCACACACGCATACCCACTATAGACATACACACACCATACATACATACCATGCACACACACCATACACATACACACCACACACATGCACACACACACACACACACACACACACACACACACACACACCCCAAAGAGCAAAAAGTTAAGAGACACTTTGAGTGTTCTGGAGTTCTGCAAGTTGTCCAAAGCCAGAGTCTGCCTAACTACAGGGTGGTGCTGGGTTCCTGATCTGGTGCTGGGATGCTTCTGGACTCCCTGGGCACCCCTGAAGTCCTGAGCCTTCCAGCTGCAGAACAGGGAGTGACAAGGATGAGAAGGGGAGCCGAGGACAGCAGTGACACCAGATATTTGCTGGGGTGGTGGTGGGGCTGGTAGCTCCTGGCTCCAGCCCCTCCCCTACCCGCCTGACTCCCATCCCATCTGGGACTCAGGTGCCCCTACCAAAGTCTCCTCCCCCTGAAGACTTTAGTCCCATGATGTCATGGGCTGGTTGCCATAGAGCAGCCCAGGGTGAAATCACAGGCTGCTCTTAGCCCAGCAGGGACCTGGCCACATCATGGCCTTGGTGACTGGAAAAACACACTGCCATGCAGGGTGGAGCAGAGGACAGCCCAGAGGACCTCTAATGCCTGCCTGCTTTCTTGGGTGCCTCTCCCAAGGGAGTTGTGTGGTGACACCCCTCTCTTTCACAATGTACACCTTACTCCTTTCCCCTCAATGTCTGAAGCCCTTTCTTGGACCTGCTCCCTCACTCAGGCTACAGGAGGGACAGTCCTCTTGTTGCTATGGCAACCTGAAGACCATGTTGATCCTTCCAGGAAAGGGGCATCATCGGGAGGTCCCCTCCATCCCTCTGCTTAGCAGAGATGTTTCCTGCCTTTTCTATCAAAGCTCCACAATCAGAATGTCAGCTTAACCACCCAGACAGTTCTCCATAATGTCTAACCTAAACTCTTCACACTGTGGCGCTCCCCCTACCAGCCTTTTTTTTTTCTGCTTGGTCCCTGGGTGAACCTGACAATGAACCTCACGCCTCCCTGTCCCCCAGACTCCTCTCATTTGCTTCAGAGCTGTCCAGAGCTTACAGCTACTCATTAGGGGCCCCGTGTCCCAGCCCATTAGTCACTGTGGTTGCCACCTGCACCTGGAGTGTTTCTTAGGAGAGAGAGAATGAGCCTGCAGCCACTTGGGAGGAGACCGTGCAGATGGAGTGAAGAGGACTCTTTCCCAGCAGTACAGAGAAGGCAAACAACAAGTGAGCAGCAGCCTGGGCACAAAGCCCCTGGTGCCGCCTCCCTGGAAGCCAGCCTCCCCAGAGAGGCTCCAGGCACCTGTGGCAAATGGATGCACCAGGTGGTCCCTCCCACGTGATTTATCAGCTGCCCTTGGCGCTGTACAGAAGCAGCATTGAGCTTAGTCCTCTGGACCACAGCCGTGTGTTCCCCATGTACACCCCACCTCTCATCCGTGTGTGCGGAGGGCTACTACAGGAGGCTACCACTATGCCGGGACTCCCTCTGAGGAGCTGCTCGGCTCTGTCCCGCAGTTTGTCTTTCTGGACAGTGGGACTCCCGTGTCCTGTTCCTGGGCTGGAGTTTGCCCTGGGGACCCTCTGAACCCTACAGAGGGAGACCAAAGACTGAGTCATTGGTGTCTCTGCCTGGTGAGTCCCTGCCAGGAGAGCAGGCCCTTGGCAGAGGCCCATTCTCCAATGTCTTCCCAAACCACCTGGGCCAGGATGGTCCCGTAATCCTCTGGTTGGCTGAGCTCAGAGGGATCCCTTTCCATCCCTAATCAAGGGCTTTCACTCACCCCAGCTCCTTCTCATCCACGCTGCCCTCCTGGGGCCCAGTCTACTCCAGTCGCACCAACGCCAGGCAGACTGCCAGGTTGGCCTGAGCTGACGAGATGACTCTTAGGGGAGAAGCCTGGCCTGCGAGGATACACTGCCTGTTTTTTAAGCATGCGCTCCGGGTCAGGCACCATGGTGATTCCTCACCTAGGATTTCGCTTTGAACCCTGCAAAGTGGGTAGCAGCGTGCCCACCTGACATTTTTTTCTGTGGGGTTTGTGTGTGTGTGTGTGTGTGTGTGTGTGTGCACTGCTTTCCCCCACTAGACTTCTTTGAACATAAAACTGTGTCCCTCCCCTCAGACTGAACTATGTTGACTCTTTCCTAATTCTCCCACAGAGCTCACTACAGTGTTGCTCCCAGCAGGGGCTCTGGCAGGGCCCCCACAGGACCTCAGACTTCTAGACATAATCAGACATTTGATTCTTCAGAAGGAAGTCCTCAGCGGCCAATGTCTGCTCTCACAAGAACCAATACACTGGACGCTAGAGACCCCCAGGGTAGGCCAGGAGGCTGGCTGACTAGCTGGAGGAGAGGCCTGTGATGGGAGGGGTAGAGAGAGAAGCTGTGGAGCCAGGAGGCATAGGTGGGCACAGAGGGACCCCCGAGATAGAGAGGGGTAAATACTGATGCCATGTGTGTCCTGCACTATCTGCCCCTGACGGTGCCAGGAACATCTAACCAGACGTGAGGCCTCTGAGCCATCCCAGAAATTGGTTCTGGACTGCTGGCCATGTGCCAACAGCTTTGAGGGAGAGCAAAGAGTCTGAAAAATCAAAGGGCAGGGGCTCCTTGCTCAGCACTGGGGTCCATAGACCTGAGTCATAGACGTGAGTCTGCCTCTCAGTGCTGCCAGGTGGGTGACCTGAGGTGAGGTTTCGCTCCACTCTGAACCCACTTCCCTCCCAGGTTCAAGGAGAACTAACTGGGTCAGGAGAGCCGAGATCTGGCTCAGAATGGCTCAGGATAAGCATCCAAAGAGTGGCAGCTTAAAAAAAGATGAACCAGCCAGGCGGTGGTGGCGCACGCCTTTAATCCCAGCACTTGGGAGGCAGAGGGAGGCGGACCTCTGTGAGTTCGTGGCCAGCCTGGTCTACCAAGAGAATTCCAAGACAGCCAGGACTGTTACACAGAGAAACCCTGTCTCGAAAAACAAAACAAAACAAAACAAAAAATAGATGAACCAGAGACTCTGGTTGTAGCTCAGTTGGTGGAGTGCTGGCCTAGCATGCATGAAATCCTGGGTTCAACCCCTTAGCATCACATGCATGAGGCACGGTGGTTCATGCCTATAATCCTAGCACTCAGGAGGTAGGGGCAAGAAGGGTCAGGAGTTCAAGGCCATCCTCAGTAACAGCAAGTCCAAGGTTAGCCTGGGCTACTGGAGATCCTATTTAAACAAACAGACGTGGTAGCTCAAATGCAAAACTCTAGCTTTTGGGAGCTGGAAGCAGGAGGATGACCTTGAGTTCAATGCCAGCCAAGACTACAGAATAAGAGCCTGTCTCAAAGATAAATAAGTAAATAAAAGTTGAAGAAATAGAAATAGACAAGGAGGAAGCAGAGGCAAGCAGATCTCTGTGAGTTCGAGGCCAGCCTGGTCTACAAGAGCTAGTTCCAGGACATGCTCCAAAGCCAGAGTCTCAAAAAAAAAAAAAACAAAACAAAAAACAAAAACAAAAAAACCCAGAAAGAAAGAAAGAAAAAAAAAAGAAATCGACAAGGAATACAAAGTAGCTCTGAGATACAGTGTGTACGGCTAATATCTCCCTGCCCTCAACACAAATGCCTGGCACCTACGGCTTCCTCAGAGGCAGGAGGGGTCCCCTATCCCACCAAGATGGTCTGGAGCAATTGTCTGCAGCAAAGCTGATACACCAGCTCCAGGCAAGAAATGGCTATTGAGTGTTGATGGTGACTGGACCGTGGGGAGGGGGTCTTTGCACTGAGACCCTCCTGCCCAGTCCTATGTTCCCTCCTTAATACAATTCCCATTCAACTTGAGACCACACAGTTGGGGACAGTGAAGCAGGGACTGCAGGCTGGAGACTCCTGATCTCCCAGCCCAGCAGCAGAAACTAACTTCTGGGTAGGGTGGATCTCTCAGGTGTCGCCTGGACCTGGAGTAGGGGACATTGGGTAGCCCCAGTTGGTTGCAGGCTCCAGGCTCTGTGAGACATCAAAGTTCATGACCCCTGACCTCCACATCAGGCTCTGAACACAGCCCATGCAAACCCTTGGCAAGTGGGGACAGTGGTCAACAACTGGTCCAGATGTGTGGAGGTAGGGACTCAGGAGCCCAGCAAAGCCACAAGGCCAAGGGTACTGAGGCTGAGGACCTGCCCCTGGGGTGAGAGAATCTCCAGCCCTGCCTTTATTGTTTCCTGGTTTATGGCCCTGGGAACTCACTCTGTAGACCAGGCTGGCCTTGAGTTTACAGAGACCCACCTGTCTCTGCCTCCCGAGTGCTGGGATTAAAGGTGTGCGCCACCACTGCCCGGTTCATATCTCTCACTTCTAAGTTGTTGGAGTGCATGTTGAGACTGTAAGGCTCTGTCCTCTCAGGATGGGTAGAGGGTTAGAAAATACAGCCTGATCTGGGGGTGGCACTCAGGAGGCAAGAGGAAAGGTGGAGAGTCTCTCAGTCAGTGTGACCTCAACTGCCCTCGCAGAGGAGTCGTGGAGGGCGCATGGGAGATGGAGGACCCAGGTCTCAGCCTCATAGTGTGACCTTGGCAGGCATCCCCGCTGTTTAGTCTCTATCCTGTACTCTGTGGACCCTGTGCTCACTGGACAGTGCACTCAGGGCTGGGACCTACAGCTGCGAGCGAAGGGATAGCGAAGGAACCCAGTCACTAAGGAAACATCCAGATACCTAACTCCTGGAACTGCCTCCATGGGTGACTACCCAGAGTCTCGAGGGTTTCTGGGAACAGCTCAGACTCTGAGAGCCCGGAGCCAGAAGATCTTTCCTCACTCTCTGCTTCACAGGCCAGGTGCATGCTGGGCTCCTCGGGTCTCACAGGACCACACGGCTTCTAACACAGTGACCGACACCCAGTAGGTAGCCCTGTGACCATCAATCAGCTTGAACCAACTTCATACAGGATCCCACTGCTGACACCCTCCTGGGACACCGAGTCACTTCCTTAAATACTCTTCCATGAACTTGGAGCAGAACTCCCTCAGAGTCCAGACGATGGATTTTTCGACATTTCCCAGACCAAGATCCCCTCTAGGGCCTGCCCAGTCCCACTCCAAGGCCAGTTGGCCCTTCTCTGCCTGAAGTGGTCAGTGGAATCTTCAAAGACCTTGGGTAAGGAGCCCTGGCTTACTTCCAGCTCGACCCTGCTCCCACGGAGGGTAAGAGTCCTAAGGGGAGTGGGGCCAATGACCCAACGTTTTTTTTTCGGGGGGGGGGTTGTTTTGACACAAGGTCTCATATAGCTCAGATTGTCCATGAACTGTCCATGCTGTGGATGCTGGCCTTGAACTCTTGATCTTCTACTTCCTGAGTGCTGAGATTACAGGCATGCCCTGACACCTCCCAAACTCTTTTCTAAAATATTACTCCAAAGACAGATATGCCCATCCCCCAGCCTCCATGAAAGACCCTACGCCCCCCATTCACACTCAGGTGCCCCACCCCTTCCAGATGAAGGAGAGTCACTCCCATTCCCTGGAATCACCTTGCGGGTGACCAAGGTGCCAGGTCAGAGACAAAGGCCCAGGGGTTACTGGGAATATCAGCTGTCCTCTGTCCTCTCCTGTCCCCTGAGCAGGGATGGGGGTGGGGATGGAGTTAGGGATGAGGGTGGGGTAAAGCCAACCTCGATAACCTGTTCATCCCTGCCGACCCTTTCCTACCAGGGGGTTTCTAGGGTTGAAGACCGAGGCACCGGGAGGGAAAGGGACCCCGGGCTAGGAAGGCCTGCGTCTTGGGGAGCAGGAGAGAGGTCTGCCTG
This sequence comes from Ondatra zibethicus, assembly GCA_004026605.1. Classification (NCBI taxonomy): domain Eukaryota; kingdom Metazoa; phylum Chordata; class Mammalia; order Rodentia; family Cricetidae; genus Ondatra; species Ondatra zibethicus. The sequence continues at coordinate 7,550 of PVIU01000759.1, read as the reverse complement.
TCTTCCTGGAGCTCAGTGGCCCATAAGAAGACCAGAAAGAACAGGAAGCCATCCTCCCCTCCCAGGCACACTGCGGGAGGCGTGTGGCTGCAGCGAAGAAAGCATGGCACCGGGACCTTGCTTCATGCCACCTGCGGGGTGCCGAGTGGGGCGTGGGGTACCGAGACCTCCGCCGGCTCTGCAAGCTGCCTGCTCTCCTCCTGAGCCCTGTCCCAATGGAGCACCACGTCCCCTAGGGTGCGGCTGGTCCGTGAAGGGCGGACACCCACCCTGGGCTTTCCCGGGCCGCGCGCTGGTGCCCCCGCCCCTCGCCGCGTCCCGGGCCGCCGGGTCCTCACCTCGCGACACGCAGGAGCCCATCACGGGGCGGCGGGGCCGGGCCACTGCGCCCGGGGTGCGGCGGGCGGCCGCGCGCTCATGTCTCCGCGGGCCGGGGCTGCTCGGCTCGGCCTCCGCTCGCGCCTGGGTCGTCGTCCCCGCTGCCGCGTCCGGATCGCCTCGCGCCGCGCCCGCAGCTGCCAGGACCGGGCGACGCCGCGGCGGGCGGGGTAGACCCGGGGAGCGCAGAGGGCGCAGGGAGGTGCTGGAGTGCGCCCCGCCCCCTCCGTGCCCGTGCACCTGTTGTCGCAGCCCGGGGTAACCTGGACTCAGCCCTGTGAGAAAAGACTTTGAGCCTCAATTCTGAGTAGCACTTGCTGTCTGGAGTTCAAGGTCAGGGGAGGGGGCTGGGAGGGGGTAATTCTGCAAGGAGGAGTCTCATCCCACTGAGCACACTGAGAAGGGTCGAGAGTTTATTTTGTGTGCGTGTGTGTGCATGTGTGTGTATGTTCCACAGCACGAGTGTGGAGTTCAACTGACACTTGGAGGAGTCTATTTCCTTCCGCTATGTGGGTCGCAGGGATCAAACTCGGGTGGTCAGACTTCCTGGACAGTGCCTTTAACTGCTGAGCCATCTCCCCAGCCCCCAGGTCAGGGTTTGTTGACAGTCACCTGCTTGCTCATAGGAGAATGCTGGCCCAGGGTGAGAGTTCTGAGGGAGGGCCAGGACACCACTAGTGCCCTCCTGGCTGGATAGAGGTCTCATGCAGGAAGATAAGACTACCTCCCAGGGCTCCAGTAGGGCGAGGAAACTTAGGGACAAGTCTTTTGCTCCACTTGGGGAGTTCTGTCACAGAGCAGCAGTGGCTCCATTAATTGCTGGCACTCACACACCCTCCTGCATGCGTGGTCTCCACGTCTCACACATATACTCTTGTGTGCATTTGCACGTGCTCATTCAGGATCCCAGAGTGGCCGGACACTCCTTGGCAAACCTTGCCAGGCTCGAAGCACCCCATGTGTGAGGCAAATTTCATCACACTCCATCCATGGACATTCCTGTTCCCAGGAAGAGGAGTCACTGGGTCTGTTTACCAGACATATGTCCCTAGAGACGGCCATGAGGGATGAATATGGCTTAAAGCAAGGGTCTGGGCTGGGGCTGAAGACCCTGTGCAGAGCAAAAGCCTAGCCTGGTGGGGCTGCCCAGGGCCTGGCAGTTGAGTTCTTGAGTGAAGTCAGAGGACAGATGGCTTCTGTGCCAGCCCTGGGGTTGTCAGATGTAGGTGTAAATGGAGACTCATAAACCATGTTACTTAAACACACACTTGAGTCTGCAAGGAGCATAGGTGGTCATCGCTGCTCCCTATACAACGCAGAACAAGAGCATTTACCAGACATGGGGCATGACAACTAACCCTAAGACAGTTAGGAGTAGGGATGATGTCACTTGGGAGGTAGAATCAGGAGGATCAGAAGTTCAAGGTCATCCTCGGTTACGTAGTGAGTTCAAGGTCAGCCTGGGCTACGCGGGACCCTGCCTCCAAAGAGAAAAGGATAAGAAAATAAAGCGTATGGGAGGTTGTGCACGGGTTATGAGGCAACACTGTACCATTCTGCCAAGGGGCTGGAGCCCCTGGTGATGGATCCCTTGAGGACCTCAAGGGTTGGCATGACGACAGCAACACAAATTACTGCAGCCTCCTACATCCATGGGGAGAACTGAAGCCACTGCTTGTATGAAGCACCGACTGCATGCTAGTGTGAGTAACACGTGAGCGTCCCATCCTCCAGTGGGTGCAGGGTTCTGTCCCAGCTGCTCAGAGCCTGGTACTCTGCCCTCCAAGCCTAGCCTCCCTAAGGTGGCTGTCAACGGACCATTCTTTGTTATAAGGACACCCGGGTGCCTCGCTCAGTGTGAGGGGTGCTCCTGCCCCCTGTGCGGAGAAGGAAAGACAGACCTGCCTGTGGTCAAGCTCTGGTCCTGTCCCGTGTCTGCGGCCTGGCACTGAGCAGGCAGATGTGCCTGCCCTTCTTATCATCGCTCTCAAGAACAAGTGGATGTGGCTTGGAGGCAGGGCTCTGACTCACCATGACGTAAGGGCAGGAGCTGGTCACAGCAGCTGATGCTTCGGCCGGCAGCATAACAGTTCGGGGACTGGGGTGGGGCTGATGGAAGAGGACCCCTGAAGAGAGGAGAGAGAGGGCAGTTCGCAGGGCAGGGGGTGCCTGGGAGGGAGAGAGGTGGATGGGATAAGCAGAAGGTCTCGGGTCCCTGCCTGGCTGACTCAGAGACACAGGTGGGGAGGGATGGGTGCTTCTGCCTGCCCCACGTGTTTACAATGATTCTCTTCCTGCTGATTCAGTCTTGTCGCTGTACATTCTGGTGTTCAGACCAGGGCAGGGGTTTGCTTAAGGTTGCACAGCTTACTGATAGCAGGACAGGGACCAGAATATAGGTCTCCTGATAGACACCCCAGCACTGGTACCACCCTGAGACTGGGCCATCCTGGGGGAGGCAGGTGGCTCTTCCTTGCATGTCCACATTCACCTTCCCAGTCCTTGGAATTCTGCTGAAGCAAACGATAAGCAATGTCTAGACAGCTCCAAGATGTGTGGCTGTCCTCCCTGGGATGGCCTGTCCTTTCCCAACTCACCCCACAGCCCATCTTCCATGTGACCTTCTACTGCCCACCTGGGGTGCCCTCCTGCCACACCCACTCATGGCAGAGAGGGTAGGAAAGCTGGGCAGACAGTGCTAGGGTGCCCCCTTCATCCCTAAGGTTCTGTTCCCCTGGCATGATCTTGAAGACCCAGGAAGAGCCCCCTCCCATGGCTATCCATCAATAAAAAGACATCTGCAGCCAAGAGAGCCCGCCCTGCCGTGGGCACTGAAGCATAAAGAAGGACGGTGCAGGGCTGGGCAAGAGGCAGACTAATCTGCAGGAGCCACTACAGTGATGAATCAGACCAGTGCTCGCCTGGCAGTCCTGGGGTCAGCAGGGACACTGTGGAGAGAGCCGTGTGTGAGAGGAGCTCAGGGTCAGGGTGGGTCAGCAGAGCCTGTGAAAGGAGAGCTCCTGCCAAGGGCCAAGGGGACCTGGGAACAGCTTCAAGCCTATGGTGACCCTGAAAACAGAGTTTGAAGGTTGGGTAGAGTGTTGGCAGCTAGAACTGGTGGAAGGCTCTCTGTACACAGAGGTTTGAAAACAGGGATGCTTGGGGACACTTGGGGCACATGTGACATCTGGAGAGCAGAAGCAGAGGGGTAGGATGTACCCTCTGAATGTAGAGGGCCCTCTGTTGAGCAAAACAGCAGCGATCTTCGTCAGAAGAGGCCATTGGTTACTGATTGCTGCTGCTGTCGTCTCAGAAGAGAGGATGGGAAGGTCACTGGGCCCTTGCCGGGTTTTCAGACATGCTTCTCAGCCACTGAATGCAGTTCTGCCCTCAAGAGTTGCTAGAATATACAGGCTAGGGAAAGTGGCTTGAATGGGGTTTCATCTACATGGCGATGCAGAAGCCATCATCCATGTTGGGTGAAGTAGCTGTTGCATGCAGCTGCTTTGGGGTCCCACCAGGCTCCTGAAAGAAACTCCTCACCCACACTCTGTAAGTAGGCCAGGTAAATTCATTGTCTCCCTAGGGTGAACTGTGGTGGAATTGCCCTTGGGTTTGTCATTGAGACCTTGTGAGGAGTCTCTCCAAGAAAGGCAAAGTTTGACGGCAGAAAGAGCAGCAGAGATCCTGGCATCCTGTGGAGGGGAGGACCCTTAGTAGGTGCTCAGTTAATAGGTGGTGAGTGAACATGGAAACGTGAGGTTTGCCCAAGGTCCCACATCCGGAAGATGGATCATGGCCAAGACCCAGTCAGCCTGTCCTCACCAGCAGGTACCCCCTGATGCATCGGGCAAGGGAGACATCAGTGTAGAGGCCCCTGCCTACTGGAGGCTACAGTATCAGTGGAGGAAGTAGGAGTCAGTGCTTCTCCAGCAGCGAGCAGGGTCACGTGGAACCTCTGTCAGCACACAGTAGGTAGGAGCTCTTGAGAAGGAGAAATACTTGGCCTGGTCTGGTTTGGGCCTTGGAAGGCATATCCTGGGAGCGATGAGGATGAGGGCTTCCAGTTGAACTCTCAGATTGGAAGTCTCCCTGACCCCAAGACAACAAGTGGACTAGAGAGGGAAGAGAGAAAGAAAGAGAGACGGCATAACTCTCAGTCTGGTGGGGGAAGCTCTGAGGGAGCTCAGTCTGGTAGATGCAGTGACTGTACAGGGCCCTGGGATACAGGGAGGCCTCCAGGAGTAAAGAGAACTATGGAGTAAAGGGGTATATTGTTTGTCTCTCAAATGCCTAGTGTAGGCCTGGCCCATGACGGCTGCTTTGAGACAGGATCCCTTTCTTAGGGTTCAGGGGGCTGGTGATGTTGATGTAACACCGGTTCTGGTGATTTCTGCAGCCAGAGGAACCCCCCCCACCCCAACCCTGCCAGAACCAAGGACTAGAGGACACCAAGGTTCTTGAGTTGTACAAGTCATACAGTAAGTGACCGCCAGGGGGCAGTCTGAGACGGCATCATTCTAAATAGCTTTCACGTTCCTTTTCCGCGCTGGGCCGATTGACACAGAAAGCACCACGCTGGCAACTCTGACCCAGCCAGGGCTCAAGTGCACACACAACGACCTGAACTTGGTGCCTGGTGAGGGGGAGAGGGACTGAAGCATTGTCCCCGTTCTGGCCACTGGGCCCCGAGGTTTACCATGAAGCTGTGTCTGCCCCAGGACTGTGCCCCCTCTCCTGAGCCACGACTATAAGGTTGCATCCACCCGGAAGGACCTCCCTATGTAGACCACAATCCCTCAGTCTGAGATCTGCATGGTCCTGAGCCCAGTGTACGAATGTGGAGACTGAGAGCCAAGAGAAGGACTAAGGCTAGGTAGAAGAGCTGAGACTTGAACCCACAGCCATGGGCCCCTCTGATCCAGGACACTCACGGGATGGTGGCTAAGTGCTAACGTTTGGAGACATACCTGGCCTGAGAGCCCCAGGGGTCTTTCTGAGGAGACTGGGAAAGTGACAGTCTAGACAGAGTCAGGTGTCAGTTAGAGTCTTCCTCAGACACCCAGGTGGGCTAAGTGTAACAAGAGTTCCCAGTCGCGGAGAGATGGCTCAGTGGTTAAGAGCACTGGCTGCTCTTCCAGAGGTCCTGAGTTCGAACCCAGCAACCACATGATGGCTCACAACCATCTGTAATGAGATCTGACGCCCTCGTCTGGCGTGCAGGCATACATAGAGGCAGAATGTTGTATACATAATAAATAAATAAATCTTTAAAAAAAAAAAAAAGAGTTCCCAGTCGGACGAGGGGTGGGAGTAGAACCCTCAGGGAGCCCCCAGTCTGATGAAAGAATCCTAGCTGGCTGTGCTGAGATCCTGTCCTGAGCACTGGGGACATTGGCACCAGGCTATCCAGCCTAGAAGCTCACAGGCGTAGTGACACCTCGTCGTGAGGATGGCCCTTTGAATTGAGGAGCCCATTAGAAATGTCCACTACTCCATGGGCAGTGGTAGCACACACCTTCAACCTAGCACTCAGGAAGCAGAGGCAGGCAGGTGGATCTCTGTGATTTCAAGGCCAGCCTGGTCTACAGAGGGAGTTCCAGGACAGCCAAGGCTACACAGGGAAACCATGTCTTGAAAAATCAAAAGAAAAAAAAAAGAAAAGAAAAGAAACATTAAGCTACACCCATCCCTTTGTCACGGCATCTAGGGTGATTCCAAACCTGGAAACTCCTGGGACCTCTGGGACCAGCATTGCCCTCGCTATTCCTGCCTCTGGTTATTTGCACAAGCCATACAGACCCCCCTCCATCAGGCCACGCCACACAAGCCTGTCCTTTGAGTCCTGCCCATCCTGCTCCCTCACCTTCCTCTCTATTCCTGCATCTTCCTGTAAGATGCTCACCACCCACACAGCAAAGAACACACAGGCACAAGCCGGCAGTCTTGGAGGTTGAGGCTGGTGTTAGCAAACTATGGCACACAGCCTGTTTCTGTAAATGAAATTTTATTTAAACACATGCGTTTTTATTCATTCACTTCGTTTTCTTTAGCTGTCGTGCTTTCTAACAGTGGAGGGTGTGGCAGTCACGGGGTGACCCTCAAAGCTGAAAATGGAATTGTCTGCCAGTATCTGGTCAAGACTGGCTGAGGGGACAGATAGCAAATCACTGGGATAGATAAGTTGACAGCTCATGAGAAGCGCCAGGAGGTGCAGGACAGGGCGGTGGGAATTGAGACATTTCTCATCCTACCCCTTACCCCCCAGGTGCCGGAGCAGGTCGGCCTGGGCAGAAGGTGGGCAGAACACATGGCTTTGCCTCTGTGAAGGTCAGGCTGGGTCTGGGCTTTCTTCCCCAACTGCAGTTCATGCCTGGCTAGTGGAAGGTCCTGTTGGCATCCGTCCTTTGGGAGTTGACTGCATGCTACATAGACACGGTGGGTGACTCTTTTCTGGGCACTCATAGGAAATTATAGAGAGCTGCCCAAGCTGAAGCCCAAGTCAGAAGTCAGACCCAATGGGCTCTGTCCTCCCTCTCCTCTTCACGTGCCGTCCTTCCAACCACTCATGAACGTCCCCCAGTGGTCCAGGAGCGGGACATACACCCCTTTCATAGACAGGCTAACAGAGGTCTGTGGTGTTTGATGAATTGGCCAAGCCTTTGGTCCATGTCTGCAGGCAAAGCTCTGATTGTCGTGGGAAAACCCCCCGATGGTATTTAGGACAATGGGTTCTAGCCCAAGACTTATTCGGGCAAGTCTGTCCCCTCTGGGCCTCAGTGTGGTCGTCAGGAATCAAGAGGGCTGGGTAACTGCACCTGGAAGATCCGCCAGCTGCACACGCTGCGGCTCGCCTCTTCCCTTTTCAGGCCTCAGTTTGTCTCTGTAAAATGGGGAAACGCATGCTGGTCCCGCCCACACTCTCGCAGCTGGTCCCAGTCCAGGGAGATCACAGATGGGAAAGACCTCAGCGCTCAGGGGAAGAAAAGAATTCTATAAACCTAGGGGGTTATTATGTTGCTGATTTGGGAGCAAGCATGGGCTGGTACCCAGAGGCTGACAAAATTTAGTCTAGCCAGTAGAGGGCACTATGGGGAAGCTGAGTGGATACTGAACTGGAATCCCTTTGGCCCTCGGGAGATCAGCCCAGACATCAAGCCTGCAGTGGAGGC